>CM042426.1:35571618-35984118 GCA_023631565.1 Gymnocephalus cernua | reverse complement strand
ACATACATAAAAATCAGTCACAGAAATTTAAATATGAATACTTATTTCCTTTACATAAATAGACAGATGCACCGTAAATTGTTGCATCAGAATGCAGAAAATGAAGTGTTTGACACTTGTTTGACATTATTTTTTCCCCCCTTGACGCTGTTATTTTGTCCCACCCTTGTGTGTATACGTGCTGTACAATATTAACTGGTAGGCCCTTATTGGAAAACCGCCAAGCTCGGTCTGAACTTGGAAAAACTGCTTTTAGTTTTAGTGTGCCTGACTCGTGGAACAAAATAAAACCCAAAATCAACTCACTTGCGCCTTTTGGACATTTTAGAAATTGAAATGATTTAGGACCTCCAGACTTCTACTTCTAATTGCTTTACATGGTTCTATGTATTTTGCATCCTGGTTGTCCTGATCTGTTGTCAAATAGTTTTCCAATTTGGAAAGTTTTGGTGTCTTCCTATATACTAATGATGGTGTTGCTTCCTTTTCTCTGATTGTTTTTGGTTGATTCTTGTTTTTCCTTTCTTTGTCTTTGCGGCTGACTTGATGTCGGTGTAATTAAGGGCCGCCCTCAATAATCTCTTGAGTATAAATAAAGGTTGAATGAATGAATGATTACCAGTAAAGCAAGGCAGGTGAACCTACCTAGGCCACATTAACCCAGTAAACAGCCCTTGGGGGAAAAAAATAGCTTTTGGCTTTTATGACGCCATGTTTCTCACGCTCTCTGATGTGCATTCTGGGTGCCCTGTCACATCATAATACTCACCTAGAGACCCACTAAGCCAGAGATCTTCAACAGGGGGTCCGTGACCCCTAGCGGGTCCTCAGAGTTACTGCATGGGGGGCCGCCAAATTATTGTTTGATATATATTATTTGAAAGTGGGTTTTTTTTATTACTGTGAATCCAACATATTATAAGCATAGCTGAATCTGCCTATTCATACAAAAAAACACATTTAATTTACACAACATTGAGGATACGCTTACTAAGAAAGAGTTGAAGAGTTAAATTGAATGCCAACTATTTTGATAATCGATTAATCGTTTTGAGTAAATTTTAAGAAAGAAAAGTCAAACTTCTCTGATTCCAGCTTCCTAAATGTGAATGTGTTCTAGTGTCTTCTCTCCTCTGTGAGTTGTGGACAAAACAAGACATTTGAGGACGTCATCTTGGACTTTGGGAAACACTGATTGACATTTTTCACCATTTTCTGACATTTTAGAGACCAAACAGCTTATCGAGAAAATAATCAATATTTAAAATCAACATAGTTAATAATTGTTAGTTGCAGCCCTATGTAAGAACTTTCACCATGTAAGCGCAATATCGACTTTAACAATTTTAGTCTGTAGGGTTTGACTCAGAGCCCCTTTCAAGACCCAGGATGCGGTCATGATGCAGGTGATGTTGATATTGGGACATATTCACTTTATTTACAAAGTTTTGGTCCTCACACCATCAGGTAAATTGTATTTGGACAAACAGCACCGGTATCATATAGTACTGTATAAACTGTTATATGTTAACATACCAGTTTTTTCCCAAATTAGGCTGTTCTCATGAACCATTCATACATAAAGCTACGAAAAGTAATGCACTGTAATTCGTATGTATTCCACATATTTATTACTGTATGTACCACAGTGACTGCCGCTGTATAAGATCGCTGTGGAGCACATAGGAAGGAGGTTAGTGGTGGATGGGAGGGTCATGAAACACAGTGCTTTCAAGACAGGGAGCGGAGTTCGCTTTCTGGGGAAAACAAAAGACTTTCTCCCAGCAAGTTGCCTTATTTCATAGGATGATATAGGAAGTGGTGTGCATACATTTCCGTGTGTTATCGTACGCACCCGTTCATGAGAATGCCTTGCAGGCCCATTATGTTCACAAATGTTATCAGTGCTGCTTGTCTATATGAATTTGACCTTATTAATGCCAAAATGTCCTAAATAAAGAGAGTACAGGGGATCAACAGGATGGAGAACATTTTGGTTAGTTTTTGATTTGGTGCACTTTTTCTATGAGACTTCCAGATGCCTAAAAAACGTTGTAGGTGATGCATATTGCAAAACTTAGAAAAGAAGCAAGTAGTCTTTCTACATTTAAAACCAGTTGGCATGCAGTGACCCTGGGGCTTTTAGGAGTACAGGTAATTCAGCATAGAAACCTCTTATGAGTTATCACAGCATCTACAAAACTGAAAAACACTGATTACTATTTAAACAGCTTTTTTCGATTTATTTATTTATTTATTAAATAGTAAATAGGTAATATACAGGTGACCAAAAGATTTTTGCTGAATGATTTCACTCCAGGTAATAAAGCCCACTGAGATGTAAGATTTTCCATGTGTTCTAATTGAATGGACAATAAGGGGTGTTATGAATTAGTTTGAAAGCTATATAAGATGAATTTAAAAAAAAACAAAGCTGCACATATGTAAGTACAAAGAAATATTGTCTCCAATAAGGTTTCAGAATGCATATACAGTATTAAATGTTTAATAGACCATTAGAAATAAATGTGACAAAACTGAAAGCTGTAAGAGGAAAAATGTCTATGTTCTGTCAGATATTAGACAGTTTTTTTGTATGCTTAAAAGGTAGAATATGTAGTGAGTATTGCTTTCCTCATTGGGGTAAGGGGGGTAAATGAAGAAAGGGAGCGACGTACAAAGCACTAATCAGAGCAATAAAAGACTCTTTTCTTATTGTTTTCGCAGTGATTATGTTCTAAAGCACAAATAAACACACCCACACCTCTGCTGGAAGCTGCCACATTGCCCGATTAATTTATGAGTCAATGCAGGGCTACATCCTGCCTGTTTCTGTGTGTTTGTGTCAGTTATACTTGTGTGTTGATATGAGACATTGAGGGGCAAATCGGCGGTTGGGAATGAGAACAGGCTGCACACCCTGCACGCTCTTATTGACTGGGGGTTGCACACCCACTTAGGGGCCAAAGGCTCTTTGGTACCGCCCAGAAAGGTCCCGCACACAGACAAATTAAAAGAAAATCCAGGCAGAGGGCAGGGTCTCTGTAGACACCACCACACACTTCTAGTGGGTCATAAGTGATCATTGAGAGGCATTTTTTTGTATTATAATCTATACATTGTTTTTGAGAAAAGCATAGCATATTATGAAGCTCAGCGCAAATTCTTTCAGGAAGACGTCATTAACCCAATCATTACTCTTTCTCTGTAAATCAAATCCGCTATGTAGAAGCGATACTTTCACTTAGACCAATCAGACATGACCAAGAAATTCAAGGACCAATCACAGCATTACAGCTCTGCTTAAATATGTTCTCCCTGTGCTGTTCAGTTTTCATTTCAGGCAAAGTGCTCAACCCTCCACCTCCCCTGCCACCTCCAGTCTTCATGTTTCTCCCGGCTGGCCATTCCGTTGCCTCGTCGGTCTGGTCCCCGGTCTCTTCGCCGCCGCCACCAGTGTCTAGACTCCATCGGGGGATATGTTTCCTATTCTCTACCCCTTTAAAAAATATTAATTCGATGGAGTCTAATCTCCAAAAGACTCATACATTTTCTCATGCGGTTGTATAATAAATATTGTTCTTTTGCATATCTGCAAACAAAGTCTCTCCTGATTGAAATACCTTTAAAGCAATGTAGACCAATGTGAATATTAGTCTTTTCTCATGTTTGGAGGTGAAATTAAAAACGATTCTTTCTTTAAGCAGTAAGGGCGTTTGAGGGTAAACAAGGACTCGTAGCTTTTCTTTTTACACATTATGTCACGATTTTCTAGAGCAGGAACCCAAAAGCAGACCAGGACCAGGTAAGTAGGAGTACAAGGTGGGTATTTATTTGGTAAGGTATGTGGAAACGACTTGATCCAGTTGGTCGGCAGGGAAGGAGGATGGAAGGTAGCAGGGTTTTGTACTGATCCAGATGAAACGCAGTGAAGTTGAAAGCCAGGCAGGTGTGAATGAAAATCCAGGTGAAGAACTGTAGGCAGAAGACAGGCGGCAGATTAGGGATTGGCAACAACAAGCAAAAAAAAACAGCAAAAGACTTGACAAAACCAGGAACTAGATACGTGAGCAAAAACATACTGTGTACGCTAACGATCCGGCAGGGAATGACTGTCAGGACACGGCTTAAATAGTGCAGGGAATGATGATCAAGACCAGGTGTGTAGATAGCAGCAGGTGTAAGCAGTTGGAGTATCAGCCGGGATGTGTTCAGGGAAACTCGGAAAAACAAATGAACTTCAGGTTAGAGCAAACAAAACATAGGCAACACAGGCTCAGGATGCTGGGTTCCTGACAGTACCCCCCCTCCGAGGGACGCCTCCGGGCGGACTACCCGGAGCACCAGGATGGAGCCGATAGAAGTCCCGGAGCAGATTGGCATCTAGGATCTGGCGCCGAGGTATCCAGCACCTCTCCTCAGGACCGTAACCCTCCCAGTCCACGAGGAACTGGAAACCCCGCCCACGTCGTCGGGAGTCCATGATGCGGTGAACGGTGTAGACAGGACCCCCGTCAATAATCCGCGGGGGAGGCGGACGAGGCGAAGGGGGCAACAGGGGACTGAGGAGAACGGGCTTCAGGCAGGAGACATGGAAGGCAGGATGTACCCTGAGGGTCTTGGGCAATTTCAGACGGACCACAGCTGGATTTATGATCCGGTCCACCACAAACGGTCCAATAAACTTGGGGGACAGCTTTTTAGAATCCGTGCGCAGGGGGAGATTCCGGGTGGCCAACCAGACCTTGTCCCCAACCGTGTAGACAGGAGCCGGGACACGGAGACGATTGGCTTGACGCTGGTAACAGTCAGAGGCCTTAAGAAGGTTCCTCCTGGCACGATGCCAGGTCCGATGGCAACGGCGAACGTGAGCTTGGACTGAGGGAACGGAGAGATCCTTCTCCTGCGACGGAAACAGGGGTGGTTGATATCCGTACAGACACTGAAAGGGGGACATCCCAGTGGCAGTGGTCGGGAGAGTGTTATGGGCGTACTCAGCCCATGGTAGCTGAGAGGACCAAGTGGAGGGATTAGAAGAAACGAGGCAACGAAGCGTGGACTCCATCTTCTGATTAGTCCTTTCAGCTTGACCGTTCGACTGGGGATGGAATCCAGATGTGAGACTGACAGTTGCTCCAATGGCAAGGCAGAAAGCCTTCCATACAGCTGAGGTGAACTGCGGGCCACGATCCGACACTATGTCTCCAGGTAGACCGTGTTTCCTAAACACTTCCTTGACTAAGATGTTGGCGGTCTCAGTAGCAGACGGTAGCTTGGGAAGGGGCAGAAAGTGAGCGAATTTGCTGAACCTGTCCACTACAGTCAGGACAACGGTGTTCCCGTCAGACAAGGGCAACCCGGACACAAAATCCAGAGCCAGATGCGACCAGGGTCGCCGAGGGATGGGCAGAGGATGCAGAAGTCCAGAGCTGGGTCTATTGGTCCCCTTATTTTGAGCGCACACCGGGCAAGCAGCAATATAACTCCGAGTCTGGTCTCCCATGGCAGGCCACCAAAACCTTCTGCGCAGCAAGGCCATAGTTCTAGCCACACCGGGATGACAAGCCATCTTGCTGGCGTGGGCCCACTGAAGCACAGCAGGACGGACAGAGTCAGGCACAAACAGACGACCTGGCGGACCGTTGCCAGGATCAGGCTGCGTCCGAAGGGCTGTCAAAACCTCCTCCTCGATCTTCCAGGTGACAGCGCCCACGATGAGCTTCTGTGGCAGAATTGTCTCTGGTGCAGTCTTGTCTTCCACTGCCTTGGAAAACATCCGGGAAAGAGCGTCTGCTTTGCCATTCCGTGAGCCTGGTCGAAAGGTGAGGGAAAAGTTGAAGCGTCCAAAAAACAAAGCCCACCTGGCTTGACGTGAGTTAAGACGTCTGGCGGATTGCACGTATGCAAGGTTTTTGTGGTTCAGCCCCCTCCAGCCAGTGGCGCCACTCTTCCAAGGCGAGTCTCACAGCGAGCAGTTCCCGGTTCCCCACGTCATAATTTCTTTCCGCCGTAGAGAGGCGACGAGAGAAAAATGCACAAGGATGTAGCTTATGGTCACTGGAGCTCCGCTGAGAGAGAATGGCACCGACTCCCACATCAGAAGCATCCACTTCCACCACGAACTGACGGGACGTATCTGGGTGAGAGAGGATAGGTGCATCAGTGAAGCGCTTCTTCAGATCCAGGAATGCCTTGTTAGCATCCGAATTCCAACTAAAAGATCTGGAACTAGACGTCAGGGCAGTGAGCGGAGCGGCCACTCTGCTGTAATCGCGGACGAACCGTCTGTAAAAGTTTGCAAACCCCAGGAACCTCTGGAGTTGCACTCTGGACTCAGGCTGAGGCCACTCGAGTACTGCCTTGACTTTCTCACGGTCCATCTTCAACTGGCCCTCGGAGATGATGTAACCGAGGAATGAAGTGGTGCGGGCGTGAAAATCACACTTCTCAGCCTTAACGAACAGCCGATTCTCCAATAACCGCTGCAGAACCTGTTTGACATGCAGGACATGGTTAGGCAGATCATCGGAAAACACAAGAATGTCATCCAGGTACACAAATACAAAACGACCGATCATGTCTCTCAGAACGTCGTTAACCATACTCTGGAAAACTGCCGGGGCATTAGTGAGTCCAAATGGCATGACCAGATACTCAAAGTGGCCCATAGGTGTATTGAATCCTGTCAGCCATTCGTCTCCCTCTTTGATTCGGACCAAGTGGTAAGCGTTGCGCAAGTCCAGCTTAGTAAAAACGGTCGCACCCTGCAGGGAATCAAAAGCAGAGTTCATCAAGGGCAGAGGATACTTGTTTTTGATAGTAATGTCATTAAGCCCACGGTAGTCAATACATGGCCGCAGGGTGCCGTCTTTCTTACTGACGAAGAAGAACCCCGCCCCCAGAGGCGAAGAGGAGGGACGAATGAGACCAGCAGCAAGTGACTCCGTAATGTAGCTCTCCATGGCTTCACGTTCGGGTTTGGATATGCTGTAGAGGCGGCTCTTAGGGTAGGCAGCTCCAGGTATAAGATTGATAGCACAATCATACGGTCGGTGGGGGGGCAGAGACAGGGCCTTCTGTTTGCTAAACACCTCCTGCAGATTGTGGTATACATCAGGAACCAAGGACATATCAGGAGGTGGTGAGTCCAGATCCTGTTTAGAAGTAGAGGGGGCACAGGCAGTTTTGAGACAGTCAGCATGACACTTTATACTCCAGTTGGTTACCTTGCCAGTGGCCCAATCGATAGTGGGGTTGTGTTCGTGGAGCCAGGGGTAACCCAAAACCAGAGGAGCGTGAGGAGAGTGCAGGATGAAAAAGGAAATGACTTCAGAATGATTTCCCGAAATAAGCATGGTGACGGGTCCAGTTCTCTCAGTTATCCGTGCCAACAATTCGCCGTTAAGAGTGGTTGCTTCAATGGCTTCCGGAAGACGTTTCTTGGAGAGCCCCAGCTGTTCCACCAGATTGGCGTCCATGAAGCTGTCATCTGCCCCAGAATCGATCAAAGCATTAATCTCCACAGAATGATTAGTGTTCATGAGAGTGACAGTCACTGGAGGTCTTACAGGTCTGTTGGAAGACTGAGATTGGCTCGCTAAAAATCCTCCCACTTTTAGCGAGCCTGGGAGTTTAACGGCCTCAGAGGGCAGGAGGAGATGTTATGGTTCCTGTTACCGCAGTAAAAACAGCTGTTTGACTCACGTCTATGCTGGCGCTCCTCTGCTGACAATCCATGACGTCCCACCTGCATGGGTTCGGGATCAGTAGATCGCGGTTCCTCCTTAATCCCCTGGCATGTAGCTCGGCTCCCCGATTCCGCTACATATCCAGGTTTGGCAGGTTGGCGGCGCGGAGAATGGTTGGCAAAACTCTCACGTTTCTCCCTCCTTCTCTCTCTGCACCTGTTATCAACTCGAATAGACAAAGCCACCAACTCGTCCAAGTCCCTAGGCTCAGGATAAGAGATTAGCTCATCCTTTATCTGTTCGGACAAACCCTGATGAAACACAGCCTGCAGTGATTCCTCGTTCCACCCACTCTCCACTGCCAATGTTCTAAAGTCGATGACAAAGTCTGCAATGCTGCGTGAGCCCTGGCGCAGAGAGCACAACCGTTTAGAAGCGTCCTTACCTCGGACGGGGTGTTCAAAGAGTTTCCTCAACTCGGCTGAGAATGCGTGGTATGAAGCCAAGCAGGAGTCCCTTCGTTCCCATATGGCAGATGCCCACTCTAGAGCCCTTCCCCGCAACAGTTCGATAACAAAGGCTATCTTAGCTTTATCAGAAGCATAGGAGTTGGGCTGCAAGTCAAAAACCAAGTCACATTGCATGAGAAAGGAACGACATCCTCCCAAATCCCCATCATACTTGTCCGGTGTCGGAACTTTGGGCTCTCGGAGCGGTACAGCGGTGGAGACGGCAGGTGAGGGTGGAGAAACAGGTGGTGAAGCAACTGCTGGAGCACTGAACTGAGCCTGGACTGAGGTAAGACTATTGGTTAGACCATGAATAGCAGTCGTTACGTCCTGTAGTGCCACACTATGCTGTCCCAGCATGTTTCCTTGCCGGGAAATGGCAAGCCGCATAGAGTCCAGATCCGCTGGGTTCATCTTGGCCGGATCGTTCTGTCACGATTTTCTAGAGCAGGAACCCAAAAGCAGACCAGGACCAGGTAAGTAGGAGTACAAGGTGGGTATTTATTTGGTAAGGTATGTGGAAACGACTTGATCCAGTTGGTCGGCAGGGAAGGAGGATGGAAGGTAGCAGGGTTTTGTACTGATCCAGATGAAACGCAGTGAAGTTGAAAGCCAGGCAGGTGTGAATGAAAATCCAGGTGAAGAACTGTAGGCAGAAGACAGGCGGCAGATTAGGGATTGGCAACAACAAGCAAAAAAAAACAGCAAAAGACTTGACAAAACCAGGAACTAGATACGTGAGCAAAAACATACTGTGTACGCTAACGATCCGGCAGGGAATGACTGTCAGGACACGGCTTAAATAGTGCAGGGAATGATGATCAAGACCAGGTGTGTAGATAGCAGCAGGTGTAAGCAGTTGGAGTATCAGCCGGGATGTGTTCAGGGAAACTCGGGAAAACAAATGAACTTCAGGTTAGAGCAAACAAAACATAGGCAACACAGGCTCAGGATGCTGGGTTCCTGACACATTATCCCTCTAACTTTTAAACAGTACATGACAGGGCTACAGTTCAATGATGTTCATCCAGTCTGGATGTTAACCTCCTCAAATCAAAGCTATCATTTTATTGTTAACTTTTAGATAATGTTTTGCCCAATGTCAACGCAACAAAAAAAGATGCCTAATTAATATTAAAATGAAACTCTCTCAGGATGCGGTTTGCAACTCTTTTCCAAAGCCAACTGACACTACCTTTGTTAAGTGTTTAAGGACAGCCAGTAAAAGCGTAAGGATCCATGTCTGTCAGCACTACCCCATTCCTCTCCCTTCTCTCAGTAGGGACTGGAAGAGCAAAGGCCACTGGGACTTGTAGGACAAAGGAGAGGGGAGATGCTGGGGGCTAATGAGGAGGAGGGCTCAGCTGTGACACAAAATGTCTCTCTGGCATTGAAGTCTTTAATATCCTCTCCCAGAGTCCCACCATGTGTCAAAGATCTCCTAGAGCTTCTCTCCTCAATGGAATTCTGGCCCTACAGTGGATACACAAGCCCCAACCCACAGCACTGCCACATCTACACACAATCAATCTACTGGCTCTTTCTAATATTTAGGTGTAGAATTCATGATACTTTAGATGAAGTACAAAGCCAATACCTTTAAATGACAAGAAAACCCAGACTGCTGATAATACATGAGTATATTGAGTTTAGCAACGTGTGTTTTGATTAGGGTTGTGGCTAGAAGGGATACAGCTATGGCATTTAGCCGAGAAAAAGTGGCAGTTAAGTTTAGGAAAAAGATCGTGGTTTGGATTAAAACACTCCCGAGGAACGACCACGAGTTTTCTGGGTGAAAGTATTAAAATTATATTATAATATTAGATTTTGACAGATTTTGCGTAACTTCCAACCGTAGCTCTCTCTTATAGCCACAACCTTTTGATTGTTGAAATTTCTCCTGCAGTGAATTAGGGTGGCTCAACAGCACAATATGTGGTATTAGTGCATATATACATATGGTATTGATGCACATAATGCGGAACACAAGTTCCACCACTGTCTGCCGTTAGCAACAGGTGCTGAGGTTAGCACAACCTCAGACTGTCACACTCATAGACAGTATATACAATGGACAAACAGATCCCGTTGCTCTGGACAGAGACCAGTGAGGTCTATTAGAAGCACTTTTCCGGTGATAGCTGAGCGTTACTGCGCAGCTGCAAACTGAGCTTGCCAACGTAGATGTGACGTGAACGTGTCTGAACGTTGTAAGTCTTCTGGTAGCTGTGCCAAGAGAAATCTCAATCATTCCCAATCTTGCAGAGACAGAGAGCGTAGGTATATGTAAGGAGATAACATAGGCACAGGCTAATTATTGCTAACTAAAATGCTAGTTAACATTAGTAATTAAACTAAACAGCTAATGTACGTCAAAACTGCCTGTGAGCTTCTCCTGTACTATACGGTAATTCCTCTACTATGTAGGTCGCGTGGTTATGACACAATCGTTAGCCTATTTTTATAAAAACGTCTGCTACGGAGCCATAACGTGAGGTACAAGGTAATGGAGCCTTTTATACATTGTAGAAATAAACAATGGGCAAATAAAGCCTTTAAACGCTTCAGATGTAAAGTTATTCGCTGTCAAAGTGACGCCAACATGGCAGTCAATGGGATGCTAACCGCGGTGAGGAGTCTGGTAGCATTAAAATGGCGCCATAGGAGGCTTCACTCTGTGGAGAGAAGCCTGCCCCCTTGGTCACACTATGGTGAGCACAAATGAAACACCAGAACTGCTACACTGGGTTCCCGGTCAGCTACAACAGCGACAGAGTTGTATATAAGATGGGGACGGTGTTTCGGCGTTGCTCCACCATTGTAGGGTATGAAAAATTACACTCTTTACAGTTTTCATTATGAATTAATGCGCCTGAGTAGCTCACCTGGTAGAGCACGGGCCCATATACAGAGGATCAGTCCTCGACACAGAGGCCGCGGGTTCGACTCTGACCTGCGGTCCTTTCCTGCATGTCATTCCCCTTCTCTCTCCCCCCTTTCAAGTGTAAGCTGTCCTGTCAGAATTAAAGGCCAATTGCTTTGTTTTTTTACATTTAATACACACGCATTGAAGTATAAAACAAGAAGAGCCTCATGAAAAGAAGAAAAAAAAACGTGAACATAGTGGTTGTGACAGTTGCCTTGCGGTTGGCTTGTCACTAGCGCGATATTGCAATATCGCGGTTATTGCGACAGCCCTAGTTTTGATACAAAAATGCACAAAATGGTTAATGGCAAACTCCAACCTTAACAGAACGCTGTTAAATTCCACCAAAATGCCACAAGCCTGAGTATAACCATTGCTGCCAACTCTAATAGTTTTGCGCAACAGACTTTCATACAGCTAGTAGCAAATCTGCATTAACAATTGTAGCACCTCCACCGCAGGTAACTCATTGCTAGAATAGCTGCAGGCGACACATCTCGGTGGGGAATCTCCTGAGGACCTTGTCCTTCCATTCAGTCTGGCATTTGAATGTGAGGTCTCTCTCGAAGGCCAGGTGCACCAGCGTACATGGCACATGGACCGTCGGTGGTCCGTGAAGACATACCTCAATGCTGATAGTGAATTTTTGCTCACCACAAGATCATCTGTGGGATGATGTTGTGAATCACTGACAGTCACACCCAATCCCCCGGGAACCAGTGACAGCGATGTGGCTACAGCCACAGGGCTAATGTTAGCTTGGGATCACGTGCACACGCTTAACCATTGACATTGCGGGTCTCGTACAACCTCCAGTGCTGAAAACGGGAAGCCAGTGCGGAAGTGCCAAAAACTGCAGTTCATTGAGTGGCCACTTAAACCTGGCTCCAAAAAGGAGTCAGTACCCATTAGTCCAGCATTGCCAGACCTTCCTCCACAGCGCTGCGGAGGAGGGTCTGGCTAGTCCACATAGCATTCCAGGATGGAGCACCAGACGTGGAACGTGTACGTTCAAAGGTTGTTTTAGTCGTGCAACAGAACACTCAGATTGGACAGATAGTCAAATCTAGGATTTACCCTGCAGAGATCTGAGGAGCAGTTAACTATAGTCCTCATAAATCTACCAGAGTTTAGAATGCCAACACAAAGAAAGAGGAAGGTAACCGACATCTGGCCGAAAAGAGTGACATCTGGAGGAATTTCCGGCGGCAACGGACCAATCCCGGTAATGGAACATCGTAAATATATAAACTGGGGGTGTTGAAATTAATCATTGCATCGATGCATCACAATGCGGACCTGAATGATTCTGCATTGATGCAGTGACAGACCATAATCGATTATTGCCTACTGATGTTACTTCGTTTTTATTGTTTTTTCCTTTTGTCTGTTGTCAGCTGTTCAGACTCCGCTATATTGAGGAAGTGTCTTTTTTAAGAACAGATACAATAAAAAGGGGAGTATATATATATCTGACTGCTTGAATTTGTTGATGAAAACCATGTGTAGCGATATATAATAATATAAAGGAGGGGACGCATCGGGATTTGAATCGCTAACAGGATAATCGTAATTGAATCGAATCGTGACCAGTGAAGATTGACACCCCTAATATAGACTAGTCCCCATAGACCCCCCATGTTAAAATGCCCAACTTTACAGCAGAAATAAACACGTTTTCAGCCTGGCACAAAAAGTGGGTTTGGTCATGTCTATGTGTGTGTTGAGCTGATTCACACAAGACATTTAAAAAGGCATCACAACTAGATTACACTCAAAGAAGTCGGATAATATTTCAGACAGCCTATTCCGCCACAAGTGTTCTGATAAGTGATGCTCAGACACCACAGTGAGGTAAATTGGAATGGTGCTCTTACTTCCACAGTAGGCCTATCACTCAGTAAAACTAGTCCACTTGATTGTTGAATAAAAAAAAACTAAATAACCAGTTAGGGACTTAAGAACTGAAGACATGGACAGTGACACCTCTTACAATAGGGAGTACGATTGAGCTGGAATGGAGTGGCGGGATGAGAGGAGGTGGGGGGGGTCAGTTAATTAATCGAGGAATTTTAAAGAGAGCACATATCGCCGCTACATACTCCGAAACAGCGGGAATCCATGACATGCAGCTTATCACACACACTTCACCAGGAGAGAGAGAGAGAGAGAGAGAGTGAGTGAGTGAGTGAGTGAGTGAGTGAGTGAGTGAGTGAGTGAGTGAGTGAGTGAGTGAGTGAGTGTGTGTGTGTGTGTGTGTGTGTGTGTGTGTGTGTGTGTGTGTGTGTGTGTGTGTGTGTGTGTGTGTGTGTGTGCATGCGTGCGTGTGTGCGTGTAAGAAAAAATAGTGGAGAGCAGGATCATATGAGAGTGTGAGAAGGAGTGTGTGTGTTGCTCCTCCACAGGCAGCCAGGCAATTCTCTTGGATGAATGTTGCCTGAGGTTTGCCGGGCCTCCCACTGCTCCCTGGCACTCCAGGCGTCAATGAGCAGGGAGGTAATTCGCTGACACTGTGTCACTTGTGATGATTGGGGAACGTCAGCGCGCTCGCTCACCTGTCTCCGCGCAGGTGTTGGGATGTCATCGCCCACCATCCACCATCGCATCCACATGATACAAGCTTTCCCACCCCTCCTCCGCGCAGTTGCTAGGATGCAAGGAGGACACAGTTGGCCATGTTGAGAAATACAGAGAGAGTTGTGTGGAGCTGATAGTCTTAATTAGCTTTGTAGCAACTCATTTGGCAATGGCTTGAATGTAACGGACATTAACATCAAAAAGTTACACACTTAAACGTACAATATGTAACTTTCTGCCGCCAGGGGTCTCTCAACCAAAACAATGGATTGTAAACACGGACTTTTGATGACGTTGGTAATTATGGGAGTTGTAAACAACGTCGCTGAGTAGAATGCATCTGTTCACGGACAAGTTTAGCCACCCATTCAAATGTATTGGGGTGGTGATGGCGCAGTGGTTAGAACACAAGCCTTTGGTGGTCACAGTGACTATCACAATATATTTCACATATCACTGTCACCTTTTGGATAGTTTCACGGGGTTTGTTGTAACGCTAGCTAGCAAATCAACGAGGCTGAGAGACTGGTGTGGGTGGGGATTGTCGGGGGAATCTCCCGGGACGGCGAGCCGAGGATGGCCGATGGCCGATGTTCAGCAGCAGGACATCTCCAAGCTGCCCGGAACGATCTCCCTCACTTTTCTTTAATCTTAACTATTCTTTTTGGTGCTTGTCGGGTTAATGTAGCTAACTGTAAAGACAGCTAAACGCGAAGGGGTGAGAAATTTCGGCAGGGAGGAGATTTTCGGCACGAACACCGGTAGCTAGAGCTAACGGAGACGCAGCTAACACTAGCTATGGATGGCCGCTGTTGCGACTCGGATCTGGGTCTGGGTCTGATATGGTCTGTTATGCTACCAATAACTTTATGAGCATGTTGAACGATGTGGTAACCGTATAATGTCATCCACCAAGCATTAGCTAGCTAGCATTAAGTTAGCTACTTGTTAACCAACACATTGTAGTAACGTTAAACTGGATCGATATTGATATGTATCAATAAATAAGATATCTGCTGTATTACTGTGTTGCAAAGTGGCATGTTATGCTGTGTGGCAGAAAAAGCAGTATTATGGTTAGGAGTATTTTTTTCTGTGACATTGTATGATTTACAATTACGCTCAAACGTATCATCTGGGTGCTGTGTTTTAAAGGAAGCTACGAGGAACTAGAGGGTGAAAGGTTATATGACGCCACTGACGGGCGACTAGGAAGGAAGGAAACGTGCCGTGTCTGAAAATAAAATAACAGATTTCTCTGGGTTTGAAGTTTGGTGGAAACATTTGGGAGAGTGTAACTACACATCTCAAAAAAATATATAACATAGGTATGGTCGTTTTTAGACATTTTAATGCAGAAATGTTACATATTGTACCTTTAAGCTTTAAGCGGCAACTTCTGTGCCTGAAAAGTAAAGCCAATGCAGAAGTGCCTTAAAGCTGCATTATATCTCATTACCAGCAGGGGGAGACTCCACTGGCTCCAAAAAGAGGTCTGTTTCTATAGAAGTCTATGAGAAAATGAGCCTACTTCTCACTTGATTTATTACATCAGTAAACATTTTCATCATGCGTTTATGCCAGCCATCGTCAATTGGCGGCCCGCGGGCCACATCCGGCCCGCCAAAGCTTTTAGTCTGGCCCGCAGAATAATCATGAATTCAGAAAATGTAAAGAGGAAATAATGCATTCTGTTATTTTGCTTTTCAAGCATTTAAAGCAGGTAACATTACACAGGTAGAGCACAAACCCGACCCCTTGTATTTACACCTCTATTCACATGCCGGGATTCTGTACAATGCCCGCGCTTCACACACACACAGCTGAGCTAAGATGTGTGTGCGTTAAAACACGCAGTAGCCTACCTGACTGGGAACGATACAGAGGATTACCAACTACCACTGGCGCAGATCAACTAACGCTAGTCTCGTTACTGTAAGTAGGCTACAATAAAACCTTTGTGAGTAAAAAGTCAATACTTATCAATGCACTCACCTGTAGGCCTATAGACTGGCATAAACATGTAGAAAGCAATATTTCAATCTGCTCTGTCCACTCTCGTCCACCGCGCTGTTTTAGGCAAACACAGCTCTACTCAGCAAATAGCCAATTTTTACCAACAAGCTAAAAAAAAAAGCTGTCGGTTTGTAGTCTGTTTATCTTAGTTTGCCGGGAATCTAGATATTTGGACAAATTCTTATAAACTTAACTGCTGGCTGAGCGAACCGTCCTCTCTGCTGGAGCGGTAAAGTTATGGATGTATTATATGACCAAAACAGATACATGTGGCTACTTAATATGCACGTGAATGACGCAATCGTTATGTTCGCGTTCTTCATTCTTGATGATGATGCTGTAAAGTAAGTAAGTAAGCTTTATTTATATAGCACCCATCACAGAAAGAATCACAGAGTGCTTTACATGTAGCAAGTATAAACAATAGGTTGCTGGTTGGATTTGTTTTGCAACAGCATCATTTCATTGCAAATGAGGCATACATGACGAATGCTAGCCTGCTTATCACTCCATTCATCATAAAGCTGGTCTTTTCCACTTAATTTTCCCTTCAGCCTCTTTGACTGTGACATTTATACCTGACAACAGCCTTTCTTTCTGCAAGCATTTTCCACCAATCAGGACGCTGCATACTACAACCATGTTTCCTTAATCACAGACTTTAACCATCACTCCTCAGTGAACTGCCTCCTAGTCTGAGATCATTTTCTAGTTAAAGAGCCAGTTATCATTATGGAGTTTACATGTATTTTAGGAGTTTGCTCACACTAATGTACTGTATGTAAATAAAATAGCATTAATTCAGTAAGAAAGTGAACATTTTGAACAAGAATAGGCGTATTAGGTATAAATTCATTTTATTTTCTTTATTTGAAAGTCCAGCCCTCGGAGTGTCTGCTTAGAAAAATTCTGGCCCTTGGAAAAATGTAGTTGATGATAAAGCAGGGGATGCTTTAGGACCTGTCAATCAGGACAGAGGCTTAGCTATGCTAACCATGCCAACACTGTGGACATAAAAATAGATCTGAACTTGTTTTTGGGTGTTATCCATGTTTTAATCTTTAACTTTGACCCTCTCACTGTGTGTTTAATCTTCATCTTCATTTGTTCAGTGATCGGTAGCACCTTCTCAACCAAATCTATAGCTAGCTAGTGCTGCCATTAGCCTTATAAATAACCGATTTTCTGTACAGCCGTGAATGGCACCAGTAGGCTACCCGGAGGTCCACGTTTACCCACCGGTAAATCTCCACTGGATGACTCGCTTCAGAAGCAGGGCTGGACATTAGCACCCGCCAATCCGCTAAATGCAGGTAGATTTCGGCAGTGGCAGGTAACACAGTCACTCTCACTAGCCACTGTGGCAGGTGGCATGCCTTTATGTATATTGTAACACTACACTGGTGGCTGGAGCAGGTGGCCCGTACGACACACTAGACCAGCAAGCCGCTGCGACTCCTATCAAATATAATATAAAATATCCCCCAGTATTACAGAGCTCTGTCCAGCACGTGCACGTGACATGGCAAGCCGAAGCAACAGTTGTGTCTGTACAGGTCATTGACTGTATAAGGTATAGGTTTGTAAAAGAAGTACAGAGAGAGTGCGCAGCAGGACAATTTAGCAGGATATTTGGTCTGTGCACTCCGATTCCTGTCACCGAGGGTGCGTGCCAGCTGCTTAGTGACACGCGAGGGAGTTCCAAATCACTTTCAACTACTTTCAACTAATCTTCTACAACCCTGCATCACCTAGCCTATGCATAAGAAGCTACTATGTGTCTTATTCAGTTGCATGTTTTCATACAAAAAAGATCTTTACACACATTATCAGAGCTGAATATTTGATGACTGCAGTGTTATAATTTAAATAGGCCTAGTCTTGATTTCGGTGCTCATTTACATTTAAAAGAGTTCAAGCTAATTATAGCACACCATAGTCAACTTGATTCAAATAAAACGTAATTTTCGACAAAATAGCGGCCAGTGAAGATGCTGAGTGGCTAGCAGCTTTTGGAAAACCACTAGCCACAGTGGCTGGTGTGCAAAAAAGTTAATGTCAACCCCTGATCACAAGGGTTGAAAATGTTCCCTCTTTAGCATTTAGCTTAGTGCAGCACAATTGAAACCATAGAGACACTGGCTTAGCCGCGTCATCCTCCACAGCTCCACCCTTTTGTCCATATATGGTCACTTCTGGCTCCTAAACACCAAAGGCTACGGCATTAATGCAAACCCATGGCTTCAAAATGGCAGTTCAAACACTAATGGGTAACGTCACACATCCATTACTTTTTACAGTCTATGGTTAAGGCGTTACAGCACTACATTACGGGGCTACGGTGGCTATGGAGAAACCAGGTGGGGACTGCAAGAACTGTGATTGGTTGCTTGTGTTTTTTCCAACAGGTTTTGAGATTGTTGAAACTGAAGGCAACATTAGCAAGTTAAAGGAAGGCTCAGTTATCTTCTCCTTTTCAGCTGATCTCTATTACAATCAATGAAAGAACTTAAGCATGGCCGCTGCACGAAATGGTCTCATAGTCTCTAGTAAAACAAGGCAGACTTTGTAAGCCACTGTCAACTGTATCCAAAAGTGAATGAAAGACTGTAAACACAGTAGTGGGGAATACAATTAAATCATGCATCTTTCTCCACCGTCATTACGGAACTACAACTCAAACTAGCGCACAACCTCAACGTCATCGTTCTCAGCCACTCCTTCTGTTTGCTGATTGGACTGGTAAAGATTTGGCCGGAGAAAACCCGCAAATATACCGCAAACCTAGACGACGTACTGAAGAAAAATGAAAATTGAGCGGAAGTACCTACTTTAACCTCTGACCGTTACGGTATCTACTGTGGGTAGTAGTAGTGGTGGTTATTGCAAAAAATAAGTAAGACAACAGAAAAATAAGAAATATCTCATTACATGATAAACGCACTGGGAAAAGATAATTGATGTTAAAAAGTTACAGTCTCAAAGTTTGGTTTCGTGCTCTTTGGCATATGGCGATAAGCGGTAATTGCAAGTGTGTTTTTGGATCTCACTTCCCAAAAATCACTCAAACAGTGTCGCTTGGCTGATGTCAGTCAGTTGTCTTCGCTCTTATGTGTTTGTTCTGCTGTAGTAACTGTTTATTCGTAACGCTAACAGAGACCGGAAAAAAACAGTTCACTACTTCATAAACTAGTGAGTTAATGAGCGAGTCCATTGCGATGGAATTGCTTAACCCTCTCTGGTGGACCGACCACTGATGGGTCATTAAAAAACAGACACTGACCGTGCCCTGCTTGTAATTTTTCCCGTGAATGTTCATTCCACAGACACCCAGTTGGTACTACTGCAAATGCAAGAGCTTTCATCTGTGGACCATAGGCTCAGCCACCATTGTTACCTCATTCCATGATAGATATCATTTTACAGACATTTGTTTAAATGAAAATCGTATTACTTTGAAGAATAAGTCTGCAGTTTTACATGTTTCTTACTTTTGTTGCATCAGACATTTCTTTTAATTTGTTATGATAGAGTAGTACTCACCAAAGTCATTGCTGGGACCTGGGAAAGTGTGCTTGTGTTCCTTGCCCTGTCCGCAGTTAACTTTGTTATTTATCATTACAGACACAAGGAATGCCAGAGGAGGCCAAACCTAAAAAAATCTTTTTTAAAAAGACAAAAAACAAGAATTATTTTTTAGGTAGCCTATATGTGTAAGCATTTTTGGCATTTATTTCTTGCATTTACTTCAATAATAATGGTTACAGCAGTTTTGATAGATTAGTTTTAACATGTCAGTATAGCATCCCTCTTAGGCCAGGCATAGTGATGTTGATTGTCTCAATCCACACTGTTGGCATATATACAGACAGAAAAGTTGGCAGATGGACAAATGAACCAATCACATGAATTAATAAAAAGGATGGAGACTGATTCATACCTTCACAAGATATGAAGCTAAACAGATGTTAAGGGTGTTAAAGATGAAAAAGAAAGAAGAGAGAGACATTAATTCCTGTGAGTGTGAGCAATGCGTGCTATGTCATGGCTCAAAGCGACTGAAACCAGTCCAGAGCTACAGGGTTAATTTGATCTGTCAGGAAAAAAGACAAAAGTTATGACTTAAAAAAAACAAATGTTGGAATAGGGTAAAAGTGAAAGAGAAGGCGAGGCGGCCACCCACAGAACGAGGCGAGAAGGAGCACCAGCCAAACCACTTGGGAGTAATGGTCTGTGAGGCTAATATTTCCTCTGTCTCTGCTGAACCCTGAATGAGGAAGGGGGGGGTGCATTCACTTGTTGTCGGTGTGATGTTGGAGGGAAGGTGGGGGGCAGGAGTGGGCCACCTGTAATGGCGGAGCGCTAGATTGTGGCCATTCCACACTCATTACACCATTTACAATTACTGCTACCTATCCCCCCCCCCCAAACTCCCCAAGAGGCCAGTCTCAACCATTAGCACCACGACTCAAATGAAGTGGATAATTGTGTCTCTCTGGGGCATATCATGGGACAAGAGAGTCAGACAAGAGAGCAGGGAGAAAAGAGGACTAAATGAGAGAGGGAAGAGAGAAATGTTGAGACAAAAAGATGTCAGAAATTTAAAAATAGGATTTGTGTTGCAATCACAGCCGCTAGCTTTTGTACAGCACAGTGCAGTGTAATATGTGTGCTATACTTTAATATAGATCAGATTGTTGTGACTGATGTTTTGTTAAAGAACACTGCAAAAAGTAGCAAGCATCTTGCAGTAATTAGTCAAGTGCAGAAGGAAAACGTTGGCATTATAATTGATATTCCCAATAATCACTTAATGTGCGAAGGTGAGAAATTAGACAGGATTTTAACTTTTTTTTACACAACTACACTTTTTATTGACGCGTGAAGTGTTCCCTGTTTTCATATTTGTACACATTGCTCCTTTCTACGACAGAATGTTTTTTCTCCTGCTTTTCAGTGTTGCCCTTCAGAACAGCCATTTTGCCTAAAACCTTCAAAGCATTAGTCAGCCCATTATTCCACCAATTGTTTTGACGCGCAATTACCGCACACACACGTTCTGTCATTTGGGCCTTCCGTAGTTTGGGAAATCAGGAAGCGATGCAGCACATATTTTAGAACAGATAGCAGATGTGCGATTAATCACTTGTTAACTATGGACAATCATGTGATTAATTGCAAATAAATATTTTAAATCGATTGACAACCCCTAATTGCAATACAAGTGACATGACATGATGACATGGTGTGATTTATTGGAAAGCAACCATCTTTAATGCAAAACCCATTTGTATTTAAGTTCAAAACAGTTTGAATCAGATCTGTAAAGAACCAAATGCAGTCATTACAGAATTACCGTTTATCATCTCAAATTGTTGCATTACATTAAAATACAAAGACTAGAAAATGCTGCAAAAAGAGAAGCATTGCGATTATACAAATGTTAATGGGAGCCTTATATGCATTGTTAAAGCCCAATAGACACTGAAGGCCCAGGATATGGTGGGCTGGCAGAGTGTGTCTGAAGTGCCACAGAGGAAAGCTTGGGGGGGCTTGCCATCGACCTGATGTCTCTGGAGATCGCCAAGTGGCTTCAGGGTCCAAGTGTTAAGGACTGACGTGGATCACAAGAGCAGCTTGCAGATCCTGAGGGGCTAATGACAGTTAGCATCTCCAAACGGGAAGGCCTACCACTGTGCATCTTCATTCAAAATGGAACACTTGTTATATTTTGCACATATGGGTGGGAAAGAAGAACTCATGAATAGGAAAGTGAACAAAAATAGAGACTCATCTCATGGCGTCTCTTGAATGCTAAATATAAGATGAAGGCCAATGATTTTTGAGCAAGCCCAGACAGACTTGTCAAACTTTGTGCCATTACTATCCTTCGTCTTAGCACAGTTGTCATGTACAGCCTGTACCCATATGAAATATTAATTTTGCATAATAACTTTCAAAGGGGAATAAAGCACAGAGTTAATTATTAATAGCATGTGTATTCAAGGCATCTCCCTTTTTTTCCAGATGCACCACAATATTGCGACAGTTGCCACTCCGAGGAAGAGAATCCCCATAATGCCGTGCTAAAGCAGAAATGACAATCGCTAAACACTGATGCAAGTTCCACGAAACATCTAACCTACATTTCACAGATATCAGTGGGAAATTCACCAGCGCTCTGCTCTCTCCTTTCTTCTCCTCTGCTCTTCACATTTAGAGTACGAGTTAAACTGGATACACATGTAACAGCAGTTTTAACATAGGCCAGACTCCAGCACACATGAAATTAGCATGAAAATTATCTGAGGACCAAAGGGCGTAGGTCTTGTTTCCACATGGGGGGGGGGACACATTAGGACCGGGGGCTGTGGAAGGGTCCTCCCCCATAAAATGTTGATCGTCATACACTTAATTTCCTGCATTCTAGTGAAAGTTTATGCATCAATTTATGTCTTTGATTATCTCCAAGGGTTTGAACATTTCCAAGGTTGTGGTGACTGACGTTGCTCTCTCTGATCATTCATGTGTTTTCTTTAACAGCACTATCTCGGTGCCCAAAAGTGTCCAAACTAAGGTAATCAGAAAACGGTATATCACTGAAAACACCACTGAAACATTCATTCATCTTTTCTCCTCCACACCCGCCCTCTCTGGGGTCTCAGTCAATGAGCTTGTAGATAATTTCAATTTTAAAATTACAAATGTTATTGATGCCATTGCTCCCACTAAGGTCAAAGCTGTCTCTAGTAAGAAAAGATCTCCATGGAGAAATGTAATACGGGTAAGAACAGAAAAAACAGAGTGTCGAAAAGCTGAACGCAGGTGGCGAAAAACCAATCTCCAGGTCCACTATAACACCTATAAAGACAGACTTCGCATTTATAATTTGGAACTGAGGAATGCTAGGCGGTCCTTCTTCTCTGGCATTATCACCAGAAACAATAATAATTCACGTGCGTTGTTTGCTACTGTTGATAGGTTAACAAACCCTCCAGTACCAGAAGCATCTGAACTTTTATCTACCAAGGCCTGCAATGATTTTGCCTCCTTTTTCAAAGACAAAATTCAGAAAATTAGACTAACTGTCAGTGCCTCCATATCAAGTACGGGATATGTGTTGTCACACTGTCCAGGCAAAACAAATTCCAATATCACACAATTTCATATGATCAACCATAAAAACCTGGAGGACATTATACAACATCTGAAAACTTTTTGAAAACAGGCCTTTTCAAAAATGTTTCAAATTGTATGTCTTCTGATCTTTTACAGATTGTAAACACGTCTCTACTCTCAGGTATCTTCCCAAAGGCCCTGAAAACTGCAGTCATCAAGCCACTTTTAAAAAAGAACAATCTAGACACGGCACTACTGAGCAACTATAGGCCGATATCTAACCTTCCATTCTTAAGTAAAATCATTGAAAAAGCGTTTTTTCAACAACTCAACCTTGTCTTGTCACTAAACAATGGTTTTGATGCCTTCCGGTCGGGTTTTCGACCACACCACAGCACTGAGACAGCTCTTGTTAAAGTATTTAATGACATCCACTTAAACACAGATAGTGGCAAAACTGCAGTCGTAGTATTACTTGATCTCAGTGCTGCATTTGACACGGTCGACCATGACATATTACTAGACCGATTGAAAAACTGGGTTGGCCTTTCTGGCTCAGTCCTAAACTGGTTTGAATCCTATTTAAAGAATAGGGACTACTTTGTATCTATAGGTAATTATACATCTGAGCATTCAAATATGACGTGCGGAGTTCCCCAAGGCTCTGTTCTGGGGCCTCTTCTGTTTAACATCTACATGCTTCCACTGGCTCAGATTATGGAAAACAACACATTTACATAACCTTATTGCCAGGAGACTATAGTCCAATACAAACACTGACTAAGTGCATTGAACAAATTAACGACTGGATGTGCCAGAACTTTCTTAAATTAAATGAAGAAAAAACTGAGGTGGTTGTTTTTGGAGCAAAAGAGGAACGATTAAAAGTCAGCGCTCACCTTCAAACGACAATGTTAAAAACAAGAGACAAAGCCAGAAATCTTGGTGTAATTATGGACTCAGACCTGAATTTCAACAGCCACATTAAGACAATTACTAAGTCAGCCTATTACCATCTTAAGAATATATCAAGGGTTAAGGGACTTACCGTATGTCTCAGCAGGACTTGGAAAAACTTGTCCATGCTTTTTTCTTCAGTAGACTTGACTACTGTAACGGTGTCTTTACAGGTCTCCCTAAAAAATCAATCAGACAGCTGCAGCTGATTCAGAACGCTGCTGCTAGAGTTCTCACTAAGACCAAGAAAGTGGATCACATCACTCCAGTGCTGAAGTCTTTACACTGGCTTCCTGTGCCTCAGAGAGTTGATTTCAAAATCCTTCTGCTAGTTTATAAATCATTAAACGGTTTAGGTCCAAAATACATTTCTGACCTGCTAGTAAACTACGAACCACCCAGACCTCTCAGGTCGTCTGGGACAGGTCTGCTTTCTGTTCCCAGAGTCAGAACTAAACAGGGAGAAGCAGCATTTAGTTTCTATGCTCCACATATTTGGAACCAACTTCCAGAAAATTGCAGGTCCGCTGCATCTCTCAGTTCATTTAAATCAAGGCTGAAGACCTTTCTTTTTGATGTTGCCTTTCGTAAAATAATTGTCCATTTCTTATACTTTCGTTGCTTATTTATTCTGCTTTTATATTTTTAACTGTTTTTAACTGCAATTTAATGTTTAATTTCTAATACTGCACTGTAACTTTTATTCTTGTATTTTAATTGTCTTCATGTAAAGCACTGTGAATTGCCCTGTTGCTGAAAAGTGCTATACAAATAAAGCTGCCTTGCCTTGCCTTGCCTTTATTTATGTAAAAACGTAATTATTATTTTCATGGAATGTTCAAACATTTTCTGCATATTCCAAAAATCACTTCGGGATGTGTGTTTTTTCAGGAAATCATGTACATCTCAACAACACATTTATTAGAGAATGAGACCTTGTTCAAACCAGAAGCTCCAAAGTTTAAATCCAGTGGTGGAACGAAACTAAGTACATTTACTCCAGTACTGTAGGCCTACTTAAAGCGTAACTCTCGCAAAAATGCAACCTATGGTCTTTTTGTGAACATAACCGAGTCAAACTTTAGTTTAAAAGCATAATTAGGATGTAAGCCCCACTTTTAAGATTTACCGTATTCTCGTTTTTCTGTCAAATGGCCTTTTGAATGGGAGAGCTAGGGGCACTTTTATGCTAGCCTCAAAATAGCTATTTTTAAACACTAAGAAGGCTCGACACAACACACTTTGCTCCAAGTATCACCAGGGGGTTTTGAACGACTTACTTTAGCTCAGCCATCGTCTACTGGCGGCCCGCGGGCCACATCCGGCCCGCCAAAGCTTTTAGTCTGGCCCGCAGAATAATCATGAATTCTATAAATGTAAAGAGGGAAAAAATGCGTTCTGTTATTTAGCATTTCAAGCATTTACAGCAGGTAACATTACACAGGTAGAGCAAAAACCCAACCCCCTGTATTTACATCTCTATTCACATGCTGGGATTCTGTACAGTGATGCCCGCGCTTCACACACACACACACACAGCTGAGCCGAGATGTGTGTGCGTTAAAACACGCAGTAGCCTACCTGACTGGGAACGATACAGAGGATTACCAACTACCGTTGGCGCAGATCAACTAATGCTAGTCTCTTATTGTAAGTAGGCTACAATAAAACCTTTGTGAGTAAAAAGTCAATAGCCTACTTATCAATGCACTCACCTGTAGGCCTATAGACCGGCATAGACATGTAGAAAGCAATATTTCAATCTGCTCTGTCTGCTCTGTCCACTCTCGTCCACTGCGCTGTTTTACGCAAACACAGCTCTACTCTGCAAATAATGAATTTTTACCAACAAGCTAAAACAAATAAAGCTGTCGGTTTGTAGTCTAACTGTTTCTTAGTTTGCTGGGAATCTAGTAATTTAGACAAATTCTTATAAACTTAACAGCTGGCTGAGCGAACCGTCCTCTCTGCTGGAGCGGTAAAGTTATGGATGTATTATAAGACCAAAACAGATACATGTGGCTACTTAATATGCACGTGAATGACGCGATCTTTATGTTCTTCATTCTTGATGATGATGCTGGTTGGATTATTTTGCAACAGCATAATTTCATTGCAAATGAGGCATACATGACGAATGCTAGCCTGCTTATCAGTCCATTCATCATAAAGCTGGGCTTTTCCACTCAATTTTCCCTTCAGCCTCTTTGACTGTGACATTTTTACCTGACAACAGCCGTTTCTTTCTACAAGCATTTTCCACCAATCAGGACGCTGCATACTACAACCATGTTTCCTTAATCACAGACTTTAACCATCACTCCTCAGTAAACTGCCTCCTAGTCTGAGATCACTTTCTAGTTAAAGAGCCAGTTATCATTATGGAGTTCACATGTATTTTAGGAGTTTGCTCACAATAATGTAGGCTACTGTATGTAAAAAAAAAAAAAAGAGAGCATTAATTCAGTAAGAAAGTGAACATTTTTGAACAAGAATAGGTTATTAGGTATAAATTCATTTTAATTTCTTTATTTGAAAGTCCGGCCCCGGAGTGTCTGCTTAGAAGAATTCTGGCCCTTGGAAAAATGTAGTTGATGACCCCTGCTTCAGCTGTTGTTGTTTCCGGGCGCTACCATCTCGCCATTCCAAAAGTGTCGATGCGAATGAATGGACTCCATAGGAGGAAATATCATTCTTATATGAGGCTCCTTTTTCAACTACAAGGTCAATGTTGTTTTTCACTAACGACAAAACAATTCAATTCAATTCAATTCAATTTTATTTATAGTATCAAATCATAACAGGAGTTATCTCAAGACACTTTACAGATAGAGTAGATCTAGACCACACTCTATAATTTACAAAAAAAAACAACAAGTCCCCCATAACAATGAATTATCCGTGCATTTATATGGAACTAAGCTTTAGGAGCTTTCCATCTTTACTCTCCTCCCTGTTACGTTGCATTCGGAGATGGTAGTGCCCGGAAACAACTACAACAGCTGAAGTCCTTCAAAACCTTTTCTAGAAAATCTGTGTACACAAAGAATGTTGTCAATGCTTGCGTTAATGTGTAGAGCCCCTGGTGATACTTGGAGCAAAGTGTGTTGTGTCCAGCCTTCTTAATGTTTTAAAAATAGCTATTTTGATGCTAGCATAAAAGTGCCCCTAGCTCTCCCATTCAAAAGGCCATTTGACCGAAAAACGAGAATACAGTAAATCTTAAAAGTGGCTCTTCTGTCCTAATTATGCTTTTAAACTAAAGTTTGACTCGGGTACATTCACAAAAAGACCCTAGGTTGTTCTCTGTTAATATGTCTTTATTTTTCACGCTTGTGTTGTGGTCTTTAACTGCCGGCGATGATAGACTGGGCAAACCCAGCCCAATCTGCCAGTGATTTGATTTCTCCCTGCAGCTCAGGCTGGAAACCTGTACGTTTATCTATCCTGCTTCCGTTACAATTTTGCGGGAACCAATCACAAACTGGCTTATCCACCTGGCGCGCTATTGGCAGGTTTAACCCGATGACGATAGAGAAGCGACCAAGCAGCTTTTTGTTTACATTCAACAAGCCGGCCACTGAAGCGCAGCAACCTGTTGATGCCGCTGTCGCTGCTACGTCACCCGGATCGTTGGTCTGATTGGTTGTAGGACTATCCAATTGCGTCATTTGAACTATGCCTGTTGATCACGCCTCTTGTGCAGTAGAAAATACAGAGCAGACTCCCCAGACTAATTTTCAATCTTAAAAGATTGAGCTTGATCTGGGGATAGCCAGACTACCCCGATGAAGCACAAGTAGAAACAGTTCTTGTTTTCCGTGCATGTTTTGAGCCCCCGGAACGGTTATTTTCACCTCTTCTAGGGAAGTGGGTGGTCTGTCATATTTTTTGAGGGGACAAATTTACCTCTTCTAAATATTGAGGGGGAAACATCCCCTGCAACCCATCCCCCCCAAAAATGTACAAAAATCTACACCTATGCAAGAACACATTTCAACGGCCTCTAGCGTCAAGTCCTTTTTGAACATGTGAATTTCTTATTTGAATCACAATAATTCGGAAGATTGTGCCGAGATGTATGTTCTTATTTATGTTATTTTTTAATTTTATTATATATACATATATGCTATATACACACACACACACACACATACTGTAGTATATTATATATATATATATATATATATATATATATATATATATATATATATATATATATATATATATATATATATATGCAGCTACGTGTACAAGCTTCCACTGAGCTAAAACAGCAGTTGTCGGGGCAGAATTTAGAGTGCCTTTGTGCCTCTTAACAGACACAACATGCAATTAACATGTCTGTGCAACATGAACAGGGCCCTTACATGATAACAAGATGTGTTTTCAACTCAGACATTGTTTTACTTCACCTACCCTGTCTCGATGCTGCTGGTAGCTAGCTCGCCCAGTTAGCTGCTAGCAGCTAGCTAGCTGTTAGCTGGGATAGCGATCAAGATTAACGAAAAAATTGGCCGGAATTCTCCTTTAAGGGTCTGGCATTGAGTAATGAAAATGGCTCAACTCGAGGGGCGGCACCAAGCATGCATTTGAAAATATCACTGCATGCAATTGGATAACACTACAACCAATCACAACAATACATAGGGTAACGTATCCAGAGCCCCATACACTCAGCTACCAGTGGAGCTAACTGGTAGATTAAACTGTCGTCATCTGTTTAGCCCTCCTCTGGCCCGCCTATATCAGATACACCGATGTGATTGGTGCAGCTCGGCTACAAGGGCCTACTTAATCAGTCCCTCCAGAAAAACGCGATTATGCGATCGCAGAATTCAATGCATAATCAGCCAATGTCCGCATATTCATGCGGGGGCCGCATTTTTTTAAAAACGCCGCACTTTCGCCGCATAAATTGCCGATTTCCGCGCAAAATATGCGGGGCTTGCATGATTTCATAATCCCCGCATTTTCGTTGCAAAAAAGTCACATATATCTAGGGTTGGGTACCGAAACTCGGTGCCAATGGGCCCCCGGATCCGACGTAAACGGTAGTAATTAACGAGACCGAATAAGAACGAAGATTTCGGTGCCTTATTTCGGTGCCTGACTTTACACTACACTGGACAGCAGGTAACGTTAGCCTACCGTTAGCTAGCAGCGTGATTAAACACGGTTAACATGCTGACAGGTGACGTTAAACAGTGTAAAGTGTGACTGTATCAACAGTCTGCTCTGCAGCGCAGCAGCTGCCGACGTCGGAAACGCACAGATGGTGCATTCACGGACACTGGTAATTGTTTGGTTTTGGTTGGTTATTGTAAAATACCCTTTTCCCATCTGGTTGCTGTTTTTGTCGTCCAACAGCAATTTACTGGTGAAATAAGTTATTGTTTATTATAAGTTATAGTTATTACATTACTATTAAATCATTTAATTTTGACCATATGGCCTTAGTAATAAACAACGTGTCCTTAATGTCACCGACTGTTGTTGAGTAGGCCTATCCTTCTTGTTTCTTCTTTTTAAAAAACTTTCTTAAAAAGTATCGGTTCAGGCACCGTTTTAAAAGTACCGATTTAGCACCAGTATCAGAAAAAAACCCAAACAATACCCAACCCTACATATATCTCAGCAGAAAGTTCAAAAATGTTGCGTTTACTTCACACAAGAGCAGCCATTTTCCCCTGTTGCCATGGGAACGTTATGAAGTGACGTAATTTCACCTACTGAGAACACGGTGTTGGGGGAATCACTTTTTTTCTCTTTTTCATCAAACCGCAGTTTTTCCAAGTTCCCGCAAGTTCCCGCAGTTTTTGCAAGTTCCCGCAATTTTTGCAAGTTCCCGCAATTTCATCGCATAAAATGGCATAAATATCCCGCATATTCCATCGCATTTTTTAAGAAAACGTGCCGCATAATCAAGGATTTTTGCCCGCAACAATCACGAAAAAACTCCGCGTTTTTCTGGAGGGACTGCTTAATGAGCATCATTACTGAATGCCAGGGTGACTCGCTGAGCAAATTACAATTGTGCTTTCACGAGAACTCTGGATTTCCAGGGTAGGCGAAGTGCAGAATTGGGTTCAAATTCTCTGTGGGCTCTTCACTAGCTGTGTCCTTGACATCACACATAGTATTTAATCTTTTTGTAATATGAAACATATTAATCACAACAGTTTTGAGCACCTGCCACTCTAAACAAATGCCACTTTTGGAGATTTTATGAACCATTTTTTTACTAACCGCTAGATTGTACGGATTTTAGATATTTTCTCGGGTACAGTTAGTGTGTGTGTGTGTGTGTGTGTGTGTGTGTGTGTGTGTGTGTGTGTGTGTGTGTGTGTGTGTGTGTGTGTGTGTGTGTGTGTGTGTGTGTGTGTGTGTGTAGACTGCAAGGCCAAGGTCAGTTAATTTGAAGTGGCTACGTCATAAACCCATCAGGCGTCAGTAGGGGAGGAAATCAAGCAAGCCGCTCTGATGAGGGGAAATGCTATCTGCTAGACAATGGATATCTCATTTGCACTGCATTTCTGTCCCATTTCAACACACTTTGCCCAGAGCCCGTTAATATGCACGTTATCCGACTGCGCTGAGGGGGCGTATGGAGCCAGCGGAGGGAGGGGGCGGCTGAGGCGAGACGGACCATTTCAGTGTCAATTTACAGCAATTCCCGCCGTCAAAAACGAGAGGGAAAAAAGTGAGAGTACTTCCCATTTTCTTCCCAGATCTTTTAGTTTAATTCAATTGGACCTTTCAATACCTTATTTATGACACACAGGAAGCATTCACCCTATTGCATTATGGGGAGTGGGGGAGAGATAAAGACGCTGATTCTTTAAAGCTCTTCTGCACAAAAAGGAGATAAAAGCAGATAAAAAGACAAGTGTTTTTCATTGTGTTCTGTTCTGTGCGGGAGGAGAGGATTAAGTCGCTTTATGATGCTGCCTGGCTGTGTTCAGGAGACAAAACAAAAGCTAACACGTTTAAAGTCAGACCCGGGCTATATTTGACTTCTCTTCATACTCTCAAAGTGACGACACATCAAACTTACACCTAGAAGTTTTCAATCCCTTCCATCAGTGGATCAGTGTTTTAACCCTGTAGCTGAGGATATACGGAAAGTTCTAAATTAAAGCCTTCTCCTCAACTTATTCTTTAATCTTAGAGCATGCAGTGGTGCTTCTGGACCATTTCAAATGGAGGGGCCAGGCTGGGGCCACAAGCGATTTTAGGGGTACAAAATATATTATACACAAGTGTACACACCAACCCTCCATAGGTTTGGTTCTACAAAAGACTTACCATGCGCATATGAAGCTCAGCGTGAATTCTTTCAGGAAGACATCTACGCTTCACATTTCTCTCTCCCGACCTAATCAGCTGCATTGTCATCATTGCTGTTGCATTCAAACTTTGAATCTGTTCTACTCTTTGCTGCTGTCAGTTGTCATTTCAGGCTAAATCGATACAACCCTCCTCCGCACCTTTTAGCTCCAGTTGTCATCATCCCCAGCACCCAGGGTTCCTCCATCAAAAGCCCCGCTTCACATCACATCCATCCAGATGTTCAGGCTCCCCCTTTATCCCTTCATCACCTCCACCAGTGTCTAGACTCCATCAGGAGGGATAAATCCTATACATCCACGGGTCTCTATACCTTAACATTGTGATGGAGTCTAATCGCCAAAGACTCTAACATATCAACCTATTATGCATCATGTTCATTAAACTCATTTCATTCTTAAATGAAGTTTCTCCTGATTGAAATAACAATAAACACAAGAATAATCATTCAGTGTTAACCTACGTACATGTTATACTGCACATGAATAGTATCCCCTCTTTGCAGACAGGGTGGAGTAAAGAAAATGAATAAAAATATTTGCCACAGTTAAGGGGGCCACAGGCGGGGGGTGAGGCTTAATATTACTGGCCACCCTTGCCCCGCACCCCCCTAGAACCGCCACTGAGAGCATGTAACGGACACGTTTTGAGAAAGTGATCATTTCAGCACACTGATGAGTGTGAATGCCCCAAAAAAAACGCAGAGGGGAAATCACGCCAAGACAAAAGCAACAACTGCAGCCCACCACACATGAATAATAGGTCAGATGTGATCGAACAGCTCCGTCTCCTGCGATGGCGAGCCAGCATATCTCTTCTTTTCCAGGAATCTCAATCAATAAGCAGTCGCTAATGTGTTTGAGTGAGATGCCTGAATCCATATTTAAATCATTGTTGCACACGTCGTCTCCCTCAACTTATATGCGATTAGGCACGACTGCCTTCCCATTTGAACATATTTGCTGTTAATTATAGGACTTTCTTCGTCCCAGAATCGTAATGATTGCTGGTGTCTTTGACCGCAGTCTTCCAGGATCGCGACCCCTGAGCTCTCCCCTTGCACAGGCCTTCCACACAGCAAAACACAGGGGCAGGTTACCAGATGAAAACATAATAAAATGACACATTCCCTTACTGAGAAGTGCCACCGCGATGGCTCAGGGCGCTACCTTTGTCTCCATCCCAGCGATGACGAAAATCAAGCATTTGTAACACAACACCCCTGATTTCATGCAACGTGCTGGATTATGGCTGTGAATTGAAACGCGCTGCTCTTTTTTCTTTTTTTTTTTTGTGTTCCAATTTCCAAATTAGGATTTTCTGCCTTCATAATGACACAAAAGCGTTCTCTTAGTCAAATCAATGGCAGCTATTTATATGAGCGGTAATCCCTCACCCAGCACTGAACTGCCAGAAAAGAGGGATGGCTTTTAAAGTAATGCCTGCAAAACAAAAGGAGACACTAAATGAATGCAAATTGGCTTCTCTGTCTTCCTGAACGTCCGTCTCGGGGAACACGGTTCAGCCGGCCAGGAAGAGGAAACCAAACAGCTGTTTAAGACAGCTCATTTGGTAAATAACCCATAACGCCGTGTTCACTACCAGTTAAGCTTAGAATGAACCCCCCCCCCCTTCCCCTCCAGTATTAGCAGCAGCTCGTTCCTCTCTGTCTTGCATTTCAACAGAACAGGGCATGAATGCCTGACAAGTAGGCTATCATCCAAGAGATCATTAAGCACAAGGGTTGAAGTGCCATCTTCAGTGCCATGGCAACAGGGTTGAGAGATGAGATAAAAACAATGCGAGGCAGGACGCATGAGGCGGGGCGGGTGCTCAACGATCGCCACTGATCGATGGCTCTCTCCCTCTCTCTCTTTCTCCTCTCTCTCTCTCTTTAGAGGCCAGGCAGGCAGGAAAGGGAGGCTGGAACGGGGAGGACAGCTGGAGGGGGGGGGGGGGGGGGGGGGGGGGGTCAAGCAGCTTTAGGGCTTCATAGGTGCACCAACAGTGGGAACTGTCTCTCTTCAAAGCGCCGATCGTTTTCTTCACAAGGGTGTAATTGAACATGTCAAACAGTACATTTGCATGGGAATGATTTTTTTTTTTTAACTTTGTAGCGAGGATGAGCTTCCGTACGGAGGGAACAGCAACTTAGCACTCGCACAGGGCAGAGTAGAGGATACGGATGTGTGGATGTGTGTGTGAACGCTACCCGAATCAAGTCACAGGAGATTCCGTATCAAACCAATATGGCTGATTATTTTTTACAGCCGTTTCTCAAAAACGGTTCAGGAGCTTACACATCCGGGTGTAGACGACGGCCTTTGTGTTGCAATCCAAACAGAGCAGCCACACTTGAACTGTAGGTTTGATAAGCATAAACATTTTTTCTTGTGTGTGAGTGAGTGTGTGTGTGTGTGTGTGTGTGTGTGTGTGTGTGTGTGTGTGTGTGTGTGTGTGTGTGTGTGTATGCATACAGTATTTATTTACCTCTTCTCTTCCTACATAACATTCGAGTATGATAGAGAGGTGAGCCGAGAGGAGCAAGTGTATTATCTTTTGCAGCTGTCAGCACTGTTTGCAGTTTGGTGCCAAAGCTCCACGGGGCTCCCACTAAATGCCATCAGGTTACGACTGTGGTTGTTTGCTTTTTTAATTATAGCAGGAATGCTTTTTGAAGCGTGCGATAAGCACTCCACGACTCTCCCCTTTCTCTGGGGTTGCATCCACACATACGCAGCAGCAGCGCCGCCGTGCACCCACAAACACACGTTTTTTGCACACATGCAAAAACGTACACAACACAAACCCTCAGTTTGGGTAGTTGTCTGTCTCACAACATGTGCTAATCAATCTGTTGAGAGCAATCTGTCAGGAAATCTTTAGCTTTAAACAACCCAGTGTGAATAGGGATGAGGCCCTTTCCATGGGGCAGGGCACTGCAGGGACTTAGCAATAGCTGTCTTTACGCATCCCGGAGTGTCAATAAGGATTAGGAGCGAGCTTTTATCTCTTCAAACACACAGACCAGTTACTCATTTAAATGGATGAACAATTCAGGTCTGCTCAATAAATAAAAAAAAGAATATACACTTCCATAAATGCATTCAAATCCCAACTCTATTCAAATGCCGGCACCATATGCTTAATTTAAGATCTAATCTCCCCTCTTTCTATTTCCACCAATTCACCGAAGGCAAATCTTTGTACACATAGTTGTTTAAGACCTCAAAAGGATAAACACAGACTACCTATTGTTGATGGCAAAGCACCTTTATCCTCAACTTAAGAGCCACAGTTCCTTTGAGAGTGCTGCTGGCAGATGCCGTATGCAAAGCAGGTGCACTGAGGGAAACATGCCCGACAAAAGAGACATTATTGCATTTCACAACCTCCCAAAAAGATGGAGCGGAATATTAAAAGGTGACACAACTGTATTTACACATCGTTTCAATAGACCCAAAATAACCTCATTTCTATCTCGCTCTATCAAATAAAAATAAAAAGGGGAGGAAATAAAATCTGCCAAGGGAAGAACAAATAAAAGCAAATTTTGACATTTTGCTTTTTGACGCCTTCCATTTATAGGTCAGAGGAAACACCAGCCGACCTCTCATTGTTTTTTAAATGCCATTTTGTAAGGCTGGGAAGCGGGAATTAATTAATGCGTGGGTAGCTGCCACTGTCAAGAGGCAGCACATTAAAATCAATGATTAATAAATTCAAAACACACAACAAACTCAGCTGGGAGATGAAAATAGTATTGTGTGCTCCATAGGAAGCAGCCCCAGTGCGGGTCCTCCCACCGAACGAGGCGTCCACTCAGATGGCTAATGGAAAGTAGCCGGTGCCAGCTGTGTGCCTGTGAATAAAATCACTTTAATTAAAGGAATTACAATGGAAAAGGAACCGGGGATGTGTGGAGTAGTATCGACAGGAAACGGCCTCTCATGTGTGACACACACACGCATATACACATTATGAAATCCCATAAAGACTTAAAAGAACAGAGTGCCTTTGTGCTCGCATTATTAAATAGGCCTAATCCACACATGCTCTATTGTACTATACAGCTCAAAGATTTACTCCAAATATGTCCTCCTTAGTCTAAATTGTAGGGGAAGATACAGATATTTTAGGAATGTCTGGGAGTGTGACACCCACTGAAGAACTAATAACAAATGCCTAAATACAATTTAATATAAAAAAGGTATTTGTTTGCTTAAGCAAGGACAACGGAATTACTGACAGGCAAATACTAGACCCTGCTGGTTTGTCTGGGGGGAAATGGTAATAAGAGTGGTTTTATTTAACCTTTTTTTATCAGGCACGGTATGAGAATGGAGCAGTCTGCCAGGGGTTTTGGTTAGAAGTTCTGGGTCTGCAGAGCAGCTTCCAGAAGATGCAATTCACAAATGGTTCTTGGGTGAACATGATTGGAAAGGTAAAACATTTGGTGTTATTGGCATCCCATAAACAATGACACACACACACACACACACACACAACACTGTTCACAAACTGCTCCAAACAGCTCTGTTGTAGTCCAGCCTTTACTTCCTTGACTAACGTGCGTCACTTTGTAACACACGTTATAATGCTCGCCTAGCTGCTAGTGTGGCACGCCCTCATACTCTGCAACTGACTGAGCATGTGCGACTCCCAACAAAGATGGAACAGAAGTGAGATGTCTCACTCTGTAGCTAAAACAGAGAGCTCAACACACAGGGTGAAAAGAGGAACTGCAGCAATGTGCAGTACAACAAATATATGGTGTTTTCTGAAAATTAAACCACATAAACCTATTCTGGTACGACCTCTATAGACAGTTATGAACATGAAAATGAGCATAATATGAGCACTTTAATACATCTGTATAATTTTACGAGGGATGGGTGATTTGAATGGCCGGACAAGATAAAACAATTAACTCAATAATAATTACACATTCATTTATTAATCTATGAAAATGCAAAAGGTAATCCAACCCGTTTCTGTTGGGATACTTTTCATTGACAAATATCTTTTCATTTCAGATCAAATCGTTTCTTACAGGACACAGCTGTGAAGCCTGATTATCTGTTCCATTTACAGCTGTTGTAAATCTGCATTATCTTAATAATAACCACACTATGAATCACAAAAGACTGGAAAGTGCATGATGGATTCAATAGCTACACAATGTTTTATGGAATCTGTGTTTCACTTAATGGTGGCAATTATAAGACTCTGTAGTACACAAAAAGAGTAATACCTCAGTACACATACAATGTAATAGGCCTTTTATGCAGCAGGCATGTTGACTTGCCATAGCAGGAAAAGCACAGGTGTTACTGATAACATTATTAATGACTGTATGTATTCCATGTAGGTGTGCCAGTGTGCAGGCCAGGACACTGGTGCATAGAGGCTCACTGGCATGGCTCACTGTGACATTTAATGGAACGGAGCCATCATCAACGGAATTAGTTACACACCTGCTTCTCTTGCTATGACAAGTTCAAAGATTGTTTATCGGTGTTTTAAGCCCCCAACGTCTCTGCCTGGAAGGCACTAGGATTAGGCAATGGTTATGGTTAGGGTTAGGGTTAAGGTTTGGTGCCTTGAAGTCAACGGTCGCAGCGCTGCCTGGAAGGAGACGTTGGGGGCTTAAAACACCATCGAGCTTAACTATCTGTCTATACTCTGGATCAATACTCAATGTCGTAATGTGACAATGTACAAATACTGTGAGTAGTAACTAAGTACATTGACTCAGGTACTGTACTTAGAGGTACTTGTACTCAAGTCTTTTCTTTTCATGCCACTTTCTACTTCGCTACATTTCAGAGAGAAATATTGTACTTTTTACTCCACTACATTCATCTTGAAAAAGAGGGCCCCGAGTTTTAAATAAAGGTTTGAAATGAGATGAAATCAAATATTGTGCATAAGCAGCCTCATTCCGATACAAATAAATACATCAGTTCTGCAAAACCATGCAATTATACAAGATTCTTTCCACGTGCCCTCTCAGCAGTGGTGGAATCAGTATCCAGCTCGTTTACTTCAGTAAAAGTACTAATACCACACTGTAAAAATACTCTGTTACAAAAAAAAGTACTGAATGCAGAAAAAATACTCACATTTTAGAAAGTGTAAAGGATCCAAACAGTTGTGTGTTTAATGGTCTAATCATTTCAGATGGACTTTAGGCCGGTACTGTATATTGTTGGGTAGTTTAAATTATAAATATCTATAAACTACATGTGTTTTGTGTGCAGAAATCTTAATTTGTAAAGTAACACATTTCCACATCCATGCAGCCTCTTAATGTTAAATGTACATATGTTAAATGTGTATGAGTTTTTGTTTCTGTATTTCATATGAATGTTTAATATGTTTATGTATGCACCAACAACCAAGGCATTTTCCTCTGTAAGTGCTACTTACTTGGCATTTAATCATTTTCTGATTCTAGTAACTAAAGCTGTCAGATGAATGTAGGGGAGTAAAAAGTACAATATTTATATCTGAAATGTAGTGGAGTAGAAGTAGAAAGTGGCATGAAAAGAAAAGACTCAAATAAAGTACCGCAACATTAGTACTTGAGTAAATGTACGTGCCTCTCAGAGGAGAGAGAGCATGTGGCTCCTGTGGTTCAGCAAGTGGTCCTGCATTTAATTAGAGTAGCCACAAGAGGGAGGCAGACACACATTTCAAAAACAGCACGACAGAATGGCCGCCATGTACATCAAGAGTCCCTGAGCATTTCAACACAGGCATGTTTCTCACAGTCTTAAGGGTACTTCAGGGGTTTCTGGAGGCCCCTGAACAATCACTGGCCCTTCACAAACTCAAATTGATCAACTGGAAATGATGGAGGATGTTCATACAGTATGTGCTGCTGCCATGTTTGGGATTACCAAACGCAGTTTATCAGCAGTGCTGGAAGAAGTATTCAGATCCTTAACTTCAGTCAAACTACTAATACCACACTGTTAGAATACTCTACTACAAGTAAAAATCATGCGTTGAAAATGTTACTTATGTAAAAGTATGCAAGTATCATCAGGAAAATGTACTCAAAGTATTAAAAGTAAAAGTACTCCAGTACTATCAAGCATGCATTTGATCATTTGTACGCACCCCTGTCACAAAGTAATCTCGTTGTGCTACACTATGACAATAAAGTGTTTGAACATTGAACACACTGTAAAAATACTCTGTTACAAGTAAAGGTCCTGCATTGGAAATGTTACTTAAGTAAAAGTATGTAGGCTAAGTATCATAAGCAAAATGTACTCAAAAGTATTAAAAGTAAAAGTACTCAATGCAGAAATATCCTCACATTTTAGAAACTAGAAAGGATCCGAACAGTTGTGTGTTTAATGGTCTAATCATTTCAGCTGGACTTGTAGGCCGTTATATTGTTGGCTAGTTTAATTTATAATAAAACGTATTTTATAAACTACATGTGGTTTGTGTGCAAAAATTTTAATTTGTAAAGTAACTAGCAACTAAAGCTGTCAGATGGATGTAGTGGAGTAAAAAGTCCAATATTTCTCTCTCTGACATGTAGCGGAGTAGAAGTAGAAAGTGCCTCAACATTTGTACTTGAGCACAGATACTTGAGTAAATGTACTTAGTTACATCCCACCACTGCTCATCCCTGTGAGTTTTAGAAAAAGAGCAGTCATGGCCTCCGTAATAGCCAATATCTCACTCCGCTGTTGTGATTTAGCAAAGTCAATCAAATATTTAAGAGTAAGAGAAGAGAAACTAAGTCGGCTGGTGACATCAAAGTGTCTGCTGATATACACTGTAGCAACTTGTTTACATGGGCCAGGGGCGAGGCCCTGAGGGAGGCCTGGCCTGGTTCTAACTCTGCTCGGAGCAAACAACACCGACGCCTGCGTCAACACACAGGGAGGAGACTAACCCCTGGAGACAAACAAGTCTACATCTGGTTAACAACAACCTCAGAGAGGCTTGTACTTGTACTTTACTTTTCATGCCACTTTCTACTTCTACTCCGCTACATTTCAGAGAGAGATATTGTACTTTTTACTCCACTACATTCATCTGACAGCTTTAGTTACTTTACCAATAACATACACATACATGTAACTATTTAACATTAAGAAAAACGCATGTAGTTTGTAAAATACCATGTTGTGTTATAAATGAAACTAGCCAACAATATAACGGCCTACAAGTCCAGCTGAAATTAGCAGACCATTAAACACACAACTGTTCGGATCGTTTCCAGTTTCTAAAATGGGAGGATTTTTCTGCATTGAGTACTTTTAATACTTTAAGTACATTTTCCTGATGATACTTACATACTTTTACTTGTGTACATTTTCAATGCAGGACTTTCAGTGGAGTAGTTTTACAGTGTGGTATTAGTACTTTTTGTGTTTTTTGTGTGGCAGTTGATCAAAGGGCGGTTTCCTAAAAAGGTGGCTCAGAGAAACAGGGATTATTGTAAAAAGCCTGTCTGGAATTAGCTTAACAAACTGAACCATGATTGATCTGTTTCATAAAGCCAACTCTGAGCTAGTGTAAGTAAGCAGAAAGGGTCAAGTCTGGTTTATATCGTAACTTTGAAACGGACATCATTAAGAGACTTCAAGCACTGATCATATCAATTCACAGAGAAGAAAAACTGATACATAAAAAGACTAATCTGTAAGTAGGGCTGGGCAATACATCAATATTATATCAATATCGTGATATGAGACTAGATATCGTCTTAGATTTTGGATATTGTAATATCGTAATACGACACAAGTGTTGTCTTGTGCTGGTTTTAAAGGCTGCTTTACAGTAAAGCCATGTCATTTTCTGAACTTACCAGACTGTTCTAGCTGTTCTATTATTTGCCTTTATCCACATTACTGATTATTATTCATCACAAATCTCATTGTGTAAATATTTTGTGAAAGTACCAATAGTCAACCCTAAATATCGTCGTGATATTGTTATTTGGTTAAAAAGATATGGTGATGTTTGATTTTCTCCATATAGCCCAGCCCTATCTGTAATGTTCATGGCCACAAAGAAGTACACATTAAACAGATAATATTAAGAGTAGTATAATAAAGCAAAAACCACTGCAATAAACAAAGCAAACGTGAGCTTTGCGGTAGACCAGTGATGGTCAAGCGACAAGAGAACATAACCTCAACTATCTCTGTTGCTGTAAAACAAATTGCCCTCCAGGGACAAAAGATCAAGTTGAAAGTCTGTTAGTTTAATCTGTTGCAGTGCTCTGCTTTTGATCATGATGTTGGGGGCTCAAGCCCTGCATCAGTAATGTGATTTTTCTTTGTAGAATACCTAAAATGTATTTAAGCATAGATGTAAGATGCAACACATCACCAAATAACTTTGACCTATTAAATTGGACCCTTAGTCAGGTGATTTATTTTATACCAATACCATTTTCCGAGTTGGGTTTTGCTACTTGGTGACATAACAGCTTCCATATAGTGGCAGTATATTCAAATAACTTCAGAGTGGCTGTGCTCCCTTTTCAGGCTGTCGGTTTCTTCATATTTGACTCAATTACTGTGCAGAAAGACTTAAGAAGATCTGACCTCCTGTTTTAATTACGCAATAATTGCAGTTTATGTCAAGATGTGATACATTTGACATCATCTGTAAACCTGAGTTTACAGTGCAACAGTAAAGACAAACTGCGGGGGAAGAACTCTGAAAAAAACGCAGCGTTTCCGTCTGACAGATTGATTGTTATGACTCAACTCAAGAAATGCGACCCAAATACAGACAAAGCAGGCGGACAGGATCAGTTCAGTGATGTTATGCCAAAGTGAACGCTTACAGGCAGGAAGACAGGTACACATAGGCAGGCAGGGGCCCAGGTTAAGGTGACACAACACAAGGCCAGAAAGCAGCATTGCATACCTGGGTAAAGGGGCTGGTATTTGTACTGCAGGGCTGATGAGGAAAGTGGGAACAGGTGTATAGGTGGGAGGGGATGTCAGGTGACCCAACCTGTTTCTATGGGAGGTCGATTAGGGTGAAAACATTGAAATATGTGCACACACATACATTGAAAAAGTGCACATACACTGACAATTTTCACACCTCACCTCCTTTGTTTGTTTGTGTGTGTGTGTGTGTGTGTGTGTGTGTGTGTAGGCAGGGGTGTAGCCATAATAGTGAGGGGGATAGACTATTCAGGATTTTTGTTGAAAGATCCTCTCCCATTTGTCTCTCCAAGTCGCGGATTTCAGGTAGCCTACATTTCACTTACAATTAATGGAAACACAGACATTTCCATAAAATAGAGGTCAACCGTTTACTTCCGCACTTTGCCCAATGGGGGACCTGCTAAAATTTTCACTGGCCACACGGAGGTGGAGCATGCCAATGAATCAAGTATGTAAGTTCCTCAATATGCAAAAAGATAAAGATATGCTATTTTTTCACATTTGTATATATTACTCATGCATCCATAATATGTTGTATGTTATGAATGTTGACCATCTTAGGGTTATGGGCCAGCTGATCATAAGAGCAAAGGAACAGCACTCAAGAAACAGCAGACACTTTGGTTTAAGTTATATTTGTTTGATTTAGATCCTACCGATTCTCTGTTTTTTAAGCACTTAAACTTTGTTTTATCACAATTTTTTGCACTGAAATTATTTTACACTCACACACTAAGATACCTATGTGTGTGTGAGTGTAAAATAATTTCACTGTGCCTCATGGCCACTGTACCATGAACTTCATAAAAGGTCCAAATACAGTAATTCTGGTTTGTAACACCTCATCATTTATTTTCCTGTTGAAGATTACAGAACTGCAGATGTAAGTAAAAGAAAAATTAAGACTTGAGAAATTAGTTGGACAGCTAGCACTTGGCTCCCTAAACACTTGAGACACGCAGGTAATCCGCATACGACAAAAATATGTTTTGACTGGCAGGCTTTACACCATCACACTACTTAATTTACATATTGAGCCTGCTTGTATGCATTGAAAGGACTTTACTCTAATATTTATAGGCAACACCTATTGCATTGCCTGTCCAGAAAGAGGATCTTCCATTTCTCTTTCTAGAGTTAAAGCCTTTTTTCTTGCCTGCACTGACAGTATAGACTGGACAGATTTTGTAGCTTGTATCTACTTATACATTACAAAACTAAAGAATGTCTAGCCGCTGCGCCTGCTGATCCTTACTAACAGACCTCTAGAGCCCTCTGAAATAACTGGGGAACTAAGAACAAATCTTAACACAATGGCACGTTTTTAATTCTAAGAATAAAAGCAAGACTATGCCATTCTTAGAATTTGAATGCACTTGGGACCCAATTTTCATTTTGCAATGATCGGCTTTATTCATACCGACCCAGAAAGTCTTGGACATGAACGACTGGAGACGTGACAGTTTTTCTGTCAGTCGAAACTGAGTGATCTTAATATATCCGTTCCTAATATCTCAGTATCTGTAGTCAATGTATTACAGTACTTTAGTGATGGTATATTTGCATGTTTCTATTTCTGTGTGAGAATAGAAGGCATTCAAACATCATCACACTGACATCTAGTGGAAAAAAGCCTGTGTGTATCTGTGATTTTAAGGTGTAAATTAAGACACTTGCATTACATATTAACACTAATATGATTTCATGAAAACATTGGTCAGAATAGTTGTGTAGTGCAATTTCAAAAAGGCTCGTCACTGAAAATATATAACAACAAAATATAGTTTAATTAAAAGTCCTCAGAAATGGTCTTTAATAATGGAAAATATGTAGCAGCATTTTATTTTAAAACATCAAAATAGATTTACATTTTGGTGGTGGGGATAACAAACTGCAGGTTGAGATAAAAACAAAAGTTAAATACAATCAATATTTTAGCTTTTGAAGCCTGGCTGGTTCACTCCATTAAAAAAAAAATAAAAAAAAGGTAGCCATGCTACTGGTCCCTACGCAAAACATGGCCATGCTTTGTCTGACAAAATGGTGTAGAGTAGAACCATAAACAAGAGCAACGCACCATTTATCTCACACTCTCTCTCTCACTCACACACACACACACACACTCCCCCCTCCATCATGCAAAGCCCACTTTTATAGCAGCACAGAGAGCCAAATATGACCCTAGGAATAGTTTTTGGGCAAATGAGGCCACCAATATTAAAACAGCACACATACACACACTCACTCTAAATCAAGTAGAAAACCATAAAAATGTCCGTTCAATTTGGCCTCTGCATAGAAAATAAAAACGGCAACCACGACATGTAGGTTTGGTTGGTAATTAATGCAAGCATTTGGGTGCAATGCTATTCAAAAAGAAAACTCTTGAGCCGTCCCATCCCATCTAAACTGAAGGTTTAAATAGGTAAGATTCCTGTGGGGATAGGGACCATCCGAACTATCCTCACTGTGTGTCAGCTAGGGCTGGGAAATATATCAATATCGTGATACAAGACTAGATATTGTCTTAGATTTTGGATATCGTAATAACGTGATATGACATAAGTGTTGTCTTTTCCTGGTTTTAAAGGCTGCAAAGGGATGTACTTTTCTGAACTTACCAGACTGTTCTAGCTGTTCTATTATTTGCCTTTTCCCCACAGACATGCGTCCACATTACTGATGATTATTCATCTAAAATCTAAGTGCGAAGATATTTTGTTAAAGCACCAATTGTCAATGCTAGAATATCGCTGCAATATCGATAGAGGTATTGGTCAAGAATATCGTGATATCTGATTTTCTCCCTATTGCCCAGCCCTAGTGTCAGCATTTTCCCCAATTTAGTCAAAGTCCCTGTGTGCACCCACTACAGAGACACTTAAAAGCATCTGGATCCAAGTAATCACCATGACGTGGGAGAAAATACCATTTCCATCAATGATTCCCCACTGAAAATCCATCTGCAGTGGCGTCGCTGTTCAGAGTCAACGCAATGGAGTTGATTTTCTTCCTCTTACAGCTAGAATATAAAATTTTTTAAAAAAAATAAAAAAATCTAATTAGCAATTGCCATCTTGTCAGTTTCAGTGTTTGCTTCACTACTTTGGAGGCGGCATTGTGGGGACGGAGTAGGAAGCCTGGGCCTGATTTTCAGCACTGCGGTATCCACTCGGACCAACTCTTCAGTTTTCTCACTGCTCTGTGGGGGAGTCAGGACGCCGGAAGGTACCGGACAGTTGCCGTGCTGCTTCAATTCTGCATCCTGGTAAGAGCTGGCCTTGTCCTGTACACGGCAGAAACAGCAAAGATTAACTCTGCTGTGCAACTATTAACTATGCAAGTTGAAGTTAGAAACAGGTTCTGTCCTTTAGACTAGTGAAAATATTTGAATGATGTGGAATTTTAAATATTTTGCATTTGAGGCTTTTTCAGAAGCCAATTCAACATTTGTTTTTGTAGAATTTTTACAAATGTTGTGTTGAAGGGAATGTAAAACTTTTCTTCACATAACCCTTGCCATTATCCCTGAAAAACCCTTGGCTGAAATGGGGTTGAAAGAATTTCGTCAAGTTAAATGCTCAAGTGCATTTTAAGATCACTTGTCAAGTTTGTCATTTTCACAGGCAAGAGATTTTTTCAGGATTTTCTGTTTTTTTTTTAAATATTAAAACTGAGAAAAAAAATTGTCATTGCAATACTTTCACTTACCAGCCATGTAATGTAGGAGGCATGGGTCTGGATGTTGTGCATGTCATCTGCAGGGATTCCTGTGAAGTTCTTCATGGACGAGCCACCGAGCTCCCGCAGCGCCATGGCAAATGGCACCATCCACCTCACACACTCCTCTACCTCCACCCTCCTCAGAGCTGCACGGACAGAAGGATCAACAAAAGGGATAAGTCAGGGAAACACAACAAGCGTAACACCGACAGGAAGAAAAACACACACACACACAAAATACTGTTAAATCTCCAATTAAGAAGGAGTTTTCTTTTCTACCTGAGACGTTTTCCACCAGCTCCAGAGAGGAGAAGTGAAACAGGGCTGAAGCAGCGAGGATGCCATTGGAAAACTCAAGGCAACGCACATCGAGCATACACAGGTCCAACAACTAGAAAAAAAAAAGAAAAAAACAACTTGTCATTAAACATCAGAGCATCTCTCAAAATGAGTACTGTGAATACCCCAAATAAGCCACGACAGAATCATCTGTGGTATTTACATAAATACTGTGTGTACCCCATTTCTTTCCCGAAGATGAACATTTACGAATGAAGAGTATTGTTTTTGCTCTTCAAAGCTACACTGCGGAGCTGGTGACTCCGTAGGACAGCAACAAGTAAAAATGACAATGTCTTAATAGAGGTATAGTATTTATTGGTGATCATTGGATGTGACTAATGCTGGGTTCAGACTACACAATATCAGCCATAGGGTCTGCCTCACGTCGCCCAGCAGAAAGACTAGCATGTTTTTTTTATTGTCTTCCCTCATTACTATGATTAATAGAACAGGGCAACTGATGATGATGATGAACACTGTTGGAAGCTTTTCCAAACACAAGACAGCCAGCATCATACACACCGCCACTGTTCGTTTACATTCCTGTTCCTAGCACCTCCTTTTTCGATGATATCACGACCGCAAGTTTTGATTGGTTGGGGTCCGACATGTAGTCAGTCATGTCTCTCGGCCAAGTCAGGGCAAGAATGTATGACTCTATACAAGTCGCCTAATGCCGACTTTACACCAAACAATTTTTCAAGCCAATCCACTGTCGCAGACTTTTTTTTTTTTTTTTTTTTTTTTTTACATATTGGAATAAAATCATGAGTCTTGCTAGAGTCGGGGCGCTCCCATCATCTCAATCGATTGGTGTAAGGTGGTCATAAAACTACGTCCCAGTCAGTCAATCTTTTTCCCGTCTTGACGTTCCGACAAAATCAAACGTGTTTGATATTATCGTGAGTTTGAAGTCTCGGTAGTGAAGTTAAATCATGTGAACATTGTCAACAACCAATGGGTGTGCTCCCTCCAGCACCAAACAGGAAGCAGCAAACGGCTAGAGCTGGCGTTTATGGTTGCTATGGCGCCACGCTAACCTAAATGCTAAAGAGGCAAAAGTATCGAAATATTAAATCGTGACCCACGTATCGTGATACGCATTATATCACCAGATTCTTGCCAATACACAGCCCCAATTTTTACACAACTTCTATTACATGACTTCTGTCTTAACTCTGCTGTGAAGCGTAACTGTCACTGTTAAACATTACAGGTGAGAAATGGCCTGGTCCAGAAATATTTAAAACCATATTAAACAGGATAAGGAAAAAGAACGCCTGTGGTAAAGAAGAAAACATTTCTCAAAGAAGGCAGGTAGGGGGAGGGGTATCTGAACACATCCATGTAGTGTATATATAGTAAGTGCAACACACACACACGTATTATTGAATCATCTAATTGACATATCAGTTTATTAATAAGGCGGGAGGGGGGGGGACAACAACATACCTCTGCAATTTGTGTGAAAGTAGTCTGGGGGTATTTTGGGATGAGCAGCTCGTCTGTCTCTTTCAGGTAGGCCACTTGCATGTAAACATTAAGCCAGGAGATGGGAGTCTGAGGGCTGAGACTCCACTTCAGCTCCTGTGTTAGAGGAAGAGAAAAAAAATAATTAAATAAAAAAAAGGAGCAGACAGTGTTGAAGTAAAACCATCACCAACAGCAATACAATTATTGGCTACTTAAATCTATATAAACTCATGATTTCCACAGATCCAGGTATGTGACAACAAAACAAATGGACAGACATGCATTTCTAAAACCAAACATGAAAAGGCAGAGAGAACACGCAGTCTACCATTAGGGATTTAAGTAACTAAGGCCAATCATTGCAAGAATCTTACGATTTACATACTGAGATCTACCAAAATCCCATCAGGGGGGGTGATGTGTCATGGATCGATGAGTAAAGTGTTCTTTACCTTCATAATAATGATTTCCATACTGAGAATCTCATCTTCAGTGCAGGCTTCGTCTGTAACATAGGCAAACTGGTGGACCTTGGGAGGATACATCTCCTGGGGGGGGATGCAAAAACACAGGAGACGAGCATTATTACCACCAATCATACCGACCAACATATTGTAAAATGTTGCAGAAGAAAGGGGCAATGCAACAAAGATGGTGTTCGTATAGCAAGCCCACTATAAAGATGAGAAAGAACAGCAGGTTACTTAACAACCAGGGGTTTTATTTTCCAATTCACGTGTGTACAGTCCAACCCTTCTTACCTCTACTTTGGCAGCGATGAAGAGACAGGTGATGCCTATGAGCTGCAGCGTTGATTTGAAGACGTTTCTCTGTGTGGCCATGAAGCGATCAAAGTAGTCCTGAGCGAGGTGGTACGACTCCCTGTGCAACTTGTACACCTCACTCACCTAAAAACATGCACACAGGCAGAACATCAATGCACTGATGTGGCCTCCCATGGCTTCAAACCATATTCACTAGTAGGTTTGCTTATGGGAGTGCACTATGGACAAAAATAACAATTGAACATGTACATATTAATCAGGAGAAGCTTGTCTCATGGCAAAGCTTTGTTGCCATTACTTTGAACAGCCATTTGTAGTTTTGCTTATTAGTGGCTTTCCCATTTAAAAAAAAAAAAAATTTAACATCAGAGCAAAGATTAAGTGGTTAGAAAAGGCACAAGAAACAGAAGTATGAATATGTTGCTTAATGGTGTTAAGGGTCTATGATGTGTTGCCGTCACTTAGAAATGTCAAATTGATTCTATGTTGTCTTTACCTACATACTGTTGCTGTACGTATTGTATGTATTAGGGCTGGGTTTATAAAGAAGGCGTTTAAAATAGATTTTCATTTGAATGATCCAAATTGATTCATAAAATCCAGAGTCAATCTCTGTATCAGAGACCTAAGGAATCCTATGTCAAGCCATCTTGTGGCTAAGGGGCTTAACAAATGCTCCAAAGAGGCAACATTTCGGCGAGGGAAAAACTGGCATGGCCATTTTAAAAAGGGGTCCTCTTGATCTCTCACCTCAACATATCTGAATGAAATGTCACTCACTACTCACTGACTGTAGAGTTGCACTTCACTGTTGACTGCTGTAGTGCGTTCATGTTAAATACAATAAAAAAAAATTTAAAAATAAAAATAGAACTGCTTTGGGTCAATTGTAATGTAGACATTAATAATTCCGCAGGTTAGAGGGAACCTTGTACAACTGTAGAACAGGTTGCTGCGTCAGTACAGACAGTGTGCATCACTGAGCTTGTTTCACTATTTTTGGGGGTTGTTAAGTGGAACCGTGTATTGACATTCAGGTACTGATAATCTGTCCGTGTACACTACAAACAAACTTTATTTTGTTTCTTACTGGGTTGAACTTGGTGAAGCTGCTCTGTGTTTTCAGTTCTGGATTTAAGGGCTCATCTTGTTCCAATATACAGTTACTGGCTGTGAGAATCCTCTGTTACCTTTACACTGTGCGGCATGTTTGTGTATTGTCATAGCAAACTATAACACTATATTTTATATATTTATACTTTAAATATGAACATGATCCAAAACCAAAAGGCTAAAGCAGATAAGGTCTTTATTGAATGTGATTAGGCCAATCAGATTGGTTGATCTGTCAGAAACAGGAGACCTCATCAGTCATTAGCAGCTCATTATTTACCTTCATTACAATGATGTTCAGAACTGAAAGTGGGGTTTTCTCACTGCCACACAAGATACTCTTAATAGTATTACTTGATTGTTGTGCCATAGGATCTTTACTGATAATTACCAACAAATCACATTTGCATTCTCTCAATAACCAGATTGTGAGTAATCAGTACATTACCATTAGAGTTAGTTCTACAATCATGACATCTAGTATGATGTTCTGTGATGTTCAAGCATTTTAACTCTAATGCCGTCCACAACTGCTGACGGAACACTTGAGAGCCACTTTAATCATAATGTGTAGTCAGTAGATGCTCCTTTTCCCCACAAATAAAGCTGAAATAATCAAAATGAAAGTGTACAATGGTGTTGACAAGGAGAGAGATTAACTGGTCACCAAGACATGCTACAGACCTCCATGAGCCAGTCCAGGAGAATTGCCCTCATCTTGGGCTGCAGATGAGGATGTTTCTCCATCACATGGACATCCCTGGTGTAGGTCTTATCCTTCTCCAACATGTTGTTCCATACCACATCCTTACTGGCCCAGCTGATAAATCAGATGTACACACAATGGTAAAAATCAAGGACTCAACTCTTAACTGTCCCCCTTGTTGTGCAATGCTGTGTCATTTGTATTTTAAGTATTATTTTCTTTAAACAGACAACCAAAAGATCACCAAACACATTTCAATATAGTTCCTACATGGCTGTATTTTAGCCCTAGTGATTAAAAAAAAAAAAAAAGCCACAACTACAGAATAGGGAATACTGTGAAGGAAGCTTAAACCTAGAAACATACCCAGGCCTTAGCTTAATTTGTCACCCATCTGTATGTGCTTTGATAGAATGGGTGGCTGCATAATATGGAGCCCAAGAAGAGATAATCAAGCAAAACACAACAGTACTCACCACAATGCAGGAAGCGGAGCACAACGCACAGGTGTTACAAATACGTTGTTAAAGTTGTAGTGGGGGAAACCTGCGTTTATCAGGGCAACCTCTTCCTGATCAGGTTTGGGAATCCACCTCTGTGGACTTGTGTAACCAGCATCAGGACCCCAGCCCAGCTTCACGGGAAAGAGGGAGAGCAGAGATGAGGAACAGTCACAGTATAGAAACATGTTGTGGTAGCACCAACACTCCAATAAGCTGACTGCCAACATTAAAGCCTAAAAAAAGGGACAACATACTAGGGCTGTGAGATACCAATATCGTGACTTCGACGACGATGCATTTTTCAATATTATAGAGGCAATTTGGTTGGTGCTTAAAAAGTATTGTATTTGGTACCCAGCCCCTACTATGGACACACCTAATCAGAGAACTAGCATTTTACACTTGATAAGGTATAATTAAGAATAGATCAGCCAATATGTACTTGAGGAATGAGCAACCAAGCTTATATCCCAGCAGCAACTGGGCCACAGATACATTAACTGAACTGAGGTGCAAGTTAAAACTGGGGTGAAGAACATGTTTTGAAGTGAGGAAAGATAACCAAGCCTACCTCACATTCACGCTGCTTCTTCTTCGTCATCTCTGCTACCTCCTCATCCAGATCTTGTAAATGCTGAGAATCAAAGAAAGGATTTTATTTTAAAAGCATTATTAAATGCAAGTATAGTAATTATGCAATACAATATCAGCTGCATTGATCATTAATACTTGAATGTATGACGCACAATGCACTTACTTGCCAGAAATGATTAATATAAATATGTTATGTGACACCAGTTTTATATTGTAGGTATTCAATTAGGCCTACATTTGCAACCTAGCCACAGCTGAAAATGGGGTCAAGGCTAGTTATAGGCTAGTCTGCAAGCCTTTCAGACTACTTACAATGGCAACATCTGCCTTCCTCTTTCTCGGTCGTACTGTAGTTTCTTCGGGTGCCTTGGGAGCAACAGACCTCGGTACTGTCTCTTCCCTATAACAACACAGTAGCTGTAAGTCTCCAGAGTCAACATAAAACATTGTAACAAGCTTGTCCCTACATGTTAATTAATGCGGTCAAAATAAGGTCCTATAGCAACAAGCTAGCTAACTAGCCGAATGGCTAAGCTCCATCAACTTTTCTTTCTCTGTCGTCACACACTTTGATTGACGGGCTAAAAGAGACATGAATTAAATAAATATGAAACTCACCGTTGTCCTCGCATTATACTCTGAGGGGTATGTGTCAGTTTGGGAGTAAACCTGTGAATGAAAGAATGTTTTAAAGTTTTATTTTGGGGTTTCTAAAAAAAAGAAATACACACTCCCAACCCCCACTCTCAACTCCCTCCTTCTGACAAAGCCCAACTCAGCCTGGCGCGGGGAAATGGAAACAGTACGCAATTAAAAGTCGCCAGAAAGTACCACATAATGCAAGTATATTCATGAAATTAAACGGTGACTAACATCAGACATTATAGTAGCTGCTAAACGTTGTTATATCGCGTATTTCTAAGGTGAAGCAGGTTATTTCCCTCCACTAACTTTGGACAGCTGGCTTGCCACATAATGGCCGAAAGACAGGCACAGCTGAGACGCCTATTTTTTAATTCTCCATTTAACAATAACAGCACAGGGCACCCAGCTGAAAACAGGCGGCATTTAAGTATGAACATCCATGCAAAGCTTTAACTCATTATCTAATTTATTGCGGTTTAGTTAGCTTAGCTACACAGGTGGCAGCTGAACAAAGCTTAACCAACTCGATGCAATGCTAACGTTAGTTTTCATCCACTCACCTCAAGATTCTGTCCTTGAAGTTCACTCTTATCCACGTCTAAAAAGAAATACGAGGGATGTGTAACTTTACCGCCTGTTGTTCGGACTCTGGGTGCTCCCTGTGCGAGAGTGTGTGTGTGTCTCCAGGCCGGGCTAGTTCCTCTGAGCTGGCGCCTTGCACAGAAGAACAGATGACTTGAAGCATCAACGTCAGAGAGGAGTGGATTTAACTTGGCGCTAAACCCCCAGCTTCACCGCCTCTTTATAGTCTCATTTCAACTCAATTCACCACGGTTTCACATATGTATCCTGTGTGGAGCAAATGCTTTCGATATAGTAGATATATATTGTGCTAAAGAAAAAGACAAATAAGTTATAAGTTAACCGGCAAAACGAGAGGCGTGACTGCTGTGGTGACAGCTGCAGGGGCGGGGCTTCCAAAGAGGAAGTGCCCAGGCACCGCGTGGCTAGTCTGTCAGATGTAAACAAAGCCGTAGTCCTTTCGGATTAAGCCTAAAATAAAACTTAACACGACCAAAGTATTGTAAGGTAATTGAGCCTTTTCGTTCAGTGAACTCCACCTATGGTTCTCTCTCGCTGTCACCCTGGGCGCATCTGTTATTTAGCAAAAAAAACATGTTAGCACGCGGATGCTTCTAGCGAGGCGCCCATTTCCAGCATGGGTCGTTTTATATACTGTCTTTGGTCGTCATACACATAGACATATACCTATATGTCCTCTCATTGCAACCAAGCAACCCTTTTCCAATATTGCTGCACTGCTAAATGTGTTTTATAGGTTTTATATCCAGGTGGCAGAGTAATCTAAACAATTGTTTACTGCATTACTGGTTCGATATGAATTTTGAAGACAGAAGAAGAAGGTTTGTTATTTAAAAGCTTGTTTGATTAAAGAAAACTGACCGTTGGCCAGCCACGTGATCCCCATGCTTAAAAGGCCAAAAAAACAGTTTTTTCTCTCTCTCTCTCTCTCTCTGCTTCCAGGTAGCTCCACAAGACGGGACCATGAAGTTTTTGGACCTTTTTGGGCGCCTAAAATCCGTGGTTATTGGGATGATTCATGTTAAAGCCTTACCAGGTATGATTGCACTGACCTGTGCCCTTCAGTGTTCAAATGTACATTTACAGTGGTGGAGGAAGTATACACTTGTATACACAAAAAAGTAGCAATACTGCACTGTAAAATAGGCTTCTCCATTACCACTGCCCTGTATTTTTGTGTGGAAAATCTTAATTTGTAAAGTAACTATAACAGTCAAATTAACACAGTTGAGGCAACTGTATAATATTCTCTCTGCACTGTAGTGGAGAAGAAGTGTAAAGTGGAATGAAATGAAATAACTGAAGTAAAGTACAAGTACTTCAGATTTATACTTGAGTACAGTACTTTACTTTTTTTGCATCACTGCACATTTGGGAGCTTTCATATGTGATACCTCCAGTGGTGGAGTATTCAGATCCTTTACTGTAAGTAAAAGTACTAATACCACACTGTAGAAATACTCTTGTCACAAGTAAAAGTTCTGCATTGAAAATGTTACTTATGTAAAAGTATGTAAGTATCATCAGGAAAATGTACTCAAAATATTAAAAGTAAAAGTACTCAATGCAGAAAACTTCTCACATTTTAAAAACTGGAAATGATCCAAACAGTTGTGTAATTTATAATAAAACATCATATTTTATAAACTACATGTGTTTTATGTGCAAAAATCTTAATTTGTAAAGTAACTAAAGCTGTCAGATGAATGTAGTGGAGAAAAAAGTACAATATTACTCTCTGAAATGTAGCGGAGTAGAAGTAGAAAGTGGCATGAAAAGAAGAGACTCAAGTTAAGTACAAGTACCTCAACATGTGTATAGTACTCCACCACTGGATATCTCATACTGCTGTTTGTAACCAAGTTTCTCGTCTATCTCAGGCACACCCCTGGGTTGTATGAAAATGTCCCAAATCACCGAAGAAGCATGCAGGGAGGCAGCCATCTACCGTGAGGCAGGGATTGTAAGGATTTGCACATTGTGTGTGTTGGATTCCTTACACATTTGAGGTCTTCCAGGGCAAGACGGTAACCGTTGCCTGTAATCCCTTCTTTCAGGATGGTGTGATCATTGAGAACATGCATGATATCCCTTACTCATTCTCTGTGGGCCCTGAGGTGTCTGCCTGTATGACTGCAGTATGCGCTGCGGTGAGAAGCATCTGTCCAGGCCTGCCGCTTGGAGTGCAAATCCTGTCTGCTGCTAACCAGCAGGCTCTGGCCGTAGCTCTGGCTTCAGGTTTGATCTTTACTGGAGCGGCAACTAACGATTATTTTCATTGTCGATTAATCATTGTTTGGTTTATAAAATGTCAGGAAAATATGAAAAATGTCGATCAAGTCCAAGATCATGTCCTCCAATGTCTCATTTTGTCCACAACTCAAAGATATTGAGTTTACTGTCATGGAGGGGTGAAGAAACTAGAAAATATTCACATTTAAGAAGCTGGTTTCACAGAACGTTTACATTTTTCATAAAAAAAGGACTGAAACTGATTAATCGATTATCAGAATAGTTTGCGATTCATTTAATACTTGACAAGTAGTTTATATCGACGATGTTCCACTTCCGGGATTGTTCTGGTGCCGCCGGAAATTCTGCCGGATGTCCTTTACCTTCCGCTTTCACTGTGTTGGCATTTTAAACTCCGGTGGATTTCTGAGGACTATGGTTAACTGCTCCTCATATCTCTGCAGGGTAAATCCAGACAGCTAGCTAGACTATCTGTCCAGTCTGAGTTTTCTGTTGCATGACTGAAACAACTTTTGAATCCACCAAAACAAGTTCCTTCCCGAGACTATTTTGCAGAGGCACCAGGGCTCCGTCCGGCACTTAGACGATGACGATTGTGATTGGTTTAAAGAAATGCCGGTAAACAAGAGCACGTTTTTCTCCCACCCCCGGAATGCTGTGTGGACTAGCCAGACCTTCCTTGGCAGCTCTGTGGCGGAAGGTCTGGCAATGCGAGACTACTTGACAACTAATCGATTAATCTTCGCAGCTCTAGTCTTTGTAGCAATTAAATTGTTGTTGCTCTGTGTATGAGGCTATAATCATCTGCAGCGAAAGCTTTTGAAACAGAACAGAGGTCTTCAATCATGTGGTATCATTGCAAAAGGGTAAACAGATCTTCATACCAAACAATACATCAGCTGATTACTGTCTTCTCACCTATTATACTTTAAGATGTGTTTATTAGTTAAATGAGTGTGTTTGGTTTTCAGTGAGAAACTGCTTACTTTCCAAGCAAAGGTCAGCTACTTGTGTGTCAGACTTAGCCAAAACGTACCTGTGTTTGACACAGTGGCTACCAGTCGGTCAACCACAGCATCATAATATTCCTCTATGGTCACAGGTCTGGATTTCATCAGGGCTGAGGGTTTTGTCTTTTCTCACGTGGCTGATGAGGGTCTCCTGAACGCCTGCGCCGGAGACTTACTGAGATATCGCAAGCAGATCGGAGCTGAGCATGTGCACATCTTCACCGACATCAAAAAGAAGCACAGGTGAGATCACCTTCTCTACAGTTACATTAGAAAGTACAACCTGATGAGCCACTTACATGCAAAAACAATACCTGAAAGCTAGGCCTGTAACATTTTTTTTTTTTTTTTTAGATAATCACGGTTTCTTTGTTTAACCACAATTAATTGCTAACATTAGCTAGGGTCTTAAGGTGAATGATGTTTAGATATGCCAAATTGTAATTATATAAGTGATTATTGGTCGGACTATATATTTATATAATTATTTCAATTGTTAGTGGTTGGCACTTGACCCTAAACAGGGTCATAGCAACACAAATGACAAGGGGGGTACAGTTAGAAACAATGTTTTATGATAATCAAAAAGCGTTGTTTACTTTATAGGCTGTGTTACTACATTATCTGGGTCACATGACAGTGATATATATAACCTGGATGTATCCTGGGATTCATTCAAAACTTTCTTCTTTCTAATAACCCAAAAGTAATCCCAAAGACCTCACACTTACAAAGAACCACTTTGCATTTTGAAATAAAACACATAGCGGGTTTGTCGTTTTGATGGAATATCAGGGTTTAGAAATCTGACACCCGACTGTTCTTCTTGGTCCCAGTTTAGGTATTTGAAATGTAATTCCTGTAACCCTGGTTTCAGCCCACTGGCCAGAGTTAGTCTCAGTTTTATGCCCAACCAGCTTTACTCAGCCTGTGCATGTCTGTGTATTCAAGATTCAAGATTTTTATTTGCCATTTGTGCATACACCAAACAGTCCAGGGACATAGGAATTCTTGTGCAGGCTCTTTGAGTCAAGCAAAAAAGAGTTGGAGGCAAAGATAAAGATAAATATATACAGGTTATAAACACTATCCTAAGGGTAATGGGTCTGTGACAAATATGGGGGATATTGCATTTGTCATGAAAATACATAACATATAATAGAGAATATATAATAGTATATATTCTGTATGTGTTTTTCCCAGCTCCCATGCCCTGACATCAGACGTGAGCATTGAAGAGACGGCCCGTGCCGCAGAGTTCTTCCTCTCGGATGGACTCATCATCACAGGAGCAGCCACTGGAGTGCAGGCGGACCCGCGGGAGCTCAAAGGTGCTGCCACAAAAACTCCACACTTCACATAGTCTCGCATTGCCAGACCCTCCTCCACAGCGCTGCGGAGGAGGGGCTGGCTAGTCCACACAGCTAACGGTGCCTCTGCAAAATAGCCTCGGGAAGGAACTTGTTTAGGTGGAACATGTGTACGTTCAAAGGTTGTTTTAGTCGTACAACAGAAAACTCAGATTGGACAGATAGTCTAGCTAGCTGTCTGGATTTACTCTGCAGAGATCTGAGGAGCAGTTAACCATAGTCCTCAGAAATCCACTGGAGTTTAGAACGCCAACACAAAGAAAGCGTAATGGATGAATTTGGCCAAAAGAGAGGGACATCTAGCAGAATTTCCGGCAGCACCTGAACAACCCCGGATATGAAATGTCATGGATATAGACTACACTGCACACGAACGAGGAACCACATGGTACTGATGACCAAGTGAAGAAGTTCCTTTATTTTCTGAGCCCAGTAGATGGCACTCTCTGTTCAACAAAGGGTCGGAAGCACACTGATTTGCCATTCCTTGAGGCTTTTTCTTTAAGCCAAGAGCGCCATGTAGTTGGGTCAACAAATACAACCGATGGTTCATTTGGACATCACTACCATTATGGGTGCTGCAGTGAATGCTTTGCTCATGCACTGCTTGACACTTGAGCATAATTTTGGACAGCAATATAGGGCTGCATCACAACATTGATCTCATTGATTCATCATTAATTTTTTTTTTTTTTTTAGGAATCATTTAGTCTATAATAGGGGCGGGGGCAAAATCAATACAGCATAGTATCGCGATATTTTCTGTGGCAATACTGTATCGATACACAGACGCCAAGCATCAATCATTTATTATATAAATTGCACATGAGAATTTACCTTTTTGGTACTAGAGTAATAAAATCAATTGCTTTTATACATTTATATGTTTTTGGTATAACACAGTTGTTGACAAAGCTTTCCTTTGGGGCATGATTTGAAGTTGGAAAAAAGGTAATTCATTGCAATACATCACAGAATATAGCAATATGTTTAAAATTGCAATAATATGGCATTGTATCACAAGTATCGTAATAATATCGTATGGTGGGGTGTCTGGTAAACGTTAAAAACCTAAAAGTATTCAATTAACAATGACATAGTACCAAGAAAAGCAAGTAACTCCCAATATTTGAAAAGTACCACAGCCTTATATACTACGTGTTGTCATTTTAAGTCACTGCCCCATCTGTCCAGCAGAGGTCCCCCTCGCCTGTAGTGATACCCTGACCATGTGTTCTTCTCATCCTAATTTCTTATGTGTCCTGGAGTGTGGCCCATGTCAAACATGGTGTTACATTTGTGGCAGTTTCAACAGGAAGCTGCTTTAAAAAAAAAAAAGCTCTGATAATAAACCAACTGTACACTACCTACCCAGCACCAAACAGCGGATACAGTTAGCTGAAGTGAACATTGTTGGCCAAAAAAAATCAATTAGCTATAGTTTCTAGTTACTTTGGAGATTAAGATTACATGATACAACAAATATGGTTTTACAAAAACATGATTCGAAAACATAAAACAACTTTTACTTTTGATACTTTAAGAACATTTATTTAACAGCTATTGCAGTTTTTTACAATCACTTTGTTACTAATTTCAGAACCTTGATGTCATTTTTCAAAACTCCAGACACAAAACTCACAACCAATGATCAAAATACACATTTTTCAAAACTCTAACACTTTTTTCAATTGCTTGGATACAGTACACATAAACCAAAGATCATTTGTTCATTTAACAAAGATCACCTGTTCAATATGACACGACTTAACATCAAAGTACTACCACTTCAAAAAGCAATTCACACATTACATTTCAGATGATTGTTTATTCATTTCATTACAATGATCTAACTATCAATCGATACAACTACTCAAAATGATAAGTAACTGTTGCATTACTCTTAATGCATAGTTGTATGGAAACAGATAAACAATATTCTATGTTTAGATCATGAAAGTTTCAAGATAACGAGATTCATTGTCAGCAATTAGTGTGGAGCATGAACCAATCAGACTACAGTATCTATGGATGTAATATTTCATCATTATTCTTTACTGTAATGTACTACTGTTTATCAGACACTGTTTATGTATATGGTCCCATGTACCACCTTTGAGACTATTTACAGTATTGACAGTACTGCACTGTATGCATGCAGGCCCATGGAATTGCTTGTCCAATTCTGCCAACTCGTTACTGGTGATTTGAGATATATATATATATATATATATATATATATATATATATATATATATATATATATATATATATATATATATATATATATATATATATATATATATATATATATATATATATACAGTATATATATACTGTATATATACAGTATATATATATACTGTGTATATATATATATATATATATATATATATACATATATACTCGTACCGCATTGTTCGCCATGCCCGAAGGTTTTTCCAAGATGTTTGGCTAATTGCAATGTAGATGAGAACCTGCGGCCAAATCCACAAGACAGAGTTGATGAATATGTAGAAGTACAGTAATCACGTCTTTGTTTTGCTTATTACAGTACAAGCAAGTTGAGGAACACTGCATTTGATGTTTTACAGTACTGTCTTTTCTATTTTGTAGCTAATCATTTTGCTTTGATTCTAATAAACCTATGTTGTGATCGTACTGTATTGTTTTTCATCAATACATTTCAGGTTTTGTTCAATGATTCCACTGTGTCTGTAGTATTATCTCTACTACTGCAGTACTTTTACAGGGATGTATTTACATCTAGTACCATAATGAAACATGTATCACCTATTTTGTACTACAATATTGAATGATTGTACGAACGATGAGCCAGTGAAACTATGGGTAGCTTGTGTGTGGGTGATCTAAAGTAATGTTTCAATGGTATTTCACAATACATTTGTTTTTTGAACCAATGATTGTGCAAGATTTATTTAAAGATATCAATGCACAATGCAATGTTTTGAACATTGGACAGTCTGTGTTACAAGTGATGATCGTTTTGAGTTTTGTGTCTAGAGTTTTGAAAAATGACGTCAAGGTTCTGAAATTAGTAGCAAAGTGATTGTAAAACTGTATTACTAGTTACTTTGCAAAATCAAATTTTACCTGCAAAGCATATGATCAGCTTAAACTATATGATACAGTACACAACATACAGCTACAATGTTAAAATAATGCTTATATGTTGCTTATATGTTATATGTATTTGGTAACAATGATCCAATAATAATTTACAAACGGGCCCCTCTCACAATGTTATGAGTACCTGCACTTTTAATACTTAAATGCATATGAGCTGATACTACTTCTGCACTTTTACTTAAGTAAATTATTGAATGCAGGGGTTGTGGTTGTAATGGAGTATTTTTTACAGTGCGGTGGTCTACTAGAATTTGAATACTTCTTGCATCAGTGGCCCGGGACTGACGAAAGGCACCCAGGGTTGTGTCTGCTCTGCTGAGAGCCAGTGGGTCTGAAATCTGCACCATGGCTGTCTAATAGCAAGACCTATTTAAAGCAGTCGCCAACACAACATACAAGACTGTAAATATTTGGAGCTAAACAAGCACACAGCCTTGGTTTCATACACACAAATGCGCTGACACACACAGGAACACACACACACACACACACACACTCACTCTCTATCTTAGTAACACAAACACGCAGACACTGGTCCGACTAAATGACACTGGAGCTCACATGCCAGTGTGGAAGTTAGCCTCTACTATGTCAAAAGTTCACTGGGTGTATCACAGCCTCTCTTGGTTTAGTTTCCTCTTACCTATACCACAGACTCTGTTCATTAACAGTGGTTGAGTGCTGGGTAGGATATCAAGCTTTTGTATGCCTAAAAAGACGTTATTTTCCTGCAATTAACATTAGTTATTCGCAGACCCAAACGGAATCTGCTATTTTTATTTATTTATTTTCAGTTTTCAGCGGTGATCCAGAAAGAAAATCTGCGGAATTTAGCAGACTGCTTTTCTGCATGGGGTGGACATGTGTTAGTTTTATTTGAATTTGTTTAATTTAGAAAATTTAGCCGACAATTCTGCGGAAAATTATGCGTCGGCAGATTCCGTGTGGCCCTGGTTATTAAATATTGTTAGTCTATATCAACGATGTTCCACTTCCGGGATTGCTCCGTTGCCGTCGGAAATTCCTTCGGATGTCCCTCTTTTCGGCAGGATGTCTGATACCTTACGCTTTCTTTGTTGTAATTCTAAACTCCGGTGGATTTATGAGGACTCTGGTTAACTGCTCCTCAGATCTCTGCAGGGTAAATCCAGACAGCTAGCTAGACTATCTGTCCAATCTGAGTTTTCTGTTGCATGACTAAAACAACTTTTGAACGTACACATGCTCCACCAAAACAAGTTCCTTCCCGAGGCTATTTTGCAGAGGCACCAGGGCTCTGTCCGGTGCTTAGCGCCGGCCAAGACGATTGTGATTAGTTTAAAGAAATGACAATAAACCAGAGCACATTTTTCTCCCATCCCAGACCCTCCTCTGCAGCGCTGTAGAGGAAGGTCTGGCAACGCGAGACTTGAGTAACCATAAACAGTGTTTTTTTTTTTTAAAAGCTGTAGTTGACACTGTTGAGCTGTTTCTTTTCCAGAGGTTTCCCAGTCTGTGAGAATCCCAGTGCTGATAGGTTCTGGAGTGACCTATGACAACATTGAACGCTACCTTGATGCAAACGGGATGATCATCGGTTCTCATTTCAAGCAGGGTGGCCACTGGGCCAATGCAGTCGACCCAGAGCAAGTGAAGAGGTTCATGGGAAAGATACGTGAGCTTCGAAAATGAGGTTTCCTGCCATCATCACCAGTGCCTTAGACATGTTTAATTACTGTCTGTACTGCCTCATTAAACACATACAGCCACCACCTTAAGAAAACAAGACTTTATTTATTTTTTTGTACATTTTATAAATACACGCAAATAGAAAAACATAATATTGAACTGTATTTACACTTGTCTAAAATGAACAATTTGTGTCTTACATGAAAAAGTGAGAACCCGCTGAAAAGGACAAAATGGTTGACCCTATACAAAAGATTAACAGTGTTTGTGTAATTATGTCTTAAGGAGACTCAAACAAAAGGAGCATTTATCTTAGGAAATTCACAGATGTTTTCAAACAACATGAATACTGTACAGGTCACCGTGATAAGAAATTAACTTTTATTACACTTGTCACGAAAAAAAACGTCTAAAGCTAAGGCACGTGATAAAACATACTGAATACAATTGCGCATAATCACTCAAAAAACACGCCGTGATCCAACTGCGTCATAGTTATAACTCTAGTCACACAGTAACAACACTTTAAGAATAACTTTCGCACACCTCCAACTTCCTATAAGCACTATTCCTACTAATATCTAATCAATCTAAACCACTCAACTGTTGCTTTTCATAATGTACAAAGGCTTTTATTTGAAAGTAACGGTGCGTTACTAATGCTTTCCAACCTGAGGGACCGTCTGTGTCAGTCACAAGGAGGGAGATCGAAATTCAGTGTTGTCAGGGGTTTCAGATGCAAGGGGTGCAGTACAGGTTGCCTGTATTCAAATCAAAATAAACACTTGTGTGTGGTTCATTTGTTCGATCATTTTACTGCACCGGAAAAGGTGAATCTCACATGCTTTGCCTTGGAGGATATGCAGAGTTAACTGTGTGAGGTGAAACGATTGCAAAAAAAACCTGAGTAAATTCAGAGTCAAGGTACTGTGCTGCACAACTTAGCGATGGTAGAGGCAACTTGAAACACACCCTCTCACACGCAGTCTCATCACTCCTGTTCAGTAGTTGTAGAGGCGCTGGCAGGGCTGCTTGAAGTGGCCGTAGCGTTTCTCTGCCGGGGAGAATCGCATCTTAGCCAGGCTGTGCCTGTGGAGGGCGCTGCGGCTCAGCTTCCTCTGCTCAGCCTGGGCCCTGGCCCTCTGGACAGCCAGCAGCCGGATGTCGCAGGGCAGAGGGATTCCCCAGGCAGCCAGACGCCACGATATGTGCCGCCTTACTGCCACAGGCCTGGACAGACACAGGAGATGAGTTAGGATGTGTTGATGATGGAATATACTGTATGGTGAAATACAATATGAGAGAGAGAAAGTATTACTGTACACCAGCTCTGAGTGAATGTTCTGGCTCTTATATCCTAGTGAACAAAAACTATTGAAGATTTAGAGCCCAAATGTGAGACACTTTTGAAAGGTTAACTTTTGGATGGTCCTCATTTCCCACGAGGTTAGTTTTGAATAAAATCTTGAGATTACAGTGAAAGTAACTTAAAAGATTTTCATTTAAATATGAGGTAACACATCGGTGATTGAGCCTATCTGGTCCAGTGATGAAAGCTTTTGGATTTGCAGTATTACGAATAGGGGTGGGACAAAATATCGATATGGCAATATGTCATTTTTCTTCGTGCGATACAGTAATCGATACGCTGGTGCCAAATATCGATATTTTAATGAATAAACTAAGGCGCTCTGAATAGATTTCCCTGCTCCCAGTCTGGCTACGACATTTCTGGGGGAAAAAAATCACAAGCGGTGCACGGTTAGTGACCGCTTTCCATCATGCAGCAGTGGTTGGTCCGCCACAAAGGGTAGTCGGAGCTATCGCAAAATACTCCCTCTTTAAGTCAGTTTTTGCCAGTCTCTGTTAGTAGCGTAAGTAAACGGTTACTATGGACGAACAAACAAAGAGCGATGACAAAAGCAAGTGCAAGTGAAATCCAAAAAACACCTGCAATTACAGCTTACTGCCATAGATGTCGCCAAAGAGAATCAAACCGAGATCGTTGTGCGTCCACATAACACCCCTATACATGTCAGCTATCCTAGATAGATAGATAGAACGCAAAACCGAGTTTACCTTGTCATAGTTGAATAATGACAGTCCGGTGGGTAAAATAGGCATACATAGAACATCAAAGTCCCATTGACACCTCTTTCCTATGCAAATCTCACTATTTGAAACTGCCTCTGAAAACGGGCGAATCCCAACGAAGCTAATAGTTGACGTCCACTCGGTGGCTGTATCTTAATTGGCTCTGGTCTGTACTTTAGTCACGCCCCAAAATTTAGATAGCTACAGACCACTGGTCTGAGACCAGCTGGGGTTCTGGATGTAGGTCGCGTAGATCTCACACATGATTTTAGCTGCGAGCTGCGCTGTGTACTTCTAGAAAGAAGAAAGTTTGGAAGTTTTTCAAGGATATTGAAAATGAACCACGGTCGTATATGCAGCGTTCCAGGCTGTACAACGGAATACTGGCCTTGAGAAAAGTGTTTAGAACGAGTAGATATCGGACAATGGAGCGGGACTTGTGGATCTAACGTGGCGACGCAGAGTACTTGCAATGGGCGGTGTGCTGCTGCTATTGTGGAGCTGCCTGCCGGTTCACGGGTACGTTAACTTTTTACATGGAGGGGAGGGGCTGTGCGTGCGTGCATGTGTGTGCTCCGCTCGTTGTAAACCAACCAATCAGCGTGCAGCTCATCTAAATATTCATGAGCCTACCATATAAGGGAGAAAACTTCTTGTTTCATTCGAGGGCTTTTTCACAGGGTTGCATTAGTGCGCATAGAACAGCACCCGTGCCATGTTCAGCCCAACCAATGTTACATACCCTATTCAGAGACCTTAAGGAACAGTGTGAAATCCCCAAGGGGGCAAGCTTCTCTCCGCAGAGTGAAGCCTCCTATGGTGCCATTTTGATGCTAATAAGCTATCACCCCCCGTTAGCATCCTATTGACTGCCATTCATTTTGGCGTCACTTTGACAGCCAATAACTTTACATCTGAAGTGTTTAAAGATTTAATTTGACCATTGTTTATTTCTAAAGAAACACGACAATGTATGAAAGGATCCATTACCTTGTACCTCACGTTATGGCTCCATAGCAGACGTTTTTGTAACAATAGGCTAACGATTGTGTCATAACCAAGCGACCTACTGTCGCATAGTAGAGGAATTACCGTATAGTACAGGAGAAGTTCGCAGGCAGTTTCGACTTACATTAGCTGTTTAAGTTTAAATGATAATGTTAACTAGCATTTTAGTTAGCAATAATTATCCTGTGCCTATGTTATCTCCTTACATATACCTACGCTCTCCGTCTCTGCAAGATTGGGAATGATTGAGATTTCTCTTGGCACAGCTACCAGAAGACTTACAACGTTCAGACACATTGCTCACGTCACATCTACAGCGGCAAGCTCAGTTTGCAGTTGCGCAGTAACGCTCAGTAACGCTCAACCATCACCTGAAAAGGGCTTCTAATAGACTACACTTGTCTCCGTCCAGAGCAACGGGATATGTCGGTCCATTTCTATATATGTCTATGGTAGCAATGGGCAGTATGAGAAACATATTAGATTTTTGAACATCAAAGCATGGAAACCTATTCTAGAAGACCCCAAGAGTACAAACATGACACCGAAAAGGAGTATAAATGTGGCTCTTTAACGGCCCTTTAACTCTCTGAAAGAATGCAAATACGCATATTTATTAAAATGTCAAATTATTTCTTTGCGTTAACATGGACGAGAAGTCCTAAAAGTGCTATGGATGATATATCGACTACGAGTTTGCATGTGAACATCAATTTCCATGACAGCTGCCACTGTGGACAACCAGCCACTCCACCGAACACATCTTATTCATGTCAGAAAGCGCTCACAGAGGGACGGTACAGATGGAGGCACGACAGCAATAGCAACACAGCTGGAAGAGGAAGCCAAGAAAAGGACCGACATTCATCCACATTCATTCAGAAGCAGAGAGAGAGAGAGAGAGAGAGAGAGTGTGTGTTTGGCACCCATGATAGTGGGTAGCTCAGCGCCGCAACTGACTTGGAGCTGAGAACAGACCTTGGAAGACATTTAAGGGAGCAGAATGCTTCTTTCTACCACTGCACATATGCAACAATGTTAAGGCAATCAACATCCTTCCTTTGTCCTCTGTATTTTGCCACTGCAGGTTAACGAAGCTCTGTACCTCTTAGCTTCCATAATAAAATGGTTCCAGGACTAATTTTAAAATGTTTGAAAACACAACACAGGTTGGGACTCTCACATGTTTTAGAGAAGAATGACATTGATGTATAAAGGCTGATTTAGGCTCCTGCATTAAATTGGCGCCCTGGCTACATACGTAGGTACATGGAGGTACCGACCCTTCGCCGTAGTCTGACGTGCACCTCTCAAAAAATGTAACTACACGTTGCGGCGACGCACGTCGCTCAGCCGTGGCTTGGTAGCGATGCATTTCCCCCTACTCGTTTCCTGGTTCTCCTTCTCCATAAACAACATTAAATCAAGGAGAGGGTTAACTTTTCCTGCTCCAGATTTCCCACTGTGGTCAGAAAGCACAGGGGAGACATTTTGTTTCTCTCACTATGAGACTCTAGAAGCGGTACTCGCTCCGAAGCTAATCACCGCCACTCTCTCACTCGCTCTACACACACACTCCCCACGCACACACACATGCAGGTCCTGCTATTCTCTTAAAGAGATCGACGCACACACCAATGCACAAGAATAAACTTCAGACAACCTACGTAAGCTACGGCGAAAGTTCTGCGTGGAGCCTCCGCAGAACCATAAATCAGCCTTAAGACGAATGTGTGTGAGCTGGAATGTGTAGTTGGAAACTAACCTGGAGGTGTCCTCTTCATCTTCATCAGAGCCCAGCTCCTCCTCCTCCTCCTCTCCACTCATCCTGCATCTCATCTGGTAGACAGACATGCTGGGGTGCTCTATCAGCAGGTTCTCCAGGGGATCCACCTCAGGGGCTGATAGCAGCCCGCTCTCTGTACAAACAACATCCCAGTTCACACAGATCTGTTTTCATCCCAGTCTAAGCTGCACCCTCTCTGAGACAACATTTGAAAATATATAGATGTGAATGTACAGTATTGGTGCACCTCTGGCAGGGTTTATTTCTCACCTGGGAGATTAACAATCACCCATCCTCCCTCCTCAAACTCCATCAGCTCCTCGTAAGTGTCCTCTGCTGCGTCAAAGTCCTCCCCGGCATTCCCAAGCAGATGAGAAAGAATCTTTCCGATCATCTTTATGCCTCTACTGCAATCTGTAAAATCAACAACAGCAAGCAGGTGAATTGCAAGAATGCACCAAAGACCATGTTTAATCACGACGCGATATTATATTGATTCTTTGGACAGCGATACAATATTTGCTGATATCTTAAAGTCCGTCAAGATACAATGTCGATTTGATTTAATCGAGGGGCCTGCGATCGATGTGAGACGATATCATAGGCCCATTTAACACAGTTACATGTATAGCAACTCGAAAAAGACTAAAACAGGATTTGACAATGTTATTACTGAGCCCTTCTAGACATTTAAATTAAAAACAAACTCTTCTTTTTAATAAATATATATATAAAATAAAATATTTAAGTGGGAATCTAAAATAAAAGGGGCGATATGATCGATATTTTCACTTTGCATCACTAATATTGGATCGTGGATCATTGATTAGATATATATCGATCCAGGTCGATGTATCGTTACACCCCTACCACAGACACAGTAGTGAAGTAGTTTGGAATGTTGTGTCAGTTCATGACACCAAATGAATCCATATTTGTGAGCACTGAGTTGACTCCTCCCTGCTTGTTTTTGGTGTGCAAATTAGCAATGCGAGTGGCTCCCCCCTGAGGCTGTCCCAATAAACACCCCCAAAGTCTTCCATGGACACATAGCACATGCCTGCTCTTGATCAACAACAACTGATTCCATTGCGCCAGCTCAGAAACTTGAGCAGCCTGAGTTGTGACGTTGTGAAGTTGTGTTGTGCCCGAGCTGAAATGGCTAAGGGAACACGATGATACAAGAGGCTGAAATTACACTGAGCAGCAATATTATATCATCTGTGCTACTGCATAGTTCACATTTATTCCATGACCTCAGACTGCAGCTGACTGACCTTTTGTCCCAACAGAAACCCCCGGTGAAATTGATATCAACACTGTTTGGGTGTGTTAGTTCCTGGTACAGGTTCCCACGTCATTCTTGGGCAAAAAATATTTTAGTCTCTTAATATTACTTATTGCACTAAAACTGAAAAAAAATCCTATGGCCACAATAACTGAAAGTAGTCAACAAAGTGATCATACGATTATTGACCTCGTCCCATTTACCCAATACAGTGTGTGAAGGTTTAATTAAGGGTCAATATTTACTTATCTAATCCTTATATCTGCTGATCGTAAAGATTGTTTTCATGCAGACAACAACAGACCTTAATTTGTTTCCTTATCTGTTACGTGTCCTCATGTATATCTTAAAATGTATTATATGGCCATATTATACCATGGTTTAGTAGATGTCTGCTGTCGTTGTTTAAGACAAACATACTGTATCCATAAATACACGTGTATGCCCAGAATGTAATGTCTCCAGACCCCTCCCTGTAAACACATACATAACCCCCATCAAGCCTTTTATAACCTGATATCCACAGAAAACAGCTGAGTGCGTGCTCAGATATAAGTGTCGCTTCATTTCTTGTAATGACAGCTGTTCGCATTAGGTAAGGGTTTTGGAGTGGCGTTTGTCCGGTACAGCATAGAATACAAACCAAAGACATCACATAACCCCAAGAGAGTATTGTTCTTACCGAACAAAAGACAAATGCGACCCAAGGCTCATAACCGGCCAGTAGGCTATTGCTCAGTGGTCATAGTTACAGTTTGACTTACCCGACCAAATAAAGTATGTTTGTCTTCGGGTGTGGTCGTTGTACAGAGAGGATCTCTGCTCTCTTGCTGTTCTTCAGAGATTGTTTTGATCTCAAAGTTGTTTATCGGCAAGTCAGTCCTCCCCGTGTCCTGAAACGTCACCAAGCCCCGCCCAATGAGGCGGGACCGTGGGCAGAGTTCTCTTAATACATCCATGGGGCAGAGCGGGTGCGTCAGTCATGCACCAACCAAATCCACTTTTCTTTCTGCATAGATGTTAGGAAGGGAATTCATTTTTGTGAACACTGTCTTCTCAAGCTTTAAAGCCCCATTGTGTAACATTTGTAGTTGTTTACTATCAAAATATGTATTGCCCTTCACAAACTTGTCCTTTTTTATGAATATTGACCACAACCATCAATTCCAAGTATTCCTATTGGCTTGAAATTTTACATTTGCGCTTACATGAACTGGGGTAGACCAAAGACAGTATATAGGGGTAGACATAGATATATATAAAGCCTTTATATATATATATATATATATATATATATATATATATATATATATATATATATATATATATATATATATATATATGGGGGTAGACCTTTTTATATACTGTCATTGGGGTAGACGCATAGACCTATATATAATAGGGTAGACGCCACTGACCTATATAAAGGTAGACGCTCCATAGCATAGGCGTAGACCATAGACAGTATATAAAAGGCATAGGACCCATAGACAGTATAGACCATAGACAGTATATAAAAGGTATAGACGTTCTCTTAATACATCCATAGCATAGCCATACGCCATCTTGAAATACGGTAGCCGGTAAGGGACATACAGGCTATACTGCTCCGCATATCGCGCTTTTCACTCAGTGGCACTGACTGTGATGTATGCCAGGGAGGGAGGGGGAGAAGATTATTTGCGACTCATTATATGCTATATATATATATGCTATATAGTCTATGCTCACTGCCGGCAGATTTGAAAGCCTGTTGCGTCTATTATCAAGGACATAACTGGGAGGAAATTAAAATGACAAGGTGACAGGCAAAGCGGTCAGGGTACTAAAGTATAATCCGTTTTTTGTTTTAAACCAAAAACGAAAAAACGAAAAAACGGGTCGATATATCGTTTTTCGTTTCAAACCAAAAACGAAAAAACGGAAATATGAGCTCCGTTTTCCCGTTTTTTCAATGTCCATGCAATTTGAAAATTAAGTGGAAAATTGCTCGTTTTTCAAATGTTGTTATTTTGTTTTTCATCTTTCCGTTTCAACCCAACAACGAGAATACGGGCTCATTTTTTGTAATGTGCATAATCACTGAAAATCCGACGGAACACAAGTCTCGTTCTTGTTTTGTATGGGCTTATGTGTTGAAGATCGAAAGTCGCTCATATCAATGCAGCGCTGGACCGGAAGTAACATTAACGTGTCAAAATAAAAGTACAAGAACTGTAATAACTGCCAGAGGACCAAGATACTTTAGCTGTTGCCTGTAGCTTGTCAGATTAGGCTAAAACTAATTATTTAGGGTTATAAAAAGTATTTAATAATTGAATAATAATATTAAAATTACATTTTAAATAAAATGTACATTCCTCTGTTATTAGCCTATGTGTGGCGTTATTGACTACTTTAATCTTACACCAGCCAGTAAAAAGACATCTAACCCTTGTTGTTGTCTTCGGGTTAAATGTGTCGTGTTTTCAAAGTTTCTTATAAGAAATATGGGTTTCTTTCAACCAAATTAACCAAAAATAACATGCATTGTTCCGCCTCATGCTCTTCGCAAGTAAAATTCATATTCTTTCATAGAATTTTGGGTGTTTTATTCAATTTTATAGCATGTATGGTCTTCCCAGGTGCATTTTGACCACAGGTAGTGCAATAGGGCACTATTGTGCTTTACAGAAGATAAACACACACACATGCACACACATGCATGCACATGCCCAGACACACAAACACCCGCATACACACATTCACCCCGCCACACACACGGACACACGTGCATATGTACAAGTATGTGCATACACACACACACGCACACACACTCACACACACACACACACACACACACACACACACACACACACACACACACACATGAGCGCACACACATCTTCAAAGCTACAGCTTTGTAAACTTGTCCTTATAACACCTTCAATGTGTCTTTTCCTAAATGGAGACAATACATTTCTTCATGAAATAGTTTTGTCCTTTTTGTTGGCTCTCTGTTGTTGGTGAATAAAATTGCATCAGTTAATTTTGATCTGGGTATATCCTGGCTAATATTCGCCATATACCAGTCTGTTATAATCCAAAACAACTAATCATATATCCTCATTTTACTCAGAAATTAGGTATAATTCATGTAAATGAGGTCTGTTGACCATGAATGCAAAAATAAGTGTAAAACTAATGAGTGGAATGAAGTTGGATAAAAGGCGTAACACAGAATTGAGTAATAAATTACTTCATGCTTTATGAACTGGTCAATTTTGTTATGCTTGCAACATGTATGACCCGGGAGGACAAGTGCATGGTCGACAGGAAGACAACACAAGGGCTAAACCACTAAACCACTTACAGTTTTTATGACGCATGCCTTTGGTGTGGGATATCTGGGTTCAATTCCCACTGCGATACATCAACCAATGTGTCCCTGAGCAAGGCACTTAACTCCTAGTTGCTCCAGAGGAGTGTGACCTCTGACATATGTAGCAATTGTAAGTCGCTTTGGATAAAAGCGTCAGCTAAATGACATGTAATGTAATGAAAAAAAGAAGACAGAGACAGAATTGTACTCGTCTTCCTCTCCCTCGTTTAGGCATTTTTCTTACTTTCTTTGTGTTCATCTTTATTGTTCCTTTTCCACACAAAATCAGCCAAAATAGGTCCTCTTTTACTGTATGTATTACAGTAACATGTGGTCATGTGATTGAAAGAACTTCAACACCTGAGTGTGTTTCCTAGAGGGGAATCAGCTGTGATTGATCTATTTGCATAGCTTCAATCAGCTGTTTCTCAGTAGCAATGGAATAAAATGCAGTGGATTTATTTGTGTTTCAATTTACAATATGAACAGCTGTTCACTGTAGCTTTAGCCTGCACGTTAGGTTTAGAACATGAAGTTATCTGTTCTGACTTACAGTGTGAAAGCATTTGCAAATTGGTCAGTAAAAATCCATTGTTTAGGTCTTGGTTGAGCTTGTGTGTAAAAGAAGTTCAATCATTTTAAATGTGTACAATTGGGCCACATTGCAAAACTCTCATCATATTAGTGAGGAAGCTGCCATGTTGCTTCTCATCCTGGTCTCATTCTGTAACCAAAACTGAGATATATATATATATATATATATATATATATATATATATATATATATATATATATATATGCCATCTGCAGCTGCTCCAACAATACAATGGCAGTGAATATTTATATTGCTTACCAGGAGATGTCAGTTATCTTGATCATAAAAATAATACAAAGTCAGGACTGGTACCACTTATATTATTTACAACACACACATGCACACATTGTTATTAGTTATTTAGTTCTAGAGTTTTATGTTGTTTTGGTGTTATGTTCTAAGCCGTATGCTTTAGTTCACTTGTTCATTCCATTCCATTAAATGACATGTTATTTAGCTGCCGCTTTTATCCAAAGCGACTTACAATTAAGTGAAAGGCAGGGCAACATGTTTTCTTTTAGTGGAGGAGAGCAGGGGGTTTTCAGAGCAGGAGAAAACCCAGTGCAGACACGGGAAGAACATGCAGAAAGGCCCCGGGCCAGCAGGGTCCAACCCGGTACTTTATTGCTGTGAGGCCACAGTGCTTACCATTGACCATTCCTTATTGTAATTCAACCACACAATATCCATTATGTATTACATTACATTACATGTCATTTAGCTGACGCTTTTATCCAAAGCGACTTACAATTGCTATATATATATATACACATTGGTTGATGTATAACAGTGGGAATCGAACCCGGATCTCCCACACCAAAGGCATGTGTCACATCCACTGCGCCACAACCACCCATTATATTGTATTATCCAATATTGGTCAACTAGTGTTTCAAGGGCTTAGTATGAGCAGTGAACATCTAACAAGCTGGGTGATCCAGGTCCAGCAGTGAGGAGGTCTACCATGCTCACCATGAACTCTGGTCCAGTCTGGAGGGCCTGAGGAGACCAGACCAGAATGGCAGAGTCTCCAGTACACTTTACATTGTTAATTTATGTTCTTCATCACATTGCCATGTTCAATGGCAGCTGATGTGGTCAAACATGTCACATACAATATTCTGCAGAGCAATTTAAATAAGCCCTTATATTTTTTGCCTTTTTTTTACTGGCTGGTGTAAGATTAGAGTAAAAGTAGTCAATAATGACACACATAATACTAGGGGAATGCAGATATTATTTAAAATGTGATTTAAAAATTATTATAATCCTATTTCTATTTTAAAACAATATCCATTCTTACTCCCTTTGTGGCTATTAATTAATGTTACTCAATTAAATACTTTATATAACCCTAAATAATTAATTTTAGCCTAATCTGACAAGCTACAGGCAAAAGTTAAAGTATCTCGGTCCTCTGGCAGTTATTACAGTTCTTGTACTTTTATTTTGACACGCTAATGTTACTTCCGGTCCAGCGCTGCGTTGATATGAGCGACTTTCGATCTTCAACACATAAGACCATACAAAACAAGAACGAGACTTGTGTTCCGTCGGATTTTCAGTGATTATGCACATTACAAAAAATGAGCCCGTATTCTCGTTGTTGGGTTGAAACGGAAAGATGAAAAACAAAATAACAACATTTGAAAAACGAGCAATTTTCCACTTAATTTTCAAATTGCATGGACATTGAAAAAACGGGAAAACGGAGCTCATATTTCCGTTTTTTCGTTTTTGGTTTGAAACGAAAAACGAAATATCGACCCGTTTTTTCGTTTTTTCGTTTTTGGTTTAAAACAAAAAACGGATTATACTTTAGTACCCTGACCCAAAGCGACCAAAGTTAATATTGTTGTGGCTTTTCCAAGATGGAAAGAGCTGATGAGGAGCAAGGATTTTAAAAGGGACGCCGAAGTTGCCTGCTTTCTTCTCAACAGGTAATTCTGCCTATTTGTGTAAAAGTTTTATAGTTGCTACTTGCTTGGCTATATATAGCACCGTTGTGCATAACGCTAGAACGATGTCTAGGATAATTTTCCTCGCGTCAATGATGAAAAAGGATTGTCTACCTTGTAACATAAACGTAATCATATGTGCCATGATATCCCTGGGGGACAAGTCAGGTCATGGAGTTGTAACAGACTAGCTACTAGAACAGCTGTGTGTAAACGATGGAGACACTAAGAGATCATTTCAGTTTCATTGACATTGTTCATGCTGTTCAGAGAAATATTTTAAAAACACAAACCTCCGTTGCTTCTCTCCTACGCTGTAAACATCGCCTTACACTATTAATCTCGTACAATATACAGAATAACGATAGCACTGATACTTTACTAACATTAGCTTGCATATGTTTGGGAACCTGATAGCTGATTTTAGCAATGAAATGGTACCAAAATAACGGACGTGTGTGTGTGACGTTTTGTCGCTAATTTCGGGTTCGGCCACCGACATGAAATTCAGTTGGTTGAACTTACACTCTTCCATTTAACGCGAGGAAGGAGCTCCATGAGCGGATAGAGGTCTTCCGTTTCTCCCTCCTCTTCTCCGGTCAAATACTTGGGAAAAATCCCACTAAAAAAGCCTTCAATTTAACCCGGAGAAGAGGAGGGAGAAACGGCAGACCTCTATCCGCGTTCTCTTAATACATCCATGGTATGGATCCCCATTCCTCGGGTTAAATGGAAGGGTGTCCTGATGGGATTTTTCCCGAGTATTTGACCAGAGAAGTAGAGGGAGAAACGGCAGATTTATATCCGCTTATGGAGCCCCATTCCCCGGTTTAAATGGAAGGGTGTCTTAGACAAAAAAAAAGAAAATCCATTAAAAAAAACATCTCGAGAAAACAAAACAAAAAAACTCGAGAAAACAAACTTTTTTATATCGAGATAACGAATTAATAAGTCGTTATCATGAGATAACAGTGCATACAAAAAAAAATCAATGGCCGTTCTCGGCTTCCGTAGTTTTCACGTTTGTCATCTCCAAATAAAAAGGTCAACCCGCCGCCTTAAATTGACTAATTCTTGACTCCTTTGCTAGCTCATGGTTGTGTTCACTTTACTGCGCACAATAACAATATGAAGGAATAAATACGCTATCAGTGTAGACACAAGACATGTTTTATCTAAAGTAAGTATATGGTTTGTGGTTTTACAACATATTGACATAGATTATCTTTGGTCGAAAATCATAATCTTGGCTCGATTGTATACTCTCTGATACACTTTTGGAAAGCAGGAAGTGGGGCGACTGCCAATCCGGGTCCTTCCACCCGTCATATCAGAGTTTGAGAAAAGCCGAACGCACGCGAAAAGCAAAAACTACCGCTTTGCTTGGCACATTTAGGACAGAACTGAAGGTAATTTTAACAAGTACTTTTTGAGGGGAGGCTGGTGGCACCGGCAGCTGTCTTCTATCTCTTGTCTTTGCTTAAATAGAGATGAAGAAATGAATCCCTCGGTGCTTGAAGTCTTGTTTTGTTCGGTATTAAAATAGAAACTAAACGTGGTATGGTGTTGATTTGACCTAGCTACCGTTTTCATTATTGTCGAAACGTTCTCTTTGAAAAAAATAAACGCTTAATAGCTTATTATGCCCACAGTTTATATTACCTACTACTACCAGTCAGTTTAGACCAGCTACTCGACTAACGAACTACGAACTCCATATAGAAACCGGGGTCATTTTAATTTTGATTAAATAATGTTGGGTGTTGCCACCTACAATTTGACCCGAGATATTTAAAGAATTGATAAAGCAATTGTGTATAAAGCATTACATAATTTAAATAAAGATCAAGATTTGTTCAAGCATATATTTTAAATACAGTTGTGTATTTGTAATGTATGGCGATCGATGCATTTAAATGATTTATTTGTTGTTATTTTGTGCTGTTTAGGTTACATTGAACAACGTTAGAGAGAACAAACCAAAGATGCATCACCTAGTAGGCTATGACTGTCAGGAAAAAAATGTTTTCACTTTTATATAATTAAAAGTGAAACCAAATTGTTCCTGACAGTCTCGTTATATGGCATGTCATGTGTCATGTAATATTATTATTCCAGTTACCAGGGATGTGGTTCGCCCAGGGAAAAAAACAATCATATAGAGCATGCATTGCCTGGTGATGGCAAACTTAATTTCTTTGACTCCAAAGTTACAGCACTGTTGGACTGAGCCCCAGGGTCACAGGATTTGTGACCACTAAAGAACATTATGAACTAATGTGGGTCTTGCATTACCACCTAATGGACCTTTTTCACAGCAGACATTTTGACTTGTCATAGTAGGAATAGCACAGCTGAAAATGATAACCTTAACAATGGCTCAATTCCATCAAGTGTCCCAGTAAGCTATTTCAGTGAGTCAGCATGCACAATACCAGGGCCTCTCCTAAGTGGAATGCAGCCATCATTAATAGTTTTGAATACACCTGTGCTTTTCCTACTATGACATGTCAACATGTCTGCCTTGAAAAAGGTCTATTATGTGGCCCTGTATTGTAGGGTGTCATTTGTCAAAATCTCTTTTTAGACATCATGATTGCAAAATGACACACGACTAGACTAGGTTTGGTGTTTTAGTAGATGCCGCCACGCTAACCCTGTCTAAACAATCGTGTCAAAACTGAGTTCAAAAATGAATTCTGTGCTGCAACTAAAGGTGCAAAATGTGGTCTCCCTCTGATCTGAACCATGGCTTACAGATGTTTTAGGTAAGACACCGCAGTAGAGTTGACTGTTCTCTTTCCTATGATGCCAGGGTCTCAACGCAGGGATGGCTCCACGGATGGATGATGTCATGCGTCTGTGCTGTGAACTATCAGCTCACGATCAGATCAAGGTGGCCGTGAAAAGCTCCACCAAAGGAGCCATGGTGGCGGGAGGAACTGCCTTCGTAGGCGGGCTGCTCGGTGGACCTCCGGGCATTGCTGTTGGTAAGAATAAATACTCTGACAAAAACTACAGATTCTGACTTTTGTATTTCGGAAGTAGACTCTACAGCTGCCTGCGCTGACTGGGGGCCGTGAGATTTCTAGGGTTCCATACCTTGAAGGAAAATACAAAACTCTGAGTAGGCTATAATTTACAGATGAGACTGTTTGAAGATTTTGAATAATACTGATTCTTATAATCACCATGCCTTCATTCTTATTCACTGTTAAGTTATTGATTGGTAGAAAATGAATCAACAGGGATTTGCTGCTTTTCTCTGTCTTGTATCATGTTAATTCAAAATCGTTGGGTTTGTGACTCTTGGTGGGACAACACAATCAGTTTAGACTTTAGACTGAACTGATAAGGATTGTTCTGATGACTGAGAATACCAGCCATAGCCTCGCTTCTTTCTTCTTCTTTTTTAAGATTATTTTTTTGGGAATGTTTGGCCTTTATTAGATAGGACAGCTGAAGACAGACATGTGGGAGAGAGAAGGGGAATGACATGCAGCAAAGATCAGTGGGTTAGAATTTTACCTGTGGCCGCTGCGGTAAGGACTGATCCTCTGTACACGGGGCGCACGCTCAACCAGGTGAGCTACCAGGGTGCTTATATGCCACCCACATTCCTCTACAAAACTTAAACCTGCATTGTTAGATTTTTTTTCTGGCCACGTGGGGGGCAGAAAAACAAACTGTAAGCACAACATTGACACATCAGGCAGGCACGGAGCAACATTAGAATTGTGTTTCTGGCCTTGTGTTTCTGGCCTTGTGATAAATGTAAGTCCAGTATTCACTCTCTGTTTAGCTCTTATTCAGTTTCCACCAACTCTTGAGAAAAATGCGTGGCTCTTCAGCTGCTAAACGCTCCACTATGTTTACCAGCTAGTGGCTATGTGTGTCTGTTAAGGCGCTGACACACCAACCCGATAATCGACTGTCGGACAGTCTAAGGGGAACCGCAGAGTAGGGCTGCAGCTACCGATTCTTTTTGTAATCGATTAATCTAGCATTTCATCAATCGATTAATCGGATAATTTTTTTTTTTTTTGCGTTTTAAAACCAAAACAAATAATGCATAACGAAAATGATGTGGCTGTAAAATGATCAAGCATTTGGCTTTTATTTCTCAAAAAAACAGGTATTTATTCCAACTCCAACATTTGGCTCCAAAACTAAGCCCATTTATTGCAATTTACCCATTTAGTGTTTATAAGTGCCAACAATTAACTAACAATACAGTTAAGTCAACTTACTGTAAAACATGTATAACATGTAAAACTATGAATACAAACTTAAATACCAAAGGCCATTTGGCCATAGTTTTGTCTTCTTAATACAACATTACAAAAAAGGATTGCACCTTATGCAAATTACCCACCTGAGAACAAAAAAATGAATTTAAAATATCAAGCCAAACAGGTAATTTCTGGGGTGAGCCTAATTGCTATGGTAACCTAGCAACCTGTTTGTGTGTGCACGCGTGCCGTGCGTGAGGAAGAGTGAGAGGTGTGTGTGTGTGTGTGTGTGTGTGTGTGTGTGTGTGTGTGTGTGTGTGTGTGTGTGTGAGTGTGTGAGAGTGAGAGAGAAGGGGTTCTTTTTTTTTAGGGTATACTCTCTTGCAATTGAACGTGAATAAGTTTACTACTTAAAAACATCAAAGCTAAACATCATATCTAGTCAAACCGCATCACGACATCGCTACAAATCAGCGGCTGCTTAGGCTACGTTACCTTGTTTCAGCGATTTTTGTAGTATGTAATGATCCCAAACTTTAGACATTCTCTGCCATTTCTGGACATCTTTACTCTCCGCCAACGCGCCAACTAAATTCAAAATGTACCACGCGCTAGTGGTGTGCTTCCTGAACAACGGTCCGTGTGGAACAATCAGATCCCTGCGTGTATAGTGCGCGTCGTAGGAATTTAACGAGGCTTCGAGGCAGAGTTTTTGCCTCGAGCAATTTTTGTAATCGAATTATTCGATTAACTCGAATTGTTTCAGCCCTACCGCAGAGTTCCCCTTAGCAGCGTGATATTTCTCTTTGTGTTCATGACTATATCGACACCTCTCACATTTGATCCATTGATTGGTAATATTTGATCCATTGTTAATATAAACATTTTGATTACAGTAGCCAAAAACTTCTCATAAGTAGGCTACAATCATGTCATGACACTGAGCTGTGCTGTGTGGCTAAAAAGGAAGCAGAGAAGCCCCAACAAAAAAAAAAAACAGCTGCAGTATTGCATATTACCAGGTCATATTACGGTGACTGATGGCTGTCAGCAGTATGCCTGGTTAGAAGATAATTAAATAAGAAGATTTGATGTTACTGTAATTCCTACAAGTTAAACTCTGGACCCCAGAATACTGAGAGCACCCTGCAGGACTGTTTCGCTCGGACAGACTGGGATGCGTTTAAAGCTGCAGCCACTCCAGAGGACTCGCATGACATTTGATTTCCACTGAACCTGTAACTGACCCTTTATCTCCACCAGGGGGAGCAGTAGGCGGTCTGCTGGGCAGCTGGCTGACCAGCGGCCAGTTCCGGCCTCTGCCTCAGATCCTGATGGAGATGCCCCCCGCCCAGCAACAGAAGCTCTACGACCACATCCAGACCGTCCTAGGGAACCTGAACTGGATGGACGCGGCCCAGCTCATCGCCCTGGTGATGGGCAACGCCACTCTGCAGCAGCAGGTCACTGCCGCACTAGTCGGCTACATCACACAGGAACTCAAAGCAGAGGTGCGCTATCAAGACTGAGTTCTAGTTCCATACAGACCTTTTTTTCGGGATGGTCAGACCTGCCAAACACAACCAGAGTCCTCTGCAACAGGTTTTTGTACTTCATTGGAAAAACTGAATCATGGATGTTTTACTTTCTCAACTGGGGCAAATGGAGAAGTCAGCATTTGCTATTTTCAGTGTCTAACAACAGACGTGGAATCTAACCAAGTACATTTACTCAAGTACTGTATTAAGTACAATTTTTAAGGTACTTGTACTTTACTTGAGTATTTCCATTTTATACTACTTTATACTTACCACTGCTACTCCGCTATATTTATTTGGTACATATATGTATTATAAATACAACATTTAAATCAACTAATAAATTATGAACTATTATTATATGTTAAGCTACCCAGCAGTATATCTGTTTGGTAGTTTTATTTTAATGCCAATACTTCAGTAAAAGATCTGAGTACCTAATCCACCACTGCCTAACATGAAAGAAATCCACAGTCACCATAGAAAGCTATCTGTGTTACTCAATCATGAATACATAGTAACATTAGCACAAATTATGTTTTGCACGCCAAATTTCCTCTCTGCTTTTTTAAACTCTGTAAAATATCGTGACTCTGGATCTCCTTATGCCCACACTCTGTATCAGCGTGTTTTAATATACATCTGTTTAGGAACTTCAAATAAAATACACTTTTTACAGCTATTGTGCTTTTGACTAATAATTTGCTTATTTAATAATGTTGTCTCTCAGGATTGTTAGGGCACATTTTGAAAAATGCACACATCTGTAAGCAAGAATTGCAGCAACAATGTAACTTCTCACAACCGCTGTACAATATAATAATAATAATAATAATAATAATAATAATAATCTTGTTACACATACTGCTCCTAAACGTCAGGAATGAACTTCCACAACAAGTTTATCTTGAGCCCATAACTATCTACTTGTCCTATTAGGTTTAATTGAGCCCTTGTAGTAAAACTGTTGTGCAGGGGCTTTTATTTATATACGGTATCTCACAAAAGTGAGTACACCCCTCACATTTTAGTGAATATTTCATTATATCTTTTAATGGGACAACACTGAAGAAATTACACTTTGCTACAATGTAAAGTATTAAGTGTACAGCTTGTATAACAGTGTAAATGTGCTGTCCCCTCAAAATAACTCAACACATTAATGTCTAAACCTCTGGCAACAAAAGTGAGTACACCCCTATGTTAAATTCCCATAGAGGCAGGCAGATGTTTATTTTTAAAGGCCAGTTATTTCATGGATCCAGGATACTACGCATCCTGATAAAGATCCCTTGGCCTTTGGAATTAAAATAGCCCCACATCATCACATACCCTTCACCATACCTAGAGATTGCCATGTTTTATGTCGGTTAGCCTAATAGCTGGTTTGATTTGCATTGAGAGATGATCTTATGGAAAATACCCCATGCCTACGGGGCGCGCCATGTAGTGGGCGAGCTCCTTGCTGAGTGGGCCGTAGGCTCGCGCGAGAGAAAGACATCGCGCTCGCCTGACAAAACTGGCATCTCTCTTTTACGGAAAATTTCTAGATTTGATGCTAGTCACAATTTTGGAAAAACAATCGCTAAGGGGCTCTGAAAAGTTGCTGCTGTACGATGGCTCGAACAGTGTGCTGCGTGTGACGTCATTTGCGCATGCCGGATTGTTTGAAAGACACACACACACACACACACACACACACACAGAGGTTCCTCGATTTATTATAGTTAGATGTCATTGCTGATGCGTTTCAGCCATAGGCCTTCCTCAGACCATGAATTCTGTTCATGATGATTTTTCCCTTTTCTTTTTGAAAATTAGCTACCATTTTATTTCCAATTTGTTCTTGGCCACACATTCTTGAGGCATGTTAAAAATAAATAATCTTTGTCTGTAAAACTTGACAAAAAAATGACCCAGTACTCTATATAGACTCTATATTGTTCACATACTGTGACGAGGAACCCAGCGTAGATTTGACAACTGACACCATCTCTTTACGAAAACAACCGGTTTCAGTAGATAGCAGTGTGGCAGGGCATTGGGGGGAAAAGTAGCTGATTAATTACTATTTTGTTAGTATTCAATAACTGCTGCTACAATGACATCACTAAGGTCAAATCGTGATGGCACCTTTGATTGTAAAATTCTGTTTAATAATTTGTAGGTATGTCTGTGGTGCTCAGATTTTATTATCAAGAGTGGATATTCAGTTATGCTTGGAGATGCCTGGAATTTGTGAATATCTTGTTTTCTCTATGCAGTGACACAGATGAGAGATGGAAACGACATGGCAACCAGTCCAGTTTTGTTATCTAATCTCGCTCAACAATGTCATTTTGAAATGGAGATAGTGAAGGCAGCAACCTTTTTTCACTCAGTTTGCACTTTGAGAATTGAATGACACTAAACATTGCTGCTGGGAAAATAATGAATATAAATTATTCCACAATCAAGTCAAAAACTATAAATATCATTATAAATATGATTGAAACATCAACATAGATTGTAAATTATAAAGTTGTGAAAAAATGTCACCTGTCACCACTTTCCCTGTGGTGTTGGAGCTTCTCTAAAACACAGGTGATCAATAGCAGAAATAAGTACCGGTGCAACTATCTTTGTATCTTCCAAAGTAAAACACACACATCTGTCCTTACCCACAAAACTGTGAGCATTAAAACCAGCCAGCAGTAAGGTTTAAATTAGAGATCCTGCAGTCAACTGCACACACACTAGTCAAGTACAATGTGGGATATGGTGAGTTGAATTAAACACATTGTCAAAAGCAAACAAAATATGTTGTAATTTGTTTACAAAGACCGATTCTTTTATTCATAAAAACAACTTTTGGATGTGGATGTTGAAATGACATTAGGCCTACATTTACATAGCAGATATCCAGCTTTATCTTCTTTTTCAAATGCGTCTGGCACAGAGACCAAACATTTGTTAGAAGGCACAAAAGACAGCATTGTAACAATTTGTAAAGTTAAAATGGGACAATAAGCACTGACTGTACGGGATATAGTACCAAGGACACGGACTACGTCTTGTCACGGTTCAGGCCCAAATATCTACAGTATATAGTGTTGCATTAGAACGTTGTACTCCACTTTACATTAGATTCCAGTGAGCAGTTATTTGGAACTTTAAGTGGAGATGAATAAAAGTTATAACCTAAATAAGGTTCATGACAGAGACGGTGAGACCAGTAACTGGTTAAGATTGGACTTGATGAAAAGCCGTCTGTGGCTTGTATTTTAGTGGCCTCATTTGGACCCTAGTGTTAAGCTGGTGGTCCAGCTGAGCACACGTCTGTGTTCTCTGTAGCATTAGTGCACCAAACCATAATGTGACCCAGGTTATAAAACACAATTGCTTTCAACCTGCATTAACTGTTTGTTTTTTTGGCCAATTGGGAGCAGCGGTAACTACCTGTAAACAAAACGTCACCTTATAATAAAAAAACAAAAACAAAGGCAAATGTGTTAGCCAACAGTAGCTTAACTACACATCCAGCAAACTAGCGAACATAAGTCCAATATTTGTGCCTGGTTTGTTCCTCCGAGCAACACCTGTGACATTAACGTATAGTAATTTGTCATTTCCATGGTACTGTATCCAAAACTGGCCAGAAAGAAAGCCAGTGCTTATTGTCAAATGGTCATGTACAGCTTTACGTGGTTCTATTTATTGTTAAAATATGAAATGTAACCCCTTGATACTCATAAAAACAACAGTTCCAAATCCTGCGCCCACACCTTCATCCCATTGCTGTTCTTGACAAAAAGATGCTAAACAGAAGGCACAGCGGGACTCTGGGACAGTCGGTCTTCCTGTACACTCCTTGGCCTGACGGAAGTAAATAGTATATAGGTAATCTCAAGACTTCCAAAAGGACAGAGTCCACTGGTCTCAATATGATGTGAAACCTTCCCATCCCACACAATGTAAATGGATAAATGGTTATGGGCCCAGAACCATTGTTAAAACACGGTAACATCACAGTAAAGCTTCTCAGGTCCAGTTTAAGGTACCATTATTCATGAATCGGCCAAACCCATTAACACAATCTAAATATGTATTCTTACATTTTTCTTGCCAATTGTCATTATTTCTAAACCAAAGCTCCTTTAAAGAATCGTTTGACATTTTAGGTACACACCCTTATTGGCTTTTCTTGCCGAAAGTTAAGATAGCAGGATCAATATCGCTTACATCTGTCTGTTAAATATTAAGCCACAGCCAGGACACTTAGCATAGCATTACGATAAGCATTTAGCTAGCCTAGCTCAGTCCAAAGGTAAAAAAAAAAAAACAATCCACATACCAGCACGTTTCATGCTGTTTTGTTTGTTTAATAAGTCCAAAAACAGCAGTGTAAAATGACTAGTTGCCATTTGTTTGGGGGGGGGGGGGGGGGGGGGGTTATGGCCATTTCTTATATTTCTATTTGCCGGTACAATGACTTCCTGGAGTCTTGCTGTCACACATAACCCCCTGTAAAGCCGCAGCTTGTCATTTGTACACTGCTGGTGGTAGGAAGATTTCTTTTTTTTTTACCTTTATGCTAAGCATGAATATGTCATCAATGATTATAATAAAAGTACATTTTATTAAAATAAACTTGAAACACAGAAATATTACCAGTTTGGCAGTGTTAAGTGAATAAATGCATTTAGGTGTAAGTAGTGTGACAGTGCTACATTTATATAATATTACTCTTGTCTATTTGAAGGCTCTTTCTGTTGACAGAATAACAAAGGTTCACAGGCACAACTGTGGAGTTAAGGAGATATTCTGGAAACAAAATCAGACACTACATTTCATAACTATCAGCAACTGCTATCCATTTGTTACCTAGTGTTCTATTTTGATTTATTTTTGTTGCTGTTGCCATTTTATTGAAGTTCCTGAATTCTATGTGTAAACTCTATGCACAATGTAGTTTAAAACCTCCCACCCCGTAACAAAAACTGTGGCACCCAAAGTCTGTTATTTACTAACAATATACCACAATGCAAAGCTTTGCTTTTCCTCCTGAGATGACAGACGTTTCAAACTGGTGAAAGAATTTTGACATTGAAGTAAAAATGCTCTTGTCTAAATCTATCTGATCTACTTAAGTGATTTTCATTTTTCACCAAACAAGTGCAAAACGGGCAAGGAGTTGAGGAAATTGGTTGAAACACTCTGAATTCCCAACTGAATTCATCGTTGGTGAACTTACGACCCTTGTTGAGATTTTCAACTATCTCAATCTCACTAGTGCTTCCCAACCAACTCTTCAAAATGGTTGATTAATAAAAGGCAGTATCTAAGCAGCAAAAAACACGTCATTTCAAAATGGTTCCCAAGTCTGGAGCTGCAGCACACCACGGAGATGCATTCAGAGCCGTATGCACCATGTCGGCTAAGGTGCTCAGTGGGAGTACACAAGGCAGGTTCAAAGCAGTGTTATTAGTAAAGCTATGTGCGGGAAAATACACTTCATTTACATTTGGAGTAAGTAAAATAAAAAAAATAATAAGAATTTACACTGTACAATACATCAAATCCTATCTAACGTGAGACATGGAGAGTAAAGGTGTAGAAATGCCGGTGCTGTGCCGAGTCTAAAACTGGTCAGAGAGGAGATCACACAGTCTCTGAGACACGGACTCCCTGCTGGTCCGCAGGGTCAGACGGTACATCTGGAGAGAAAACACACGCAGTTACACAGGCTATATGACTCTCTCTGTGTGTGTGTGTCTCTGTCTGTGTGTGTGTGTGTGTGTGTGTGTGTGTGTGTGTGTTTACCTGTGCTTGTGTGTTGGGCTCCAGTCTGAGGAGGCAGCCCACCTGAGTGTTCTTAGTGTGAATGACTCCAGCTCCAACGAAGTTTGTAGGATTGGGATCCACCCCAATCAGCAGAGCTACACCGAAACCTAAGATCTACGAAAGAATTTACGGAGAAACAACTACTTATAAAAAAATAAATAAAAATAATTCATCAAAAAATATAGAACAAACGCCTTGCTGTTGTATGCCTAAGTTAAGGTGCAGTTTACGCCCATGTCTGTCCAGATCCGTTTTGGCACGATGCTATGACGTGCGTCGCCTCCGTCTAACTCCCGGCTGCATCCACAGACTGTAAAAATAGTGGACGGAGCATCTGTGACGTCACACATTGGTTTGTGGACTGCTGTTTTGAAGCCAGGAGTTTGCATTTCAGCGATCGCCATGTTGGTATTTTTAAGCTAAAAGGGACCATATTTGGACAAATCGAAGGAACTGGGGAGAATGACGCATCTAAGCCAGTGTCGTGTATGAGTTTATGGTCTCAATTGTTACTTTCAAGTCTTTTTCAATACAGCATGATGTTCATTTTGTAAATGATGGTCGCAAATATTTTAAAATAGATGATAAAGCAGGGGATGCTTTAAGACATGTCAATCAGGACAGAGGCTTAGCTATGCCAACTATGCCAACACTGGATGTTAAAATAGACCTCAACTTGTTTTTGGTGTCTGTGTTTTCATCTTAAACTTTGACCCTCTCACTGTGTTTTCACTTCATCAGTTAGTTGGAACATTTTGGTCACCTAAACATGTGTTGTTCAGCAATCAAGCTAGCTAGCTAGCTTTAGCTGGTAACTTAAGAGAAAGTTTGCAGATTTTCAACCAGCTCTGTGTACAACAGTACCCACCAGTAAAACTCTGCTGGATGCTGCTACTCTGCTTCAGAAGGTTTGAAAATCGGCAACTTGCCCTCTTTAGCGTTTAGCTTAGCACAGTGCCATTAAAACCATACACGATGCCTAGCCGTGTCATCCTCCCCAGCTCCGCCCTTTTGTTCCAATATGGTCACTTCTTGCTCCAAAATACCAAGATGGCGACAAAGTCTAGGCTTCAAAACGGCAGTCCACAAACCAATGGGTGACATCACTGATGCTACGTCCACTATTTTTACAAGCTATGGATGCAGCAGGGAGTTAGCAGATGGAGGCGACGCACGTCATAGCATCGTGTGTCAAGTGGTTAAACAGCATACACGTCAAAATAAGTCGTACATTGTCACACAAACAGTTGGCTAAGGTAAAGCTAAGCAGTTTCCCTTAAAGAAGTGATGTTTTTAGTTACCTTGGCATTGGTCACATCTGTGTCCATTGGGTGTTGGGCTTTGAAGATTGTTTGAACCTCTTGCTGAGGACTGAGGACACAGGAGGACAGGAACAGGACATGTTAATACACTGTAGAATGCTATCCACTACATTAATTGCAATATACATGACACTTGCATATTTACACGACATACTAGGGGTGTTGAAAGTAATCATTGCATCGATGCATCGAAATCTGGACAATGATGATTCTGCATGGATGCAGTGACAGACCATAATCAATTATTGCCTACTGATGTTACTTGTTGATTTCCCACTCGCTTTTTTTGTTTTTGCCTTTTGTCTGTTGTCTGCTGTTCTGACTCTGTTACATTCAGGAAGTGTTTTTTTTAAGAGCAGATACAATAAAAAGAGGAGGTCATATATATCTGACTGCTTGAATTTGTCGATGAAAACCACATGTAGCAATATATAAATATTAAGGAGGGGACGCATCGGGATGCATCGTGATATTGAATCGATTCGAGCGGTTGACAGGATAATTGTAATCGAATTGTTTGTGACACCAGTGAAGATTCACACCCCTGTGACCTACCTATGTCCAAAGCACTTTACGATGCTCCATATCCACGCGGGTTCCCATTAAGGGTTGGGGTTTTGATAGAACTTTATTGTAGCCTATCTGAATCCAGAACCAAGTCTGCTAATATTTTACCGGTGAAGACGTGCCACACTGTTAGCCTTGTTGAACTACAAAAACATAGAATTCACTCACATGAAATGCGGTGTTACAGAGTCATGCAACAGAGTGGTGCTTCTTTTACACTACATTACATTTAGCTGACGCTCTTATCCAAAGTGACCTCAATAAGTGCATTCAACCGTGAAGGTACAAACTCAGACTAGCAAAAATGACACCATACATATGATCTTTGGTCAAGTACAGAGGAAGTAATTTGGAAAGTTACTTAACAGTTTACTTAATTTAAATTAGTTACAGCTGATATAGTATACCACTGAAAAAACCAGGAAATGCAACAATCAGCACCAACTAATAATAGGATGCCTGTTATCTTAATGGGTTGTTAATAAGGACTGACAAAAGAAAAAATACTTTTTTTTTTTATTACCAATTAATCTGTAGATTATGTTTTTGAGTAATCAATCATTTAGTCCATAAAATGTAAAAAAATAAATAAAACAATTCAAAAAGAAATTCCGGTTTCCCAAATTGCTTGTTTAATCCAGCCAACAGTCCAGAATCCAAAGATTTTTTGTGCTAATTGCAACAACACTGACCTTATGATAAGAACAGCCATTGCTGACCTACTGTATGACAATACTAACCAACTAAAGAATTTAGATTTGCACACGGGGCGCACGCTCCACTAGGCGAGCCACCCAGGCGCCCCAAAAATCTACCTTTTCCTACGGAGACAAATGCTGATAGGAACCTTGGGACACTGGTGCATTGATCATGTAAAGTGAGCCTTACACTCCGAGTTGTTTCCAGCGTTGGAAGAAGTCTTGGGATGTCATCTCTGTAGGCTGAAAAAACTTGTTCAGCATCACAGGGAGTTTCACTGCAATCTTCTGTAGAGTTCCACCGTATCTGTTCACACACACACAGTCAGAAATGAGCACATATAAGTAAATAAATGCATTAAAAACTTAGAGTGCAGATCTTCCGCCGAAGGCTAAAAACACATCTCTTCCGACTACACCTCGGATAAAAAAATAAATAAATTGAACCTGCACTTTCATATGTCTCTTTGTAGCTTTACTTATTTAAAGCTAATGTACTTGCACTTACTACTTGTTGTCGGGAGTTTGTACCTTCACAGTTGAAAGCACTTAATTGTAAGTCGCTTTGGATAAAAGCGTCCGCTAAATGACATGTAATGTAAAAGATGTCCGCCAGGTGTGCCTCCCTCTCCCCTCCCAAACAAACAAGAGTTGAATCTCACTCAAATGTCCCCCTTCCGGCTTACTTACAGTCTAGATGGCGGTAAAGATAACAAAAAACAGGGCAATATTCATCTCGTATCGTGCCTAACTCTAATGGATCATAAGATATATCTGCAGATGCTCCGGTTTAAAATATGACCACACTTCTCTTTGGATGTCAGCTTTTGAGCCACGACAAAGGCCAAAACGTGGCCGGCAACAGACGAGCTAAGGCTTGCTTTTAGCCTAGCAGGTTGCCGAAAATGCACTTTGCTATGTGATTCGCTGTTGATCACTTGCGGCCCTATTGGCCGTTTAAGAGTGAGGAGTCAGCAGTCAATGATCGGTATAAAACAGAGGAGTCAATAAAATAGGTTTTGTAACAATTGTCAAATCACCGCAACCAGGGGACATCCTTGAGCATACGGTCATAAATGTGCACAAAAAAAATATTAGGCTGATGGGCCAAGTAGTATGCAAAATTAGATGCGGACAGCGCACGATCCCCTTCGGGCTTACGTCGGGTGGAGGTAACACAGTATGCATTAGGACACCAACCTGAACTGGATGTCGAGTACCGGTGCATCTGTGAAATCTGACAAACACTCAATGTTGACGACCTGCTGGAGCTGAGCTCCACCATCTACTGTGGGGTCTACTGCCTTAGCGTGGACGTTCAGCTGTGGAGACAACGGTCAAGGATTCCACTGATACCTAAATGACACTAGCAACATACATCTCAGCTAAAGGCAGCTCTGGAAAGTACTCAAACCCATTCCCTCTGTCAGTTTAGTTGGCCTAGTTGAATAATGTTTTTCTTGACAGTGTGAGTGGTATGCAGAGAACCCTCAGCTGTGAAGTAGAAATACTTGTTGATTTAGCTGTGTGTGTTAAGTAAACTGCAGTGCTTCCTGTAGGCTGGAACAGGACAATCTAGTCTGTAAAAAGAACTGTTTGATGATCAAACTGTGTTTGATGATAAGGTGACCTTTGAATTTCAGGTGGATGCTGTGTACAGTAAAGCCCATCTGACAAAGCATTTTTATCGAAAATGTTGCACTTTTAATGTGGATACGTGTTTTACTTGTGTTTTTTTTTAATCAATCTTAACCTTTTCTTTCATCAGTTGGTACGGTTCAGTCTCTTTAAAAAAACAGGAACAGGCTACATGGTGTAGACAGTCCGAGAAAAACTCAGGTCTTTCCATTCATTTTGAATGGGTGTAGTGCGTTGAGGATGTGGCAGGGGATTCAGCAGGGGGGGGGGGGCGCAAATAAAAGCAGCGGGCCTGCAGCGAAAAGTTGAGACCGACTCAACTTTTGGGGAAAAGCAACCCCAATCACGTAACCGGAGATCAGACTAGTCGGTGTGTTTTGAGCTGTGGTTTGAGGCGGTGTGAGAGTCCCATACAGTAAACAGGAAACATCACTGCCTCTATCGCTGCCGCAGGAAAGTTTAAAAAAGACGAAAACACAAGCACTGAACTGTCGGGGAGTTATAGCGTAGTGTATACAGCGTAATAGCTGAATGTTTCCTGCAACAACAAAGCACTCAATATGTCTTGCTCGTCTCTTTTCTTTCTTTCTCTCCCGTTATTTATTATTATAAATAGTTAAATGAAGTTGCCTTCAAATGCGGTCGGAAACATTGAAATTTAGAAACAATCTGACGGAAAACAGTAATTGTGAAATATTAAGTCCACTTGTACTTTGTTGGGGAGGGGGGGTTTAAAAACATAACAGGACGTCACACAAAGCGTCTGTTTCATTGACACTCCCCCTGCCGTACCACCCTGCTGAAAATGGCTGGATCGCTTCTTTTTGGGTATGAATGCCCACTAACCCTGAATGACCAGACCACGCTGTATCAGGCTAGGGTGCTTTAGAAGGCCCAATCAGTCACGTCTGAACCGAGCCATCCTCGTTTCAATGAAATTAAGTTGCCTCCGTCCGATACCATCTGCCTACATGCAGGATCAATAGACTCAAAAACAATCATAAACAAAGTAAGGTAGATTCACATTTTATTTATCTATTTATTGACTTGTTGTTAATGTTTATGTTATGCTCTATTTGTTGTCTTTTTTTTTTTTGCTGTCTCCCTGTGTTTTTGTGATTCTTGCATTGCTTGTCTGGTGTGTAGCTGTAAATGAAATCGCCCCTGGGGGATAATAACATTTCTTTGATCTTGAAAACAAGAAGCTACCAAGCAGTGGAAAGGATATGAGTCTTGAGCGTGTCGCTGCTGGTCACTGATGAGGAGAAGCTGAGGAACTGGGTAGAGGTCTTGTTGCCGTAGAACACATAAATACGACCTGTGGGACGTTAGCAGGGCCACTTTCTTTGAGTTCATTCATTCTGAAGTCATCACATCAGACTAGCAGTACCCACTACATTTAAAATTACATTTTAATTACTAATAGCATTCTGCATCTTATTTTTTTCTCTTAACACTAGCTGTCAGAAGTATCCTTTAAAATATCTTTGAAAAGAACAGGCCTGATGAGATTTCCTAAAAGTAAAAGATGCAGAACAGAAGCACATTGGAGACAAATACTGTTAGAAAGCTGCTCACCCAGGTTCTGCCTGTACTCAGCCTTCAGTCCAATCTGCAACAGCTGGTCCTCATAGATAACACCGTTGTTCTTACAAACAAACCTGCAATTTACAAGCACACAATTACTAATTTACAAGCAAGACCTTTGACAACTTCATTTGTTTTAAATATAAATATTTTAAAAAGTTTGCACTTTGTCAACCCAGACAGTTCGCTTGGTTTGCGACTAACTAACACTAGCAGACTTGATGTTGAAGCTGAAAGTGTGAAAAAGGGCAAAAAAAAGGGCAAAAAAGGGGAGTTCACTCTCAGAAGTTGCAGCCAGGCTGTTCAGACCAGATATGTACATTTAAAGGAACACGCCGACTTATTGGGACATTAGCTTATTCACCGTAACCCCGACAGTTAGACATGTCGATACATACCCTTCTCATCTCCGTGCGTGTCGTAACTCTGTCTGACGGCTCCACCGTTAGCTTAGCCTAGCACAGATCCTGGAGGTAACCGGCTCCTAGCACTGCTTCCCTTTCTGAGAATGTAGTTCCCAGTTTATATACTGTTAGAAGATGGCTGTGTCTCATGTGACGTTGTTATTTGTACACGCTGTGACTATACAAATCACAACATGTAAATAGGAACATGTTGCCGTTATTTTGTCACTTATTCGGAGCAGTAGGCTAGTTGGAGCCGGTTACCTCCAGGATCTGTGCTAGGCTAAGCTAACGGTGGAGCCGTCAGACAGAGTTACGACACGCACGGAGATGAGAAGGGTATGTATCGACTTGTCTAACTGTCGGGGTTACGGTGAATAAGCTAATGTCCCAATAAGTCGGCATGTTCCTTTAAGCCAATGTTACAAACTTGGGGAGTGGAGTGATTACCAGGCAGGGAGGGACTAATAAAAAAGACACCATCCAGTTCCATTATGGAAAATGCAAGATCCAGTGTTTTTGGAGTTCGGTCCATACTAGAGAATAAAAGTCAGGATACCTCTGCCTTTTTTAAAATCGGTCTTTTGTGTCACCCAACTTTCTGAAAGTGCAATACTAAATCGGCCCCTTGATATTTAATGGACTGTGGATTACTCAACATTATTTGTAACGACACTTTCTGCTAGTTTCATCAAAACAAGCTCACAGTATGGTCCCACCTGGAAAAGTTGTCCTCAGACACATTTATGGGTGCAGGGGTTGAGATGTCGGACAAGACATCAACCAGCAGGCTGGCTCCTGCTGAAGGGGTGGAGTTCAGATTCAGCAGGTCTGTGAAGGGGTGGCTGGAACCCTGGGAAAATAAACATCCACTTTAACATACCGTATCCACAACCAAACATACACAATAAATAAATAAATAAAAAAAATAAATATATATATATATATATATATATATATATATATATATATATATATATATATATATATATATATATATATATATATATATATATATATATATACACACACACACACACACACACACACACACTAATTAAATATGGAGGCCCCAGTGCCAGGCTAAATGCAATCCCAAAATAAGCCATTTAATTCTCTGCTTTCTAAAGCTTGAACACTGAAGTCGAACTGAAGCTTAAATCCACTTTTTGTGGGAGGAAATAAACACTGTTATCACACAACAGCTATTGAATGTTTGGGCATTTGCCATGTTGTTGGTTGACTGTCAACTGAGAGATGGTTGTGGCTAGAAGCGAAAGAGCTACGGCTGGAAGTTACGCTACATCATATCTAATATAACAATATAATTGTAATATTTTCCCCCAGAAAACGCATGTTTGTCCATTTGTAAGGCATGTTAAAAAAGTTACCCCCCCAGTTGGTCCAAACCTATACAGCACTGTACTCGAAACTCGCCTGTGCAGGCTACCACTAAGACTATTTTAATTACTAATAAGTTGGATTCAAATGTATGTATATTTTTATAGTCTTATCTAAATTTTTGAAAAAAGAAACTTTCAAAACATTATTTTTGTAACGTAATTTGGCGGCCCTCTTACACTAATGGTGCGTTCTTTTTGCCTCGGAAGTCGGAGGTTGCAACTGGGAATGACGTCACACACGAGCTGAATGCGTTCTTTTTGCAAGTGGGATTTTCATTGTTTTCATTAGCTCTAGCCAGGTTAGCCATTGTTAGCAATGCCAGTTTAAAGGAACACGCCGACTTATTGGGACATTAGCTTATTCACCGTAACCCCGACAGTTAGACAAGTCGATACACTGATTTAGTGTGACACAAATAACACTGAAGTGCTTTTAACTATGTTACCACAGCTTTCACAACTGTCGATACAGGGAGCAGCCATGTTGGATTTTGAACTCTGGGTACTCTGTGGTTGTACGAGTTCCAAGCTCGTAAATACGAGGTCAGGGGGCGTGTTTACGACTTTGACCTCGTAAAATACGAGTTGCGAGGCAAAAAGAACGCACCATAACTCTGAGGACCCCCTAGGGGGTCACGGACCCCCTGTTGAAGATCTCTGATTTAGAGTGTTCAATTCCTGCCCACAAAAGTCTTGACCACAGACTCAGAAAACAAAACCCAACATGTAACAAAAAAAATTGTTATGTAATTCACTATACTGTGTTGTTTCTAGCTATCAATATACCATGGTCGCAGCAGATAGCAAAGTGGGACTAGAGGAGGCAGGGCGAGGTCTGTTGGTAGGAAGAAGGTCTGCCATCAGTGAAGGAGGAGACTGATGGAGAAAGAAAAGAAAAGGAACAGAAAGAGGAGAAGAATGATACAGGGTAGGAGAGAAGACAAGCAAAGGTGAAGATCAAGTAAATGCTGAAAATAGAAGAAGAACATCAAGGTAAAGCAGTAATGAACACAATACAACAATATGCAGAATATGACGATGTTATAATGTTTGTGTGGTGGAGGCTTGTTTTTAGGGATCAGGGAGAAAAGCTACAGCCGAACACATTGCACAACACTTTTTAACCGTGCTGTTTTTTGTAAAATCGAGACATTAGAAAGCGGAGACATCTCTTTACTTGTTGGGAACGAAGGTTTTTCCTGACTGGCATTTGTAAGAATAAAAAAATCTTTGGTAAAAAAATAAATAAATAAATAAAATAAAACTGAAGCTGTACAGGCCAGATCTCCCTGCTACCTATTACAGCACCACTGTGGAGTTACCTTGTTTGTGCTTTCTGTGTTCTCGCTGTGCTCGGTGCTGCCGTTGACATTCCAGCGGGCATCGTCAATGTCGGGCAGGTTGCCTGGGCCCTTCTTCTTCTTCAGCTTGGCCAGGATTGACGACTCTCTCTCTGGGAATGGAGGCATCTCTTCTAAGACTGTGGCCTGTGGAGGGACAGAGAGGGAGAGAATACTGTGAAGCTTTGGGCCTGGGCAATACTAGTCTCACTTTGCCAGACCTTCCTCCACAGCACTGCGGACGAGAGTCTGGCTAGTCCACACAGCATTCCTGGGATGGGAGAAAAACGTGTTCTCGTTTATTGGCATTTCTTTGAACCAATCACAATCGTCTTGGGCGGTGCTAAGCAACGGTCGCAATCCCGGTGTCGCTACAAAATAGCCTCGGGAAGGAACTTGTTTTGGTGGAACGTGTGTACGTTCAAAACTCAAATTAGACAGATAGTCTAGCTAGCTGTCTGGATTTACCCTGCAGAGATCTGAGGAGCAGTTAACCAGAGTCCTCAGAAATCCACCGGAGTTTAAAATGCCAACACAAAGAAAGCGGAAGGTAACGGACATCCGGACGAAAAGAAGGACACCCGGCAGAATTTCCGGCGGCAGCTGAACGTTGTGGATATAGACTAGGGCAATACAGACAGCTACTGCACCACTGGACAATTAGCAATGATATATCAGTTATTTCACAGATCTGAAGTAATCGCATAAATTCTTAGCCATATGACATTACACAATATGATACAAAGAGTGTTTTTCTCAACTCACAAGTCTAACCTACACGTTTTTATAACAAAAAAAGCCAGAAGTAGTTCATCGTGCAGAAGTTCCCAAAGTAGTGATGGGCAAGGTGTTCATGTTTTTTTTACTACACTGTTAAAGGCGGTTTATGCTCAAAACTACGTGTCACATGATCCAATCCATCTTTATTTATAAAGCACATTTTAAAACAACAGAGTTGAGCCAAAATGCTAAAAGGTCACATCTGAGGGCTATAGCTGTTTCAAACGGCTACACTCAGAGGGAGAACAAACATACCGGAGGAGGGGGAAATGCAAGAATGGTTCAAATGGGGATAATGGCACACCATTTCTGACATTCTGTCCTTGAAGGAACTTGCAAAATTAATTTCACACACAGAGAGTGACAGATGTAGCTGTGTGAACACTGAAGAGAACTGAAGAGAGAAGTTCAAACCCCGGCTCCTTTCTCACCTCTGCACAATTGGCCAATCGCTAGGTCGACCTGCTTGTTGATTTGTTGGGTTCTCAAAATTGCAAAGTTGTCAGAGCCAGCTAATCAGAGCAACATGCTGCTGTGATTAATTACAGCGAAGCAATTGCATAGTGTGATTGCTCAATCAATCATTGCCATCTGCTGAGCTTAATTAAACTGGACGTGATGTATCTTGCCTGACTTATAGTGCATCTGCTTTTGTTTCTCCCTAAAAGTTTAAGTTTTATAAAAATGTAGTAATTTCTTTTAATTCTGATGTTAAGGGGAGTCTTTTTTTTCAAGCAAGACTTCCACCATAATATGCTGAGGGATACAGTGACAATAAAACAGTTCCATGTTCATTGTGGCTGTGAACTATTATTACAAATACTGTTTGTAAGTGATTCTAGTAAAAAATGACAAAAGTTAAGAAACAATATGTGATGTTACTTTTAATGCCATCACTGTGATGTTGTTGCTCACCATATTTTTTGGGGAAAAAAGTAGAAACATCCTTGTATTAATTTTAGACAACAGATTTATTTTATGTAGGAGGTTAAAGTAAAGGGTCTGTGTGAGTTGGGTATATGTTGGCAAGCAGAAGAGAGGCTTAAAAAAATATATGTTTATTTCCAAAAAGGGAGCCTAACAGAAAAAGTAATTGACTTAATCACCACATGGAATGATGGCTTACATAGCTGGCGCAGGCAGAATGACACAGCCAAGTGGTTCAAGTAGAAGAACTAAAAACACATAAAATGGCCACCCTTTTTTCTATCCACCCTACTCTTCCCCATTGTGATCTGTGAATGTTTGAGTGTGTGCGAGACTGATATATTGTAATCAGAACAATGTCCACTTCCTCTATAATTCACTAACCAGTATGTCAGTGCTGGCAATGCAGCTGAGTCTCAGATACTCGATAGCTCTCTGCTGAAGTTCCACGTCAGCGTTGCGCAGCTGGCTGTCTGAGCGCAGGACGTCTTGGATCGTGGCTTTCACTTCTGGAAACAAGTTGATGAACTTGATGTACGCCGACAGCAACAGTGCCCGAGTTGGCACAGAGCACAGGTGAAACTTGGAGTGGAGAAGGTTGAACTGGACCAGAGGGCTGAAGGAGAAGACAACACAAAGACAGTAACATTTAGGTCAGCCCTAGACTTAATTAAGTCAATATTTCCCTTTTCATATTAGGCTTCTTCTGCTCTTTTTCTATGGTAAACATAGCCCTATGTTTAGTTTTAAGACAGCATATTGGTGTCAGCAGCATTTGGTGTGGTTGTATCTAGCCATGCAGTTAGTGCTGGCTTCATTTCAACTTTCTTTTTACAGAAGAAATCCGGGGGTGAAAACTTTGACAGTGAGGTCTGACAGTAACAAGGACACTTTTCTGGAAGGGACATCGCTGTTAAATTTCCAAATGTCATTTCCAATGCTGTGAGCACCAAAAACTAAATTCTATTCAGATATCTCATAACCTGGAAAAAATAAAACCATATATACCGCTTGGACCTAGCGAGCTGAAACATCAAACTCAACTCAGGCAAAAATGATTTGATGTTCACAACAGTGTGGATGATGTTTACCTGGAGCGCGAGTCGCCAGCAATTAGGTTGCCAAACTCTCCCAGGATGTAACCCCCCACCTTCACCAGGTTCTCATGGCAGGCGGGAGCCTGCAGTGCCTACAAGTGGTCACAAAGCATCACAACATTGGGTTTGGAAAATACACTGCTATCTACTGCAAGTAGGACTTGGAACAGAATAGGTGGGAACCAGCCAGCCAACATTATGATGTGGACTTCACATAGTCCAGCACAAAAATAACAATCCCTCAAAGGCTTTCAACATGTAGGCTCCTTAGGGGTGAAGTGTTATCTGGCCAAAGGGTCTCTTTTGACTGGTAAAACTTGATTTTAGTCATCACTCTTTGGTTAATTTTCCCCTTTAATAAAAATCAATGTTGTTTTTTAACTTTAGGCTGTGTGGACTCATTAATGCTGCTAGGGATGTCTCCACCCACCCGATCCCACCCAGTACCATTATCTGCCAATACAGAGTCTGATTCACTTTGTTTTTGCTGAACAGCTCTGCATTAAGAATAAAAATGCATCACAACTTTACTTTGATGGCTTCCTGTAATATTATATAATGACTCACTCATTCCTTTGTGTGGTTCAAGTGTTTTAACGGAGCGCAAACAAAGGATTGAAAGTCACCTTATTTAGCCAACACCTACCCATTTAAAAAATGCCTGAATCAGCTCAAAATATTCACATTTGCTGCACTGTTAAGGATGTTAGTCTGAGCAACCTTTGCAGGGATTGAAATGAGACCTTCCTTCTTTTAGATTTGCACCCAAAAAAGAAGGTGGGGATGACTGGTCAAATGGGCTTGCCATTTGTGACTGAACCCAGATAAAAGGTAAAGGTACTTTATTGTCACATACACATACATGTAGCGAAATTAATTCTCTGCATTTAACCCATCCCTCAAGGGAGCAGTGGGCAGCCATTTACAGCATCCGGGGACCAACTCCAGATCTTCCCCTGATCCAGGGCACTGACTGGAGAACCTAGTACATGTTTTTTGATGGTGGGGGAAACTGGAGCACCCGGAGGAAACCCGCGCAAACATGGGGAGATGGGGGGGGACATACAAACTCCACACAGAAAGGCCCGGAACGACCTGAATTAAAACCCAGAGCCTTCTTGCTGTGAGGCCACAGTGCTAACCACTGGGCCACCATGCTGCTTTCCCACAGTAGCCTGTTGAAGCCAATTCCCACTTAGCCCACATTTAATCCTCTCGGTGCCCACATGAACAAGTTTGCTGAGAAAAGTGGCCTTATAACACTGAAGAGCCAGATGCTGAGGGTGCACACTGGCAGTCATGCTGATCTGTGATGGCATAAATCTTACATAATGCCCACCTCAAAGACGGTCTTGGCTGCATAGCCTTGGACATCATCTTGGTTTATGACAATCTGGATGACACGGTACCACACTTCTTCACTGACATAGTCGCCGGCGATGCGGATGAGGTTGAGAATGGTATCCACATACCAGGTGTAGTCCACGGCATATTTTTCTGCCAGGATGGCCACCTTGAGCACCTGAGGGAGAAAAGCAACTGGTTTGGTCTCGAGAGCCGCACACAGAGGAAACTAAATGGGGAACAGGCCTGTGCTGACGACCCACCATCTCCTCTCTGATTGAGTAGTCGGCGTTCTCCAGGTAGCTTAGCATCTCTGCCACAATCTGCTTGGCGTTGCTGCGGTCGCACATGGCATAGAGCAGATCCACAGCCCGCTGGCGTACACTCACATCTCGCTCTGTCTGTATGGAAAACAAACACGCACGGTTTATTATGCTTTTAAGTATTCTAAGATTGAAATGAACAGAATTTCTTGACCGTTCAAAGGGTGAGCTGACGGTGCCATGGACGCACAGACATTTCCACGGAGGAATAAATCTACAGTGGCAATGATATATCTGTATGAAGAAGGTGTATATATGTCCTGTGGAGATTTAATTGATCAACAGGCTCAGGAGCATGTCTGGAAATGTTTACAGAAAAGGAGCTTGAGTGGCATTTAGGATCATTAGTGTCACAGACAACCACACTGTGGATTATGTTGAATTGTCATAACTATAATGTATAAGCAATGATTCATTTAATGTAAAAGAGACCCTTAGACCCTTCTGTGTCCAAGTTATGGAAGTCCTGGGTGATTTGTTTGGTTCACCAATTCTGGTCCTTTTTTCTGTGATTACAGTGGGTATAATTACAGCCTCTAGAACTATTTAGAGGCTTTGGAAAGTGACCTTAAGCTTTTTTTGAAAGATTGGGTACATGCAATGGCCGAAAGAGCATTCTATGAGTCTATGTAAGGAGGTAGAAGATAGTTTGGAAGATGAGACTTCCTCCTGGGACCTTTTTTGGACTTGACAATGTGCCTGGTTATTTGCTGAAAGGCTATGTGAATCACTCTTAGACTTTTGGTCTCAGAGTGATTCACCCAATTCACCCCACCCAATAACTTGTTTTTGGAGGCAACTATCAATGATCATAAACAACCACTGAAAAAGTGCATAACAATTCCAGAGGCACATTTCAGATTACATAGCTCCCCACTGGTCAGATGGATTAAAAACCCCAACCAAGCAACCACCAGGTTCTAAAATAAGGTTCTAAGCAACCTGCAAAAGCTTCTCAAAGGCACACAACTGAGGACGGACTCACCTTTAGAGCGTTGATCACAGTATCTATATGCGTCTTTACCGCCTCGTGAGAGAACTCGGAGCTGGCCAGTGTGCACATGCTCTCCAAAGCCAAATAACGGAGATTGGTCTCCCTGTGCTGCAGAAACTGGCCTAGCTGGTTGCAGGCTCGTACCAACAGGGTGGGCTCACTGAGAGAAGAGATACAACAACTAGCTGCAGTGTCCAAATGCCAACACACATTTCAACCATCCAAAAACCCATAAATGCTACACAACACTGGAATGTGAACTAATGACAGCTGGGTTTGGCCTGTGAACTTGATGTGAAGTTTAAAGGGATATGCCACTGTTTGTTGAAATAGGGCTTATCACAGTCTCCCCTAGCTGTAGATAGGTGGGCCAACACATTTTTTTTGTCTCAGTGCATGTAATTAGGTTGTTTTTTTTGTCTTTTGTTGACTCACTTTCACTCACAACATGCTAACCGGCAACATAGGATTCCATTCACTACGCTAAGCTAACTAGCGGCGGCGCTGCCGATGTTGCACCGGACTAAAACAATGCATGCACAAAAAGTGCGTTGGCCCACCTATCTACAGCTAGGGGAGACCGTGATAAGCCCTATTTCAACAAACGGTGGCGTATCCCTTTAATAATAAAGCTTTCTGTTATGTTGTAAGTGATTTTAATGCAGTGCTGCAGTCTAATACATGCTAACAATCTAATATAAAATGTTGGAAACGAACACGATTTGCTAAAAGCCTATCCAGTGACCCAATGGTAAAATTCCCCTGAAAATGAATTGATTTCCTGATGTTTCTTTGTCTAGAACACACCTCTGCATTTACATGATATTCCAGGAATTTAATGACCAGCTGAAAGCTTTTCACAGTAAATATGACCAACCTGTCATGGTGGATGATGAGGGCGATGGCTTCGAACAGAACAGCATTCTTGGCGTTGGAGTGCTGGACCTTCTTGGACTTGGGTGGCTCCTGGGCTTTGTTGAGGATGGTCTCCAGACACTCTGTCAGACGACTTCGCAGCGCTGCATCCTCTGCAAAACAAAGACTCCTAGCCTTTACTATTATCACACAATTTCTTCCACAAACTCTTAGTATAAGAGCGTCATTACACGTTTTATATTAACAATGAATCAAACCATTCTATGTTATGTCACATTATGAAGAGAGACATCACAGACGTCAGTCCCCATGTTACTGGTCTTCTGCTGGATGTCTAAGTAAACTCAGGCAATAGTTTATGAACCTCATTATCCAGAAGAATTAGATAAAGTGATATATTATATCAAAGCTCATTGCTGTTTTTGTTTGTTGCTGGTGTGTGTTGCCCTTTAGAGGTGTAGGTACTAGGTAGGTGTATTTTTTTCATTTTGGACAGAGTCAGACCAGATCTTTCCCCCTGCCTAGTCTTTATGCTAAATATGCTATGCTAATAAAATACATTTCCCAAAATGTTGAATTATACCTTTAGTTGTAAGCTCAGGAGAAACATTATTAGTCTGTATTGGTAGCCTGGGAAAAGCCTGACAAACTTCCGGCAAATTTAAGATTTGCTCTGGCAGTCAGTCTGGCCAAGAGCCCATTCGAGCCCATTTCCAATTTTTCCAAATCGAGGCACCAATCACAACTGTTGAGGTGGCCTTACACGATGACGATGTCGCTGCGACAGCAAGCAGTTTTTTGTTTACATTCAACATGACGGCCACTGAAGCGCAGCAACCCGTTGATGCCACTGTCGCTGCTACGTCACCCGGATCATTGTTCTGATTGGTTGAAGGACTATCCAATTGCGCACAGAGGCATTTGAGCGGCATCCGTTGGTCACGCCCCTTTGGAAATGAGCTGTTAATGAACCTTCCCCAGACCCACTCTCAGTTACAACTGAGAAGGGTCTGGTGTCAACCAGGCTACTGTATTAGTGGATTTCTGAGAAATTATATTATTCATTAATATTCTAGAATTATGCTTCTCTGATAAATATACACTTAACCGTCTCTGCAAACCTACGCAGATCAGGGTGTTATGGGTAGCTGTAGGTCACAGAGGCTAGCAGGGTACCGCCGCGTGCACCTCCCCAATGTATATGTATGTATGTGTTGACAAGTAAGTTGATTGGTTGATTCAACTGCTGTTGGGAGGTGGAGACGAAAAGTGACGTAGTGATAGCGTAACTGTCAATCCAGGAAGTTCCATAAGAGCTGGCTGCCTACTACAGAAACTACTACAGTTTTCTCTCCTTTAACCAGTACACGTAGATGCAGTTCCACTAATCCCTTGTTAGGTGACGGGACTGTACACATTATAATTTCTCCTCTAGAAACCACATGACTGTACTGTACCATACCAGGTGGAGGGTAGCACTGCAGCAGGCGCAGCAATTTCACAGACAACCACGGTGCAGCAACAAAGTAGTATGTATAGTCCTGTAGATCGATGGATGCGGAAGTCACAATCTAGAAAAGGAAATAAAAGACAACACATCAATACAAACATGTTGGAATCAGATTGTATCTCTGACCTCAGTAAGATGAAGATATCATGTGAAGTTCCAGAAAGACACCCACCCTACTGAGCCTGGCCACAGCCAGTGAGATGGATGTTTTGAAGTCCTCAGGACTCTTCTGGGCTAGAGTGGTAATAAGGCTGGCGGCTGCTGTTACCACTCCCTGACAACAGACAGAAAAACCTTTATGCAAAAATTACAGACCAATTGGCACAATATTTCATCATCCTGGGGACTATGAATCAGGTTCACAGAGATTAGAGAGTCAACTGCCAAACAAAACAGATGCTGCATCCCAAATCCATGCTACATACCAATTCTATACATTATGTACTACTAAGGGTGTACTACTAAATAAATGTCAGACTGACAGACTGACATGTGATGTGCATTCTTCTTAGAAAACAATTTGTTTTTAAGAAATGTCTCATATTATTGTCTCTAGAAGTGTATTATTCAACTTTCGTTTTTGTTAAAGAAGGAAAAGAAAATCGCAATACTCAATACTATTGAATCGCAATAAATGAAAATTTGAATACAAATCGAATCGGCACCCATGTATCCTGAAATAATTGAGTCAGGATAAAAGCATATCGTCCTAGCCCTACGTACTACATACTTATTGTCATAGTATACAGTTTTATACTGTATACTGTTGTTTGCAGCGTGCATACCGTCTGCTCTGAGCATACTTTATTTTGTCACTTCCCTAATGTGAACAATAGGGCTGTAACGATTCCATATTTGTGCCAAACCGTCATGATACGGGGATCACGGTCCAGTGCCAGTTTAATGCAGGACCAAAGTTCACAAGCCTGGAAACTTGTACCTGTACCTGTAAAATGTGTTGAGGAATTTAAACACATGCCAACGCACATTTAACAGCATCATATACATGTAGATGTGCCAATCACCGGGACGAGGAAAAAGCAACCCGTATTTTCAATTTCATGGCATAGAAGATGCTTTTCAGTTGTATAGCCCAGTGTGACCTGTTGCCTGTTGAGAAAGTGTTTGTACAGTGTAAAACAGAAGTGTTTGAAATGTTCCTTATTTTTATAATGAAAATAACATTATACCAATTTAAGGGAAAGAAATGAAGCATGGCAAAATGCTACCTCAATCCCCAGCAAGTGGATTTCTGGATGTCTGTTTAAAATAAATAAAAAGAAACCTATTCTTATGCATTTGGGTTTTTTCCGCTGTACCGAGCTCGCACCAAACCGTGACTCCTAAACCCAGGTATGAACCAAACCGTCACTTCTGTGTCCCGTTACACACTACACACTCAAAACTACAGTCTTACCAGGTGCTGATCATTAAGCAGATGGACCACTCGTGCTGTCCATTCACCCATCGGCACTAGGTCAGGAGAGGTCCTGTTGAGCCGTAGCAGGCACAGTGCGGCACTCTGCTTCACGCTGTCCATCGTGTCCCTGATAGAGGCAAGCACAAGACAACTTCAATCGTTATAATCCAATACGCACCCAATATACTATTCCAACGGTCACTGTCACAATTTCACACCTGAAAGTTAAATCCTTAAAATTTCATCCTGGAATCTTAATCTCATCAACCACTGGACCCAACGTATAATGAGCTACAATAAAGTGAGGGGGATGGGAGAAAAACGTGCTCTGGTTTATTGGCATTTCTTTAAACCAATCACAATCGTCTTGGGCGGTGCTAAGCCCCAGACGCAATGATGGTGCCTCTGCAAAATAGCCTCGGGAAGGAACTTGTTTTGGTGGAACGTGTAAGTTCAAAAGTTGTTTTAGTCGGGCAACAGAAAACTCAGATTGGACAGATAGTCTAGCTAGCTGTCTGGATTTACCCTGCAGAGATCTGAGAAGCAGTTAACCATAGTCCTCAGAAATCCACCGGAGTTTAAAGTGCTAACACAAAGAAAGCGAAAGGTGACAGACATCCAACTTAAGATTAGGGACATCCGGCGAGATTTCCGGCGCCACCTGAACAATCCTGGAAGTGGAACGTCGTGGATATGGACTAGTTTTACATTAACAACTTGGCTTTTCGTTTGAGTCTTGGAGCCAGCTGAAATGAATGTTTATATACGAACCCTGCCACCAAGATGCTGGGGATTTGAGAAGCAAAAGCTTCAGCCATTTCTCTGCTGCCCACATTAGCGATGCAGTGCAGGGCCAGGTTCATGAAGGTGGGGTTGCGGCTGGCCAGGTCATTCTTAATGCCATTGTTGATTAGACTGATCAGGTCGCTATTAGAGTTCACCAGCACGGAGATGAACAGGTAGCCCTGAAAGGGGACATGGGGAACATGGTTTTAGTGCAACTCCACCAAATCAAAAGGAGAAACAATATATGTCAAGTTATTCGTACACCCCTTAGTCCCCACCCCTTCCCACAAACATATTTGCATTAGGGCTGAAGGATTAATGTTTGGTGCAACATTTGGTTTAACATTTTTTATTCCTCTTTTCATTATTATATTTACTGTTTTTTCATAAGATAAATGCTGGAATAATGTACATCCAGGGTCCAAAATTAACTTCTTTTTCCACCAGCCAAATGGCTAGTGAATGTTCAAATTTTACCAGCCACTCAATAGATTACCATTGTTTTTTGCCGGTGAGTGAAGAAAATCTACCAGCCCCTTGCATATTGTACCAGCATTAGGTTAGTAGATGGTGTTAATTTTGGACCCTGATTGTTTAAAGAAACCTTTATTTTCAGTGGATCTTTCATTTATTTTTTATTTTATGACTTTATTTAACATGACTGTAGAAGGTGCAATACTATGTAGCTTAAAAAACAAAACAAAAATGCAAATCGAATCTTAATCGCAATATCTGGCAGAAAAAAAACGCAATTCGATTTTTCCCCCCCAAATCCTTCAGTCCTAATTTGCATGACAATTTCAGACACTTGATGAACATGAGGAGAAACTCACAATTTGTTTCTCTGTGTACTTGTTGGAGCTGAGGAGGTTGACAGCCTCCATGTGTCCAAAGTCGATATCATGGCCCAGAAGAAAGATAAAGAGCAGCTTGCAGACATACTTTTTTTTACTGTAGCCGTCCAGAGCCTTGTCTCCTATCCACACACGTACAAACACACACGTACACGCACACACACACACACATACACTTGAATGTGTAGATGAAGTTACAAACGCATGGATTTCAATGGTATGACATTGCCCTGTGAGTACAGTGGGCATTCAGTCATTCAGCCAGGCCAGCCACTGTTTAAAGGGGGCTACTCTGTCCAAAGCCGTTAGCCAGGAAGTTGAACATGCTTTTTTTCTTTCCCTTGTAGTAAGTCTGTAAAGTTACTTAAATGCTTCTTAGTGTTTAAAGCTTTTTATTTTTTACTTGTCCTAAAAAATGTTGAGCTGAATTGGATCATTTATGTGGAAAATGATTGGTAAAATTGGTAAGCATTCTTCCAGTCTATTTTCTTTTACAGACAAAGTATTGCAGTGATCGGTGGAATTTGTGTTAATTGCTATGATCATAAGTTTGCAAATTCATGGAAGTACTTGACTATTGTGTTTTTTTTCTCAGCCTGTTATTTCCTTAGTTTTCTTGTTTGTAAATCATGCCTAGGACACTTGTCATCAAAAACTACAGTAGCTATCATGGCTGTTGCTCTTTATAATTATATCAGAAGGGTAAGTATGCTTGAAACTAAAGGCTTGATGAGTTGTTGAACAATGTCTGAAATCTCCTCCCCCCCCCATACTATCCAGCGTTGGATTTAGTCTGGCTGACTTTCATAATACTTTCCAAAAAACACATTAGCTACAAACAATCACGGCCAAAGATATTTGGTCAAACCTTGGAATAATGCGGGGGCAGGAGGGCACAGAGAGAGAATATGCTACAAAATGAGAATGCGCCAGAATGCTGGGAACTATGGGCAGAGGACACAGCGTCATTCTGGAGCAAACTAATTATAGGCTGCATTGAACAGGTGGAAGGAGAAACAACACCAACACCGGATTAAGACAGACCACATACACCAACAGAAGATTAACACAGACAAATTCACAGTGAGGTGTGGGAACTTTTAACAGTGCAGACACAGCAGCGACAGCCATTAAAAAAAACTATAAAGAAACAGAAAAGGGGCAAAGCCGAGAGACACAGTCACAGCGAAGCAGGTTAAAACAGCAACAGCAAAAACACTGTGTGTCATTGAAGGCAAGGGTTTTTTTTTTTATTCCAACCTAAAAAAGACAGACAGTCTTTGGATGGAATGAGAACCAGTCGCCCTCCATGCCATACCCTGAAGTTAAGCCTGGTTTGACAGAAATGTTTACCTACCTTTAAATTTGGAACGGATATTGGCCAGTTCTTTGTTTATCCTCTTAACCTCGGCCTCTTTACTTTTACCTGCAAATATGTCAAGATATTTTGCATGTTACATAGTGCTGCTCGTGACTTTGAATAAATCATACTCTCCCTTGTTTATACTGCTTTGTTCATTTTTGTATTTTTTTTTTTTTTAACAAGCTGAGAGGAATAAACTCCACTTTCTGTGTTCATCATAATGAAAGAATTTGTCACTAAATACGATATTATGGCTCTTTTACATGGTGTTATAAAGGACAATGGAGCTCCATGATACAGAGACATAATAGCTTCATTCAGTGGCCACATTATTAGGTACACCTTATTAGTACTAAATAGGACCCCATCCCCCCTGAAACGCCTGAATTCTCTGCGTAATGGATTCAAGGTGCCTGCAACATTCCTTTGAGATTCTGGTCCATGTTGCTCATTTGCACCAAAGTGCATTGGATTAACAACAATGATTTTGAAATGTTCCTGTCAATTATGACATCTGTATCTCGCAATCATGAGGTCAGTATCTCATTACTTTGACAGTGTTTTCCCTAGGTTAAATGTTACCATATGTCTAAAATGTTAGAAAAGCTAGAGCCGATAATAAATAAATAACACAAAAAAGCTTACATCCAAAACTTGGTAAAGAAGTCCAATAGAGACAAACTACAAGCTCTAGAACTGAGAAGTATTTTTGTTAGTTTTGATGCTCACATTCATTTGGCTTAGTTGGTGCCCAAACCTAAGCCTTACAATGGCAGGGAAAACCCTGTTTGAGATATTAATGTCATAATAAAAAATAAAAAGAAACTCATATAAGATCTGTATGAGAATATCATCTCCAATTATGAATGTAGGCGTAGGAACTGAGGTTATGAGTTGGTATGGCAGTAGGGTTTAAGAATTTAGGCCTTTAGGAAAGGCCACACAGACTTTTAGAAAAATGTAAACTATGGTTTAGTGTTGAGCAAAAGAGTTTTGGTCTTTTATGAGCGTGAGCCTACATGCACCAACCTCTTCAGCACAGATGCTGCATCAGCATTAGCTAATCATAAACAGCTCTGGTGACTTTATACTGTAGCCATAACACTGGAATTGCAAGGATAATAGTAACTGTTTGGGCTCCAAATGTACTTGCTGACAGTACACACTGAAACAGCAAACATTCAGTTTGAAACTGTGAGCTATAGGAGCTGGTGTCCGACAAGTAGATCAGTGCAATCATTGTGTTGTGACTGGACATTCCCAACAAAGTGCAATGCCTGAGCAATGCTGACATAAACATGTCACTTATATTAGCCAATGACTTCAATATCTTCTGAATCCTCAAACCAAAGAAGAAATGAAAGCGAATGTAACCACATTGAGCCATCTGTATCTATAGTGATATTTCTTCAGGTGGTGATGTCTGTTCACATTGTACTTAATTATCAAGTAAATATGTCATTAAGACAGGATGTATTCTCATAATTAATACTAATAAAGCCATATCATTACAAGCTATTGATATAACTATGATAACGTGTTGTCCCAATTACACAATTATAAGTCACAATGATGTAAAGGCATAACAATGTATGAATTATTATGGTTATTATGAAACCCTTTGGTGAGTCCAATGTGTTGCCATGCATTTTCTACTCAGAGCAGCAGCAAGGCACAAGTATGTGAGTAATTCTAAAGGGCTTGATATACACTTTGGGAAAACGGAAATGTTAGGCAACGTATTTGGCAACAGTTCTGCAGTGTAGAAATACACTTCCATGCACACACAGTAAATATGTGATACTTGTGTGTGACTTAAACTGACAGCCAGTTCCTCTGAAGGTTTCTAGCTGGACGCTTAAAAATCCCAGGAAATGTTAAGGCTCTAGTTGGGCGGTTTTTAAGGACAGAAAACCTGGCAACATGTGTAAAATCCACCACAGCTGTTCATCATTTTAGATGTGCACGTCCTTTTGACGTTACCTAAAATATTCACTCAAAGTCTAAACAGTGAGGCTGTAACGTTTTACAAACAATGTTTTACAAAATTATGTTAGAGACTTCGCTGAATATGTGTTAGGAAACTATTTGAAAACTAAAAAGCACACAAAGTTAAAACGCTACAGACTAATAGAATTGTTAGTTTGGCAGTTTCTCCAGTTAGCCCTACGGTCCACGCCCTTCGGCATGACGTTAGCGACTGGAAGCTAGCGGCTAACGTTAATTAGCTTGTGCAGGCTAGCAGTCGAGTGGTCCTATAAACCCACTTTGATACATTAAAGTGACCAGAATTGTGGGTAAAGGGCAAGGGACACACTTTTTGACATGTTTTGGGAACCACCTGTCAGATAGTAAGAGACGTTACACCAGCTAGCTTGTTACTAGCCTAACTAAAAGCTGTCTATGATTGTGATAAACAAACTTACAGTTCCTGATGTCAGAGATGAACACGGCCAGGCCACGCATCCCATCCCCTTTAGAGACTGCAGGCATTTTGCTTATTCCCTGTTAACGTGGTTCTGTATTTAAAGTAGCCTAACTATATAGAGTAACTTTGTTTCTGAGTTTTCTAACCAGCTAACAAGTACTGTGTCGGACAGGGAGCCCCGATATATTTTGACTGAGAGTGATACAGGAACCAGACAAACTGCGGCTGCGTTCAGTACTGTCACATCCCGAGCTAACCTACAGCAGAGCTGCGTTGGGCTGCGTTCCATACATGTGGGGTTTTTCTTCTTCTTTGGAGTTTAACGGCAGCCGGCATCCGTAATGTTGCATTGCTGCCACCTTCTGGAACTAGTCCTTTACTGTACCATCTTCTTCTGGTGAGTTTTATTGACCATGTCCTCCTAAGGTGATGCTATTACCCAAACACAATTATCTGAGTTTTTGTGAATCCTTCCCTCAGTGTAGTAGGCTATTTAGCCTACTTGGTCTTCACTCTACATGTCCACAATGTTAGGAAATCTGCTGGTCCCGCACCATCTTGATTCTTTCTGATTTTCCTTTGGATCACAACAGCGCTATTACCATCGGAATAAATGCCAAATGTCCATGCAGCTTTTCTGATCAGCTCCATCTATTTTCTTATGTAGTGCAGTTCCTTATTTTCCATAGAATTCCAGAGCCTTGTGAGACTCTCAGAATAGGCAGATTAGATTGTCAAATTTAGCTGGATCTGAATGGGACATTACAGCTGCCTTTAGTAATTGCCATTGCATCTGTTGAATAGCAATACACTGATAGAGTGTTTGGTAGAGCTTTTACATATGTATTTAAAGTTAATATAAAAAAAAGTTATACATTTTAAATTGAATTGAATTATTTTACATTTAACAGCTAACGTTCATTATTAGTCTTGAGTCATTAACTTACAAGTTCAAGTCGAGTCTCGAGTCAAAACTGGTGACTCGAGTCGACTCAAGTCCAAGTCACCCAGCCTTAAGTCCACATCTCTGCAAAATGGTAGCAAGTAAGAATGAGGAAAGCTGAACCTGTAGTTTTATCAGCTGTGTGTCACCACCACTCTGGTACGTTGCTATCCCAGCATGCGTTGAGCAAGAGACAGGATACACCCTGGATATGTTGCCAGTCTATTACAGGGACAACACACAGGGTTCATTTCAATTCCTGTATATAGGCTACCTATGGTGTCAGAGTCATTAATCCTGCGCCTCGAGGACCATATTAATTTGACTTTATTCGCACCCATGTTATGCTCAGTTGTGTATCTTACCTGATTCTTAAGCCTGTTTTACAGTTCTGCGGAGGATCCACGCAGAGCTTTCGCCATTGCCTATGCAAGGGGCCTGATATTTGTACTTGTGCGCTGGTGTGTGCGTCGAGCTGGCATGTGTGTGTGTGTGGGTGTGGGCGGAAAGTGGGTGATAGAGACAGGGAGAAGTGAGAGAGTGACGGCGATTAGCTTTGGAGCGAGTAGCGACTCTAGAGTCATAGTGAGAGAAATAAAGTGTCTCCCCCGTGCTTTCTGATCACGGTGGGCGATCTGTAGCAGGGAAAGTTACCCCTCTCCTTGATTTCATGTTGTTTATGGAGAAGGAGAACCAGGAAATGAGTCAGAGGAAATGCAACGCTACCAAGCCACGGCCGAGCGACGTGTGTGGCTGCGACGTGTAGTTACATTTTTCGAGAGGTGCACGTCAGGCTACGGCGTAGAGTCCGGCATAGACGCAAAGGGGTCGATTCAACACACAACCATAAAACGGCCTTTAGTCTCTCAAGTCCACTCAATGTTTTTTGGGAAATGTGATGTTCTTCCCTCTTGGACGTTATCTGAAGCTTTGTCAGTTTCTGATGACAGTGGACTGTTGGAGCAGCTTAAATTATTTCTGTGACAAGCATCCACGTGTACACAACTTGCAACCTGCATTGAGACTATTTACAGAGCAGAGAATTGATTTACATCTACATCTATCATCTATGTGAATTATTGCAAAATGTTTCAGGACAGCATAATGAAATAAAGCAACAAAAATTAACATGTGGGGTTGCAGAATGAACCTGCACAGAGACCAAACATGGACAATACCTGATGCAATCAATGCTGCACAAAGGCCTGGGCTCTCTAATTGTATAAACAGAGAGCAGATGGATAACACACTTGGATGGATGTCATTAAGCTTCTCAAAAGAACAGAGCTGCACCAATGTCTGTACCTCTCAGAACATCCTTAATACTAGTGAACTAGTCTCGCATTGCCATAAAAATCTTTACAGCGCTGTGGCGTAAGGTCTGGCTACACGATAGATACATTCTGGGATAGAAGAAAACACGTTCTGGGTTGTTTGCATTTCTTTAAACCAATCACAATTATCTCGCTAAGCTCCTCTGCAAAATAGTCTCAGGAAGGAACTTGTTCGGGTGAAACATTTGCACTCCGCAAAAGAAAACGCCACATACAATATATTATATTGTTGCATGATCCAAATTTTCTTCAAAACTTGACATTTTCAGCGTGTAGCTTGCTAGCTCAAAGTTTGTTGGTGTTTCCGCAATGGGACAGAGTTTGACAATGGCAACACACAGAGAGAGAGCGGAAGGTGAGAGGCAAATCCTGTCTATTTATCTTGGAAATATACTTTGATTGATCCAGACTCCTAGTGAACGAACCTGTATCAGTGATTTTCCTCTCAAGGGGGTCGCTGAAGGTCAGATCCGGCTTTAAATGTGTTTAACTATGCCAGGTCTCAAATGAAGCTTCCTAGAAACAGGCTACTGTTTCAGACAAAATTAAAGCACCAGATGGATGAAGACTTTCTGTCTCTTGCTGTAATTACAGTTACTCATCATGGATGGTTAGCTGCATTGGGAAAGTGGGCGTGTGCCGCTGGTCATAAGGTTTCTTTTAAGTGGGTAGAAATATGTGTGTATAAGGACTCACTTTATATGGGAGTAGGCCCAAAAGAAAATGCAATATAGGTTTCTGTAGGTGTGACATAAAGTAGCCAATTAAAATAATTTGCTGTGTCAACTGGGATTTTGACATGGAAAACCACACTTGTAGTGGGTCAGCCAAACACCAAAAAATGTGAGGGTAAAAGAAAAACGTACCCAGTGATTTACAGAAGTGTGTATGTATCTGTAAGTCTATAAGAAAAAATATTTTGGGGCCAGAGGGCATCACGTGACGGACCATGTAGTTGTTATTCTACTGTTTGGCCACTATGTCAAATTGTCCGGTGTACTTTATGGGGTCCTGGTTGGAACGAGTCTCGTTTTGCCAGACCTTCCTCCACAGCGCTCCGGAGGAGGGTCTGGCTAGTCCACACAGCATTCTGGGATGGGAGAAAAAGTGCTCTGGTTTATTGGCATTTCTTTAAACCAATCACAATCGTCTTGAGCAACGTGAAGCACCGAGCGGAGCAACGGTGCCTCTGCTAAACTGCCTCAGAAAGGAACTTGTTTTGGTGGAATGTGTGTATGTTCAAAAGTTGTTTTAGTCGTGCAACAGAAAACTCAGATTGGACAGATAGTCTAGCTAGCTGTCTGGATTTACCCTGCAGAGATCTGAGGAGCATTTAACCATAGTCCTCATGAATCCACTGGAGTTTAAAGTGTAATTCCAGCAGAAATTGACCAAAAGGTGTTTTTCTGCATTAAAACACGTCAAATAAGCCGTGGAGACAGTATTTCTCGTCGATCAACCACTACAGAGTTTGGCCCAGCATATGCTACAGCCCCAAATTGCAAACAGTGGACGAGATAGGGGCTGTAAGCCAAACGCTTTCCAAATAGCTTTTTTTAACCAGTAATATTGTTCAAAACAACACCAAACCTCCTCAGTAACTTGCTCAGGGTCCCTACACATAAAACGAAGCACCAACAATTAGCAAACCCGGAGTTTATCACAGAAAACTGTTAAGAAAACTTACCAAACTGTCTCAGCAGCCATATCCTCAGCACCAAAATGTCACGCGAGATCTCGCACGTCTATTGCCGGAAGGGACTACAGGCAGTCAGTTTTTTATTTATTGTTTTTATTTAACAAAACACATACAAACAAATCAGGTACAATGTAAAATCTTACTACGAACCTATAGTGCATATCTTAGAAGATATATATATATATATAAAAGAACAGAAGAACATGGGGCATGATATACATGGCAAAAAAGAAAGAAAAAAGCATTTACAAATTCAAAAGAAAATAAATCGTTTCACTGCAGTTTTGTTATTAATCAATAATAAAGATTTATAAAAAAAAGTTTCAACTCATTCCTCCAATGAGTAATATTAGGATCTATCTTGAAAAAACGACATTTATGTATGAAATGCTTACTTAAAGCCCCAGTGTGTAACATTTGTAGTTTTTCATTATCAAAATCTGCGTTGCCCTTCACAAACTTGTCCTTTTTTATGAATATTGACCACTACCATCAATTCCAAGTATTCCTATTGGTTGAAATTTTACATTTGCGCTTACATGAACTGGGGTAGACGCTCCATAGCCATGCGCCATCTTGAAATACGGTAGCCCGTAAGGGACATACAGGCTATACTGCTCCGCATTTTGCGCTTTTCACTCAGTGGCACTGACTGTGACGTATGCCAGGGAGGGAGGGGGAGAAGATTGCGACTCACCGCCGGCAGATTTGAAAGCCTGTTATCGAGGACATGTAATGGTGCGTTCTTTTTGCCTCGCAACTCGTATTTTACGAGGTCAAAGTCGTAAACACGCCCCCTGACCTCGTATTTACGAGCTCGGAACTTGTACAACCACCGAGTACCCCGAGCTGAAAATCCAACATGGCTGCCCCCTGTATCGACAGTTGTGAGAGCTGTAGTAACATAGTTATAAGCACTTCTGTGTTATTTGTGTCACACTAAATCAGTCGTGCATGCAGCGCTGTCTTCTATCTGTGTTGTCACGCGGTTTGTATGCACAAAAAAACAGCGTATACGTTGTTTAAACTGGCATTGCTAACAATGGCTAACCTGGCTAGAGCTAATGAAAATCCGACTTGCAAAAAGAACGCATTCAACTCATGTGTGACGTCATTCCCAGTTGCGACCTCTGACTTCCGAGGCAAAAAGAACGGACCATAACTGAGTCACCGAGGAAATTAGCAACGCGACCAAAGTTAATATTGTTGTGGCTTTTCCAAGATGGAAAGAGCTGATGAGGAGCAAGGATTTTAAAAGGGACGCCGAAGTTGCCTGCTTTCTTCTCAACAGGTAATTCTGCCTATTTGTGTAAAAGTTTTATAATTGCTGCTTGCTTGGCTAACTATAGCACGGTTGTGCATAACGCATAACGTCAATGATGAAAAAGGATTGTCTACCTTGTAACATAAAGGTAATCATATGTGCCGTGATTTCCCTGGCAGACAACTCACGTCATGGAGTTGTAACACAGACTAGCTACTAGAACAGCTGCGTGGAAACGATGGAGATAGTAAGAGATAATTTCAGTTTCATTGACATTGTTCATGCTGCTCAGAGAAATATATTAAAAACACAAACCTCCGTTGCTTCTCTCCTACGCTGTAAACATCGCCTTACACTATTAATCTCGTACAATATACAGAATAACGATAGCACTGATAGTTTACTAACATTAGCTTGCATATGTTTGGGAACCTGATAGCTGATGTTAGCAATGAAATGGTACCAAAATAACGTTGAACTATTATTACACTGGAAGGGACACTCACGGACGGTTGTCGCTAATTTCGGGTTCGGCCACCGTAGGAGTTAGAATGCACTCGGAATGGGGGGGTGCTAGAAAGTAATACTCAGTTGGTTGTCATATACAATTTCACCGCTAGATGGGAGAAATTCTTACACAATGTAGCTTTAACAGAATTACATTGTCAATGCCAAAATCATTGTGATCATTGCGAAAAATACCAAATTTTATATCATTAATTGTTAGATTCATTATCTGAATTACTTTAGATACAAGTACAGGCAGTCAGGTGTTCAGCCCATCAAAATCAAAACAGTTGCTGGTCTGATTAGACTCCGCCATTTCAGTTCCTATGTGATAATTCTTGCCTTGGCCTTGTCTACAGTCAGGGTACTAAAGTATAATCCGTTTTTCGTTTCAAACCAAAAACAAAAAAAACGAAACTATGAGCTCCGTTTTCCCGTTTTTCCAATGTCCATACAAATTAAAAAATAACTAGAAAACTGCTCATTTTTCATCTGTTGTTTTTTTTGTTATTCATGTTTCCATTTCAACCCAACAGCGAGAATACGGGCTAATTTTTTGTAATGTGCATAATCATTGAAAATCCGACAGAACACAGGTCTCGTTTTTGTTGTAGATCAGAAGTGGCTCATATCAATGCGGCGCTGGACCGGAAGTAACATTAAAGGAGAAATCCGGTCGATTTCAACCCATAGCCATAGGGATAACACGGTGTAGGCAGCACCGATTGGTTTCGTTTTTTTCGCTACTGACAGCACTCCAAATTTACAAACAACAGAGCTACGGGTTGAAATCGACCGGAATTCTCCTTTAACGTGTCAAAATAAACGTATGAGAACTGTAATAACTGCCAGAAGAACGAGATACTTTAGCTTTTGCATGTAGCTTGTCAGATTAGGCTAACATTAATTATTTAGGGTTATATAAAGTATTTAATTGAGTAACATTCATGAATAGCCACAAATGGAGTAATAATGGCTATTGTTTAAAATAGAAATAGGATTATAATAATTTTAAAATCACATTTTAAATAAAATCTGCATTCCCCTAGCATTATGTGTGGCATTATTGACTACTTTTACTCTAATCTTACACCAGCCAGTAAAAAAAGGCAAATAATATTTATTTTTTTGAATTGCTCTGCAGAATATTGTATGTGATATGGTTGACCATGCACATTAGCTGCCATTGAACATGTCAATGTGATGAAGAACATAAATTAACAATGTAAAGTGTACTCGAGATTCTCATTCTGGTCTGGTCTCCTCAGACCCTGCAGACTGGACCAGAATTCATGGTGAGCATGGTAGACCTCCTCACTGCTGGGCCTGTGCCTAGATCACCCAGCTTGTTAGATGTCCACTGCTCATACTACGCCCTTGAAACAGTAGTTGACCAATATTGGATAATAAAATATAATACATGATAGGTTGTAATGTAATGTAATATTGTGTGGTTGAATTACAATAAGGAATGGTCAATGGTAAGCACTGTGGCCTCACAGCATGAAGGTACTGGATTGGAACCCTGGTGACCCGGGGCCTTTCTGCATGGAGTTTACATGTTCTTCCTGTGTCTGCATGGGGTTTTCTCCAGGTGCTCCGGTTTCCCTCCACTAAAAATGTTCCCCTGCCTTTCACTTAATTGTAAGTCGCTTTGGATAAAAGCGGCAGCTAAATGACATGTCATTTAGTGTAATGGAATGGAATGAACAAGTGAACTAAAGCACATAAGGCTTAGAACATAACACCAAAACAACATAAAACTCAAAGAACTAAATAACTAAAGCGATGTGCTGCTGTGTGCTTGTTTGCATGTGTGTGCTCTCTCTCTATCAATCTCTCTCTCTCAGTTTTGGTTACAGAACATACACTCTCACAAAGTCTGGTTCATGTTTATCATATATTGTATGGTGCTGTGGACTCAAGTGGCAAATCTGAATTAGCAAAGTGGCCTACCGTAATATTCTAGCAGTAAACCACAAGTGTGGTCCAGTCTGCAGGGCCTGAGGAGACCAGGATGAGAGAAGCAACATGGCCGCTTCCTCACTAATATGATGAGAGTTTTGCAATGTGGCCCAATTGTATCTCCAGGAGTTCTTCATCACACTCAAATTAATGGCAGTTAAGTTGGTCAACCATGTCACCATGTCATGGTCATGGTCAACCATGTCACCATGTCATGGTTTAGTCCTTGTGTTGTCTTCCTGTTGACCATACACTTGTTGTCCTCACCGGGTCATAGATGTTGCAAGCATAACCAAATTGACCAGTTCATAAAGCATGAAGTCATTTATCACTCAATTCTGTGTTACCCCTTTAATCCAACTTCATTCCACTCATTAGTTTTACACTTATTTTTGCATTCATGGTCAACTGACCTCATTTACATGAATTATACCTAATTTCTGAGTAAAATGAGGATATATGATTAGTTGTTTTGGATTATAACAGACTGGTATATGGCAATTATTAGCCAGGATATACCCAGATCAAAATTAACTGACGCAATTGTATTCACAAACAACAGAGAACCAACAAAAAGGACAAAACTATTTCATAAAGAAATGTATTGTCTCCATTTAGGAAAAGACACATCGAAGGTGTTATAAGAACAAGTTTACAAAGCTGTAGCTTTGAAAATGTGTGTGTGTGTGTGTGTGTGTGTGTGTGTGTGTGTGTGTGTGTGTGTGTGTGTGTGTGTGTGTGTGTGTGTGTGTGTGTGTGTTTGTACGTGTGTGTGTGTGTGTGTGTGTGTGTGCATGCACATACTTGTACATATGCACGTGTGTCCGTGTTAAGGCTGCAGCTATCGATTCTTTTTGTAATCGATTAATCTAGCACTTTATCGATCGATTAATCGATTAATCGGATACATTTTTTTTTTTTTTCGTTTTTAAACAACCAAAACAAATAATGCATAACGAAAATGATGTGGCTGTAAAATGATCAAGCATTTGTCTTTTATTTCTCAAAAGAACAGAGGTATTTATTCCAACTCCAACATTTGGCAATTTAATTTAATTAAGTGACACAGATGGTTTATCCAATCAGCTAACCAGTATTTTCGCCCCTTCCCAAACGTTCTCCAACGGAAAGTTCCCAGATGGATATGCTGAGCAAATGCGAACCAATGCATCTGGCGGAGTCAGGTTACAACTCACCATGACCATATACCTGATTAAAGTTCCTATTTTATGGAGAGCCATGAGAATATAATATAATAATATAATATATATATATAATATAATAATAATATTCGTATAAATTAATTTTACATGGCCACAATTTACCCACAATTACCCACAATTCATCAGCCTAATCAAAGCCAATAATTTGAAAACTAAAACAATTTAAAATCTGAAAACAGTGTCTGCAGTGACAATGAGATAGAGAGAGTGTGTCCGACATGGGAATGAACAGAGAGTGTGTCCTACATGGGAATGAACAGAGACCCTTTAAATACAGCTCAATTCCAATTAATGACCTGTAGGTTGTGGTGCAGCTGCGAGACTCGGCGAAATGACTTATGTATGCATGGAGATGGGCATTGATAGGGAGTTGTAGAATTTGATACTACCTCGCTCCATCCCCCAATCTCAAAGCCGTCGTTGCTGTGCATGTCTGTCAATAACGAGGCTGTAAACCAGCTTGTAAAGCTACCTACATGTTGTACAAGCTTTGATCAAAATTGAAGGAGATGTAAAAACGGAGAGATAGTTTTGAAAACATGTGTAAGCAGATAATGTCTGTTTGAAGACTTTGTCTCTATAAGACCCGATGCCTCACTTCATGTCTAAACAGTTTGAAATTAGGGTAGCCTAATAAATTATTACTTTCCAGGAGATTAATAAAAACAGGCTTGTAGGGAAAAAGGCAGTTCAAGATTTTTAAACACCATCAAATCTCCCTTTAATGAAGTAAAATTCCTTCAGAAGTAGTTTAAGAAACATTCTTGAAATTATTGGATGACAATCACCATCAACTCCCCCGACATCTGTCCCTCTGAAGTGGATTAATTCACACATAGTGCCCGCTTTTTCTAAACATAGAAGCTTTACTGGGCTTTACTTACTGTCTCCCTCTAAAGGAAATGTAATTTAGCTTAGAGTCCACCTCACCATCAGCATACACCTGATTAAAGATTACACTTCATGTCTAACCAGTTTAAAATTAGCATAGCCTAACTTGCCTAAGTAATTACTTTGCACGAGATGAATAAAACAGACTTCAGTGGGGAAAAAGGCAGTGCAAGATCTTCCGCTTACTTTTTTTTAACAGAAATGTTTAACTAACAATGTTTAGGCCAGTTGTTGTGATATTAGGAATTAGGATCCCAGAGATGTCTGGCTGCAGCTCATCTTGAGTTTCAGCGTGTATCATTTATAGGCCATTAATAAAACTACTTTTACTATAGGTTTCCAGGTGGTTAAAATATAGCCTAAACAATTTTTAAAAGTTTTTAAAAAATCGGTTAGTTAGTTAGTGTTATTGTGTGACTTTGGCGAATCAGAACTAACCCTTTAAAACACCCAAGGTCACACAGTAACACTAACTAAATAACCAATGGAGGCAGCAGTAGTTAAAAATTTAAAAAGATTTACGACACTGCACGAATCACGATCTGTTCCATGCTTCTGCCGTTAGCCTCCACCGGGAAGCTAACATTAGTTTAGCTAACAGCTAATTCGGCTAACCGCTAGCTGACAGCTTGATTCAGTCTAAAATAACGTTAACTCAAACTAAACACTGGGGAAAGCAGGCTACAGTTAACATAACCGCTGTTTGTAACCATTATTTTCAGGTTCTATTTTAAGGGTCTTTTAAAGTTCTGACATGCTGTCTCAGCTAGCGGTTAGCCGAATTAGCTGTTAGCTAAACAAACGTTAGCTTCCCTTATTCAGTGGTGCGCGGTGGTTTATGGGATGAGTAGTTCCTTCGCTCGATAATGAAAATATGTACACAGTCTTGTACCTTTGACTTTTTTGGGATTTTCTGTTCGTTTTTTCACTCAAAATGATATGTTGTATGCTTATGAGTCACGTCGTAGCTGGTTAGCCTAAAGCATGGTCTAAAACTCTTTATACTGAATTTTCCAGACGTCAATGGGAGAAATGAACGGGAAATTTACTTCTGGAACCCAAGGTCTCTCGGACGAGGGGCGGGACTGTTGGGCTCTATTGTCCATTACATTACAGATTGCCAGAGCGGGTAGTGCGAGCTGTTGTAGTCCAAATGAGACAACCTGTAGGGGGACCAAAGCGGGAAATGTTCTCTAGTGTTGCTTTAAGACAGCAACTTCCTTTCCATTCCTTTTCAATGGTTGGTTTTATGTTTTATGTAATGTATGTGCTTTCTTTCCTCAGAAGCTTGTTGCAATTTTGGAACATGCTTTGTAAAGCCTAGGTTATATTTTTCTTATTGTATTGAGAAATAATCCAAGTAGTAGGCTACTAGAAGAAGTGCTTCATGGCCACTTATAAAGCATTGTGATGCCTGTGTGTGTGTGTGTGTGTGTGTGTGTGTGTGTGTGTGTGTGTGTGTGTGTGTGTGTGTGTGTGTGTGTGTGTGTGTGTGTGTGTGTGTGTGCGTGCGTGCGTGCGTGCGTGCGTGCATATGTTGGGCATCTTGACATGTAATAATCTCCCTCCAGCTGAAAGGATAGGCTGTTCCCTCTCTCCGTGCACCCTCCCCTCCACTACAGCTTCATAAACACCACAGCGTTCGGCTCGGTGTGCCAGTGCAGCTGCTAACTCTTACTGGAGCTTCTGGAGCTACTGGAGTCTTCTACAGCTCAGAGAGACTGCCTTCCTTCTGGATAACTCAAGAACTCAAGGTACCCTCAAGTTTCCACAAGTTCAATATTAAGACTTTTTAAGACCTTCTTAATACCATTTAGAATTCCAACTCCATGGCCATACTGGCAAAGGTATGTGATATATTGGAATATCAGAAAGGATTTTATAGGCTACAAAAATAATTAGGCCTATTTATTAAGTACTTGAACTTAATACAACATTTTATTGTCAATACATACATGCTTTGTGACGGAACGATGGAGTTATTTAATCTTATGAAAGGACAATACAAATGTTTTAAGACTTTTAAGTCCCTTTTCCCCCAAATGTTGTATTTAAGACATTTTCTAAGACTTGTAAGACCTTGCAGGTACCCTGTAACTGTCTTCTAATAGTTTCAAGCTCAGCTGTAGCTTGTGCAGAACAAACAACTTTATTGAGCAACCATTACCATTTATACTCCTGATCTAGAAACAAGCATGCACGCCAAGAAGTGTGAAGACCAGGGGTCACACAGAGGAAAGTCTTTTGACTCAATGAACCATGCTTATGCGGAGAAGCAGATCAGCAATGAAGTAAGTATAGCATGAATGATGCTTAGTGTTCTGGGTTTATTTGACAAGCGTTTGCAACAGGGCTGCACACTGTAAGAAAAGTCCGTAGAAATACGGGCTAACTAAGCCTACCGTGTGAAAAATGAAGGAATATTCTGTAAGGATTTTTCACAGATGTTTTGCCGTTTTAAATTTTTTTTTATTAAATTAAAGGTACAGATTACAATCAAAAATGTAATCAAAACTAGGGTTTCTCTGAAGTTTTTGTTCCTTTTCAATGTTTTTTTGTGGCTTTTTTCTGAGTTTGTGCCACCTACCTACCCATGATCCCTTTCATTTTGTTTTAAATTCAACAAGCATTTTGTTTTATTTTAGCAGAATACTGAAAGCAGCAGAATTGAGTGTGATTCAATATCGCGATTTTCCACGAAGTTATCGCATTGCATATTTTCTAATTTGCAAGCATGTTTGACAAAGTGAAACAATAAACTGAAATCAACGATCTGAAATCAATAAACTGAAATCAACAAACAACAACAAACTAAAATCCCATTTAGTCAACTCTTTTTGTAGTCAAACGTAATGTCAACACATACTCTTTTTCGTCTCAAATAAAAAAAAAAATTACCTGCTTCATGTAGTTCTACTGGAACATAGGGTCAGTTTCACCAAATATGACAGAAAGTTAGTTTTATAAGTCTTACCTACTGCATCTTTAAATAAAATTTAATTTGGTAATTTCGTTGTTTATTCTCTTCTTTAAAGGTTACATTCAGTAAATGTGATGAGAACCAGGAAAACAGGAGCATCTCCGCTGGAAGGCCCACCAGCTCAGAGAAAAGCGTTGCGACTATCATCTTCTCACTGAAAAATGAAGTTGGTGGTCTCGTCAAAGCACTCAGGCTTTTCCAGGTGGGAGTTTTCCAGTATATCAAGTTTTAAAAGCATGCTCTGTCATCTTTAAATTCAAATTGCTGAATCTTTTCTGTTGAAATGATCTTCTCTGGAGGAGTTTGATCCGGATTGGATTTTTCCCACGTTTTGGTCATCTTGTTTGTTATGTATGTATGTGCAGGAAAAACACGTCAACCTTGTTCACATTGAGTCCCGCAAGTCAAAACGAAGGAATTCAGACTTTGAGATCTTTGTGGATTGTGACACTGACCATGAACAGCTCAGAGAGCTGACTCAGCTGCTGAGGAAGCATACTGATATTGTTGAGATTACTCCATGTGAGGACTCCACTTTACCTGATGATGGTAGGCCATATAACTTTTGACTGAACTGATTTACAATAAGAGTATTTATCTATTCATGCCTAAAAACATATATAGCACTAACATTAATAGTGTATAGGGCTGGGTACCCAATTCAATACTTTTTAGGCACCGCCTGGTCTATATCGACGACATCCCACTTCTGGGATTTCTCCGGTACTGCCAGAAATTACGTTGGATGTCCCTCATCCCTGCCGGATGTCCGTCACCTTTCTGCTTTCTTTCTTTGTTGGCATTCTAAACTCAAGTGGATTTCTGAGGACTATGGTTAACTGCTCCTCAGATCTCTGCAGGGTAAATCCAGACAGCTAGCTAGACTATCTGTCCAATCTGAGTTTTCTGTTGCACGACTAAAACAACTTTTGAACATACACACGTTCCACCAAAACAAGTTCCTTCCCGAGGCTGTTTTGCAGCGGCACCGTTGCTCCGTTCGGCGCTTAGTGCCCCCCAAGACGATTGTGATTGGTTTAAAGAAATGCCAATAAACTAGAGCACGTTTTTCTCCCATCCCAGAATGCTGTGGGGACTAGACAGACCCTCCTCCGCAGCTCTGTGGAGGAAGGTCTGGCAATACTTTTTAAAGCACCGCCGAATTGTCTCCTTAGTACCGAGTATCGAAAAAATGCCTCGTCATTCAATACCCAACTTCAATACCTAGTAGTACATATCATCAGTGTCAGTGAGCCAGTAAGCATGCAGCATGCTTCTACCAATAACCAATGTCTATGATTGGCTGTGTAAAGTTACACTTTGTTGAGACATGCAGGAAAAACTCGGTGCTCACATAACAGCTGAACAATAAGCAAAAGATTTGTGCCGTAATGTTGTCATTTCTTCTTGTTTTATAAAATTGATATCCAAAAAAAGTATTGTTCTGGCACCGGAATGGTATCTAAGTCACAGTATTGGTATCAGTACCGGTATCGTCCATTTTTGAATGATACCCAGCCCTAATAGTGTATAATTCAAATGTAATTCACAGGGCATGGCTACACACCTGAGCAGAAACCTAACAGATTTCTAATTGAACTGAAATTGTATTGTTTAGTAGCTCGACTTCTATGGGACTATAAAGCGTGAGCACCTTATCCCTAGTTTTAGCCTCGCTCCAATGGCTTCCTATCTGCTCAGGATTGATTTTAAGATTGTATTGCTTGTTTTTAAGATTTCAAATGGGTTAGCTCCTTCCTATTTATCTGATCCTTTACACATGTTAACACTCCTGCCAAAGCACTGATGTTGTCCAATCAGACGCTCCCCCAATGTTCCCAGATCCAGGTTAAAAAATATAGGTGGCCGAGGCCTTTTCAGTGGCCGCTCCAAATCTTTGGAATAATTTACTGATTCAAATATAAGAATCGCTTGGACCGCTATAACTCTCAAGTCCTTGTTTAACCCTTGTGTTGTCCTCGGGTCAAATTTGACCCATAAAAAAAAAAATCTTTATCAGAAAAGTGGGTTTCTTTCAACCAAATGTTCTGAAAAATAACAGGGATTGTTCCACACAATGCTCTTCACAAGTAAAATAAATGATCAGCCCACTACTTTGAATTTGGATGCTTTATTCAATTTCATAGCATTCAAAAACATTTTTTTTGAAGGAACATTGAAAAAAGTGACAAAAATGTATGCAAAGCTTCAAAAACGTGGGGGGAAAAACCCACAAAAACGTAAAAAGGTGCAGAAAAAATTTGACAAAAACATCGGAAAAAGTGACAAAAACATCGGGGGGAGGCAACAAAGCATGAAGCATTTTGGTCAACTATGGTTGTTTTTAAATGTGCTATATAATAAAATTTGAACTTGAACTGAATTGTATTTCAGATATGGCCGGTGTGCCCTGGTTCCCTAAGAAGATCTCTGATTTGGATCTGTCTGCCAATAGGGTTTTGATGTACGGCTCTGAATTAGATGCCGATCATCCGGTATGTTGGACAGTCACCGCTGTTACAGAGTACCTCTGAAACTTTCTTTACTTTTATAATAAGGAAATTGTGAAAACGTAAACTGAGATTGTGAGTGTGTTTTTGCAGGGATTTCAAGACAGCATTTACCGTAAAAGAAGAAAATATTTTGCTGATTTGGCTATGAGCTACAAAATGTAAGTTCCATTGTTTCTTGGACTGCAAATGTAAATTGTTTAATTTCTGCTTTGATGCATGAAATTGATTTGGGTGACATTTCCATAATGTAAGGATGAACCCCTTTTGATGTGCAATCTCATCATGGGGTAGGTCATGGACAATAACAATCAATAAAGGCAAAATATCAAATATCAAAACACACTTAAGGAAACAGGTTCCCCTACAACCCCAAACCACATCTACTACATCTCTATTATACGCATCATCTCCACCAATCTGACTAAATTAATTAGGAACTGCCAGTGAAAAAAAATATTTTAATAGTATTGGGAAATGGGACCTATAAACTATTAAAAGGAAGAGAGAAAAAATCATGATAACAAACATAAAGATCAAATTTTGAAATATTTGGGAAAACAAGCAAATAAGTACTGAAAAATAAGTAACACTTTTATGTGATTTTTGAAAGTCATTCCCGTTTGAAGTTGCTTTTCATTTAAAGTCTTGTCCCCCCCTATTTCCTTAGAAATCAGACACAACAAAGAAAGGATGTTGAGTGTGTATGGAATGAAATTATGTTTTAAATATAAAGAATAGTTGCATACATGTATTTCAAAACAAAAAGCAACCCATGAAAATGTCTCAGAGTAACATTAAAGTCTAGTCTGGATCAACGAAAGTACATTTCCAGGATAATGCCTACCATTACGGTGCCTGCCATCGCACGTGTCGCCCCCTGCTGGAATTGAGATAGAATGCAGGTTTAAGGCACTTCCGCATTTGCAGCACTTCGCCGAACTGAATGCTTTGTCCATTAATATTTACAGTCTATTGTTGGGATACACCAATACCATACTACAAAATGACACCGTATTTATTCATTCGTGACATTGCTACATTGTTTCCCCCATGTTTTTATTTGATCTCTCAAAGTTGTATAATATATTGTTATATTGACGTCAATGAGCTAACTAACTCTTTGTCTGTCAGCGGCGATCCTATTCTCCGTATCGACTTTACAACAGAGGAGGTGCGTACCTGGGGTGTGGTGTTCAGGGAGCTCAACAAGCTGTACCCCAGCCACGCCTGCAGGGAGTATCTGAACAACCTCCCTCTGCTGACCAAACACTGTAACTACAGCCAGGACAACATCCCCCAGCTGGAGGACGTCTCACACTTCCTCAAGGGTAAAGCATGATTTATGCTTCTGCATTAAATTGATGCCGTGGCTACATACATATGTAGGTACATGGTGATACTGACCCTACGCCGTAGCCTGACGTGCACCTGTCGAATATGGAAAGCCAAGTCGAAAAATGTATCTACAGGTCACGGCGACGCACGTCGCTCGGCTGTGGCTTGGTAGCGTTGCATTTCCCCCAACTCATTTCCTGGTTCTCCTTCTCCATAGACAACATGAAATTCTTCCATCTTTTTAAAATGATCCATCTTTGCTTTCTGGGTGTCTCAGCAAACAACATGATGGGAACAGGAATAACCACGGCTGAGTGGCCTTAGGAGCTGTTTATCTAATGACAAGAGGGTGTCAGCTCCACAAAATCTTCAACCCAACACTCGGCAAAGAAAGACAAAACATGAATATCATGATATTTTTTCTAAAAAAAAAACTATGATTTTTTTAACGTTTATTTTATTTTAGGTATTTTACATTATTTTCTGCTAAACTTTCCCAAAGGAAAAGTCTATAGTTACTCACCATAGTAAGGTTACATTACATTGCCTAGCCTTAAAGTGCCCATATTATGAAAAAAACACTTTTTCTGGGATTTGGGGTGCACGCATACAAACCTTGAACAAAATCTATCCATGCTGTTTTGAGTGAGATATGCTCCGTCTGAAACAACAAAGTCAAAGAAGTATCAACAGGCCTGTGTGTGTGTGTGTGTGTGTGTGTGTGTGTGTGTGTGTGTGTGTGTGTGTGTGTGTGTGTGTGTGTGTGTGTGTGTGTGTGTGTGCGTGTGCGTGTGTGCGTGCGTGCGTGTGAGAAGAGCACTCAGGCTTCATCATTCGGCCAGTAGCAGGGTACCTCTCCCCCAGAGACTTCCTAGCGGGTCTGGCCTTCAGAGTATTCCACTGCACTCAGTATGTCCGCCACGGCTCCAAGCCTTTGTATACACCTGAACCGTGAGTACACACACGCATGGCATGCACACACAAGACTTTCACTTAATACTACCGTTTTTGATTTTGAGTTCTTCAGTGAAGCAATATACCTGCGTTTTTCTTCTGAAATGTGTGTTGGATGCAGAGACACATGCCATGAGCTGCTGGGACACGTTCCTCTGCTTGCTGAGCCCAGCTTCGCCCAGTTCTCTCAAGAAATTGGTTTAGCATCGCTGGGAGCTTCAGATGATGCTGTACAAAAACTGGCCACGGTGAGAAAACACACACACACACACACACACACAACCACACACACTCAAAACCAAAGAGGACACCAAAACTAAAAAGGGTGAATATTTTTATTGGCACCGTTACTTTTGTGGTGTCGATATGAACTTCCGTTTAATTAAGTACAGTGTAGTGCTAAAAAAACACCATAACATGATTTGGCTGCTGAACAGCATACATTTTATTGAGACCAGCTGTCATGTTGTCATGTTGACTGCTTGTGTGTCTCCTCAGTGTCTTTAGCCCCACATCCCTTATAGGTGGCAGACCCATATGAAATCTGTGCCTGCAGGATGCCAACAACACCTCTGCAGAGTTTAAAGGATTTGAAATCGTTCTTGTAATCCTAAATTAATATTGTTTTTACAAGCAAAAAAACATTTCGCTAAATTCCGCAGATGTTCACTCTGGGTCAACGCTGAAACCTCTAAAAGTATCTGCAGATTCCTTTTGGGTCGGCTTAAAAGTCAAAGTTCACCAAAAGTGAACTTCAGGTGAAAAATGAATGTCAATTTACTTTGACCACTCTAGTGAATCCACTGATTACTTTAGTCCAGCGAAATGTTGCCATTTTAAATGTTGATTTGACCAGGTCTAAAAGGTATAATATGCAGTCTTTTCCACACAAAAACAATGTATAGACCAGGGATCTTTAACGTTTTTTAAGCCAAGGACCCCTGCATTGAATCTGAGGATCCCCTAGGGGCCCCAGACCCCCTGTTGAACATCCGTGGTATAGACTATAATATAAAAGTAATGCCTCTCAATTGTCACCTATGACCACTAGAAGTGTGTGGTGGTGTATCCTCACTGTAGAGGATTCCAACACACACAGTTGTCGCAACAACACAGACGGTCGTTTAATGAAACTGGTAACCTACAGCCTCGTGGTGTCCTTGGCCAAAAACAAATGTTGAAGAGCCCTGGTTTAGTGACATCTGTTACTTAAATTCTAAGACTGTGTATGAATAGGATGATGTCAAAATGACAACCTGTTTTGTTCTAGTGTTATTTCTTCACAGTGGAGTTTGGTCTATGTAAGCAGGATGGCAGGCTCAGGGCCTATGGAGCTGGACTCCTCTCCTCCATCAGTGAACTCAAGGTAACATATCACCTGTTGTCTAACTTTAAACAGGGCTTACAGGTTTGTCTGCTGTACTTTCTCTATACTTTGAATTTCCATATGAGTAACTGCTTAGTAGTCCTGCTCAGGTTTTCTTACATATGCTTAAAAAAATGCAAAGATTTCAAAGAAGGTTTGCTGAAGATGTGGCCTTTTGGATCATAACTTCTGGACCGAGAAACATTTTCTTTTCACATTATAGTTCCTTCGTTGCCACAAAGCCATTGATTGTAAATATAGCAACAGTATTTGAACATTTGATTTTTTTTCTACTAATACTGACCTAACCAATCAAATCCATATTGCATCAGCTGATCTAAAGCAATCAGTGTTCAGAGGGAATACTTATCTAGCATTTATTACCAGTGAAGAGAATTTTGTTACTGTAACCTTGTTGTAGCCTTCACATGCAGTCAACTACAGTAATACCATGTTACTTGACCAACCAGGTTTAAGGCAGGGTTGGTAACTATTTCCAATCAACTTTTTTTTAAATATATTTTTTGACATAGTCTTTACACCCCGGCAGCAATAAATAACTTATGAGCTCTGAAAAAGGAGCGACAAAGATACTGCTGTAGCTGCAGTAATCCTGTAAAAAAACACGCACCAATCAGAGCCTTGCGGTCTGCTTGGAAAGAACCAATGAAATGCCTCTTTGCCCCGCTGTTGGTACTCTACCCCTCCCATGTATGAGCCTGAGCTCAATGCACGGCGTCGCCGTACAGTACTCATGTTTGCTTTTAACATTCGGTATCATACTATTTTAGATGTTTGCTTACCGCTGAATGAGACATGAAGAAAATTTGCGGTTCTTTCTCCGCTCTGCTCTGAAGCAGCGACACAATGGTGCTCGTGCACGTCTGTGTGTGGGCTTAGCCCCGAGGGCAGGGGACGGGTTAGACGGAGCCCCGAGGAGATGCTACTTTCAAATCTCGCTAGTTTTTTAACATTACCAACCCTGCCTTTAAACCTACTTTGTGTAATGTCTTTAGTTGATTCTTAGCAAAAAAAACTTTGTTCTTTCACAAATATGTGCTCATTCATGTGTAATTACTTCCACCAACTAATCAAAGTATGCTCGTAAGCGTAGAATCTGCCATTTAGAATCATTCAGAATACATAATGGCGAGTCACTCGAATTATGGCCGCCATGTAGCGCCTCCATCTTTAAAATACATTAGCCAAAGAGGGACATACCTCCGCCTTTCGCACTTTTAGACTCAGTGGCACCGTGAGGAATGCCAGCCGGGAGGGAAAAAGAGAATTAAAACGGCAACGCGACAGGCAAAGCAACAAGACCAAAGTTAATATTAGAGTGGCTAGAACAGCTGCGTGTAAACGATTTAGATACTAAGAGCTCATTCCGGGTTCGGCCACCGTAGCAGTTGAAACATGCTCGGAGTGGGAAGGGCTAGAAAGTAATATTCAGTTGCTTGTCATATACAATTTAACCGCTAGATGGGAGAAACTCTTACACAATGTAGCTTTAAGAAGGGCATTGGAAGGTTGGCCGAAGCAGAGGCACAAAAACAGAGAAAGGCCCAGGTTGCAATCCAGATGTATTAATTTACAGGATGGTAACATTAAACACATTTACCAATAGAAAAATATGGAATAACTAAATGCAAAACTGTGAAACAAAATAAACCCCATACACAGGCTTGATTTAATTCTAAACAGAAGTGGCTATGCATCATTATCTCAGTATTTAAATGTCTACAATATGTCTCTCTCTTCTATTAGCACGCTTTGTCTGGCAAGGCCAATATCCTTCCATTTGACCCCGTGGTGACCTGTAACCAGGAGTGCAAAATAACTACGTTCCAAGACGTTTACTTTGTTTCCGAGAGCTTTGAGGAAGCCAAGAACAAAATGAGGTCAGTAGAAATAAGCGCATTGCCCAAAAAGAAAAATGAACCATTTCTTTACCAACAGCATCTACTGTATCACAGCTAAATTGTTTTTTAGTCTCCATGTTGTGACAGTTAGCATACCCATGCATCAAGGAGGTAACTCACAGTGTGTTTTTATGTTAATGTATTTAGTTAAATTAAAATTTGATGTATTTCAAAGTCTTCCCTTTGTTGGGGATTTACACGGATCCTGGAATTTCACTTTTCATTTTGAGATAATGTTTTTGAATTGTTTTTAAATGACTACTACACAAAACGCTGGTTGGATGATTTTCTAGCTACAATGCTACAATGATGTAGAAGGTTCAACTAGGCTGTGGATATAACTGACTTTGCTGTGTCTGCAGGGAGTTTGCAAAGACCATTTGGCGTCCATTCACGGTACGCTACGACCCGTACACCCAGAGCGTGGATGTCCTGAAGGACACCAACAGCATCAATGACATGGTGAAAGACATCCGGCATGAGCTGGACATTGTAGAAGACGCCCTGAACCGACTCAACAAAGACCTGAAAGTCTGAGGGTCAGAAGAAGCTAGCTGGGGTTGAATGGTTTGGGTGGGGACCAGTGGGTTGGGGCTGGGTATACATAGGTGGGAGATTAGATGGGGATGGGGGGGTTGGTGAGAATGGGTTTCATGGAACTAGGATACTGATCTTAATCCAAGATGCATAGTTAGACTAAGCTGTAGTGATTTGATTATCTTGAGTAGAGTTATAATCATACAGCACTTATATGCCTCCTTCATGGGACAGGCCTGTAAGCTGCAGAGTGCACTTGGCCTCAAGTTAGCCTTACGCTCTGTCTCAAATCGCGTTTTTCTGTACTTACACTTGCTTTGTTGAGTACATAGTGTGTTTATGCTGATGAAGTATGGCCAAATGCAGCGCACTATAAGTAACCGAATGCGGCACTGGAAACGGTGAAAACATTTAGTGTGGAACGCTGGACACTACTCTCGATCACCGGTCTACGTAGTGACAGCTACGGGACCACCAATGTATTTTCAAACTCTTGAATATGTGAATATGTTCTTATCTAGTTAGAAGATTTTCTAACTTAGATATCAAATCGGTCAACATTGAAATCATATTTGGTTGTGCATCACTGACTCGTGCTGAAGGTAAGAAATGTCCAGAAAACTCAGAAGCCAGTGAGTACTTGAAATATCATGAGGAGCTTTCCAACATTGGAATGCAATCTTCTTGGCTTCTTGGTTAGCCAGTCTTTGCGAGTTTTTTATACAAATGTAATTTATACATTTGTTGCGTGCCAACGAGGCAGTAATGCTCCACCTGGCTGCAATTTACCATTAAAAAGAATGTGGAGAATTTCCGGTAAGTAAGTGCAACGGCCGTGCGCGATTTGAGGCAATACTGCCCTGTCAAATGTTACTACAAGTGAGGTCATGGTGTTCACAGTGTACTGCGTGTAAATGTACTCACGGAAGTATCCAAATTGAGACACACTTTAGTGTGGCAAGAAGGTTGGGATAGTATTTGGGTGGAGCTGTGCTAAAACCTTGATAAAGTCACATCGTAGGCTATTTATGGAATAATGACTGGGAAACTTAGGTTTTTCTGAAAGCTCCAATATATCTGAAAACCGAAAAAAAAAAAAAATCAGCCTAAAATCAGACAAAGTCCGTCATTTAAAGGAATTATGGCCGTTCAATCCATAGTGTAAATGTAACAAGTAATGTGTGAGTGCATAATTCTGTGATTGATTTCTATGGTCAAATATGACCATAACAATGCAGGAAATGTGGAAAGATAATTTCTTGCCTAAATGGGTAACTTACTGTTGTAATTTATGTGATAGAATTTGAATAAATGTACAACAATAAAGTTAAAAATACATTTTTTAAATATAAATATAACAATGTAAAGGTTAATGTCTAATGCTAAGCCAATTGACACTGTAAAGATGGATCCTCCTGGTATTAAATGTTTCTGCTGACCGCTGCTGATTTGTTTGTCTTCTCTCTATTAATGGAGCACTATGGAGTGTTGTGTTGTTGACCGCAATGGATTACAATGCCTTTGTTAAATATAATATAGATATGGATTAGGCTTTATGTAGTGGATATCAATCCAATAAAAACAGAAGAAAATAAAGTCGTGCTCGGAAGCAACACACGTGTAGCAGCACAAATAGCCTTCTGTGTACCCTGAAGAAGGCCGTTTGTGCCGCTACGCGTGGGTTGCTGCCCAGTTCTATTTTTGATGTACTAAGATTACTAAGATATGAAATAGCCTACATTTTAAAAATTTTGCAAGAAGAGCTGCAAGTGGCCTCTGTGAAAAGGCTGCCTTTGTCTCTTTCTCCAAAGGCCCTGTTCCCTAAATTAAGTGTTTTGTGTCTGCTAAATCCTTCATTTTAGTGTCATGTTTTAGTTTGTTTGATAAATTATCATTTCAATCAGTAGAGACTTTGTTGCAAAAACGCAAAATTTATTCACAAGTATAACTTGACATGAATGGTGTTTGGAGATTAGACTCCATCACAAATATATTAATACAATAATATATTAGAAGGGGTCGGAGCCGAAGACCTCCCCCTGATGGAGTCTAGACACTGGCGGTGGTGTGAGGAAGCCCGAACGAGGAGCCAGCAGAAAAGAGGAAGGAAGCCCAGGGAGCCACGAGAGCTGGAGACCGGAGGCGGAGGGGAGGAGGAGGGTCGATCTAGAATAGAATGACAGCTGACAGAAGGAAGAGAGAGAGACACACAGCAGTTTAAAATAGGGAAGACCAGCTGTGATTGGCTCGGAGAAAACAGAGGCCTCTTTTGATTGGCTAAAAGAAAGTGGGTGTTCCGGCACTTGATAAGGTAGTAAGAGACAATTAGGAATAAATTGTAAAGTCTTCCTGCATGAAATTACGCTAAGCTTCACTTCAATCAGTAGAGACTTTGTTGCAAAAACGCAAAATTTATTCACAAGTATAACTTGACATGAATGGTGTTTGGAGATTAGACTCCATCACAAATATATTAATACAATAATATATTAGAAGGGGTCGGAGCCGAAGACCTCCCCCAAAAACGTGAATGAATTGGTGAAAGAACGCACTTACTTGATATGCAGGAACTGAAGTGATTAGGCTCCAAGACCCCCAAAAAAAGAAATGAGGCCGGAGACTCATTGAGAAAGGGGGAAGACAGACAGCCAAAAAAGAGAGAAAAGCCCCTATCATATACACGAATGTACTAAAATGCGGACTAGACAGAAAAAAGAAGGGGAAAGGCCGTGGAAACATGAAGCCCGCTCGGCGGCAATTCAAATGAAACCAGGCACCAGGTGCGTGCTGACAACTCAGCGAACGTGGCACGGCCACGACAGGCATTGCCACGATAGGCATTTTTCAGCGAGAGTTTCGCTTGGTGTGATTCACCTGATTGTTTGCTTGCTGACAACTCAGCGAACGTGGCACGGCCACGACAGGTATATGCCACGATAGGCATGTGTAGCGAGAGTTTCGCTAGATTTGTGAATCACACTGATTGGTTGCGATATGACGCATTGAGATATGCAACACGGAGGTAGCGTGCTTCACGCTTGAAGAGTGCTTCACACAAGTTTGTGAGCTCACGCTTGTTGAGATATACACTGCGTGATGACGCATAATGAGACAGTCTTTTCTTTATTTACTATATATACGCACACTTTTTTTTTTTTTTTTTTTTTAATCTATTTATAATAATTATATTATTTACATAATATTTTAATGATTTTATACATGCATTTTTTTTTTTTTTTTTTTTTTTTTTTTTTATTTAATTTTTCTTTTTAAATCCAAATTATTTTTATCTATGTATAATAATTACATTAAATTATTTACATAATATTTTAATGATTTAGTTATACATGCATTTTTTTTTTTTTTTTTTTTTTTTTTTTTTTTTAAATCCACATTATTGTTTTCTATTTATAATAATTATATTAAATTATTTACATAATATTTTAATGATTTATTTATACATGCATTTTTTTTTTTTTTTGCGTGATTCACGCTGCCTGTTGGAAAATGCTGCTTACAATTACATTGGATATAAGTTTGGTGATCCAATCATACCTTAAACCTATTTTTTATAGATACAGATATATAGATATAAATACCATGAACAAATGATAAAATACACCAAACCACAAGCATATACCCTCTAGTACAGCATGCAAGACATGACTAACAATACTCTAATCAGTAACTAACTAGCAAGACGTGTATCCATATAACTGTATCTATTTACGCTAAACGATTTTTTTTTTTTTTTTTTTTTTTTTTTTTTTTTTTTAATATACATGCAAACATACACGTGCACGCATGCATAAACATACACACATACATAAATGCATATATTATATATTTACACACGCGCGCACGCAACACGTCTGCACATAAAACGCAAGTAAAACCAAGCACACGTGCGCATATATACACAAATACGCAATATACACACAACATATAAACGCACATACGCATGTAAACCTATGGATATGCATAAATGAATATACATATACATACATATACACGCGAACAAACACGCAAGGAAGACACACTTGACCACCTAACCCGACTTGCAGCTCAGCTTGCTGAATGTCTTGGGTAAAGCCAGGACATGCAGGCCACCTTTGCTGCATGTCTGGTAAAAGCCAGCATACCCGCCGTCGAGGTCGGGCTTTTCTAACCATTTTTTGACCACGGCCGCATGTCCGTGTTTCCTACTCCAAACCCAGGCTGAGTGTCCGAGGCAGGCTAAACTTAACCCTCGTAAACGTACAGGCCGAAAATGAAAAAAATAAAAAACGAAAGTGAATGCAAGAGATAGAACAACATGAGTGCAGAACGACCAAAGAGAGCCGAAACATGTATTCCATCAGAAATAGGATAGAACCACCACCACCAGTTATTTGCATGATGCCGAATTGAGGCTTAGAAATCTGAAAATATGATTGCATACTGGCTGTACCATGATAGCTTTTGCTGATGCATGGTGGCATGCTTGTTCGCCGTGCTTGTCATTAAGCAAACACCACCACCACCAGTTATTTGCATGATGCCGAATTGCAGCTTAGAAATCTGAAAATATGATTGCATACTTGCTATATCATGATAGCTTCTGCTGTTGCACGGAGCATGCTTGTTTGCCGTGCTTGTCATTAAGCAGACGCCACCACCAGTTATTTGCATGATGCCAGATAGCGGCTTAAACCAGGCAAGGTTTGATGCTTGTATGCATGATTACAACAACTATATGCTTGCATACTTGCCACATCATTATAGCTTTTTCAGTTGTGCATGGTGGCATGCTTGTTTGCAGAGCTTGTCATTCAGCAGAGATCGTGAGAAAATGTTAATGCTGGTTAGAATAAGAACACACACAATAATGGTTTCAAAGCATACATAGAGCCGACCTATAATGAGAAAAATGCGAAAGACTAGAATTTACGATAGCAGCGACGTGAATGAAAATGATTAAAATTAGTAAACCTTAACTAACCGGGTAAACTATGTAAGAACAACATTAGAACATGCTCTACGGCTAAACAATATACTTAACTTAAATAACACAGAGAACACAAGTAACACGTGAAACAAACGAATGAAATAGACAGCGAATAGAAAGAAAATATTAAGGAATAAGAAACAAAAGCGGAAAGCGTAACTTCTATTTAGTACAAGATATTAGTTATGTTGAGCTTGCTCAGAGAAGGGTCTGAATACCCATGCTGAGAAGGAGGACAGACAACGTCTGCGAATGTGCAGAATTAGAAAGCTAGTTGACTGCGCTGCAAAACGTCATCGAACAAGATCGAGCTGATCGTCGAAGAATGATAGCCGTTAAAAGTGTGGCAAGAGGGTCCTTGCTGCAAGAAGAATATATTACAATAATTTGAATGCAGGTAACCGGTTCAGTGAATGCATTGACTGAGTTCCTCCGACGTCGGTAACTGCTGCGCTGCAGAGTACTGCAAACTAGCTTCCCGCCTCCAAGTGACGTGAACGACGTCTCTGAACGATACCGGTCTTCTGGTAGCTAAGCCAAGAGAAATCTCAATCATTCCCAATCTATCAGAGACGGAGAGCGTAGTTATATGTAAGGAGATAACATAGGCACAGGCTAAGTATTGCTAACTAAAATGCTAGTTAACATTAGCAACTAAACAGCCAATGTAAGTCGAAACTGCCTGCGAGCTTCTCCGGAAAGATACGGTAATACCTGTACTATGAGACAGTAAGTCGCGTATTTATGACGCAACCGTTAGTCTATTTTACAAATTCTGCTAAGGAGACATGACGTGAAGTACAAGAATGAGCCTTTTATACATTGACGTGTTTCTTTAGAAATATATGAGGGACAAAGAAAGACTTGAAACGATTCAGATGTAAAATCATTGTTGTCAAAGTGACGCCAAATGAATGCAGTCAATAATGCTAACGGGGTGATGGCTTATTAGCATCAACAATCGCTATAGGAGGCTTCGCCTTGAGAAAAGAAGCCTGGCCCTTGGTTAAAAATCACACTGCCAGCTAAAGGAGGCTATCTGCACCCGTTAGTCGAGAGAAGTGTAAAGTCAGGCACCAAAATACACTGCCTTTGCCAGCGATGGGCTTAAGGCAAAAGTTGCAGCGCAGGGTTTGCTGCTCCGCGTTTGTCGCAGCAAACCAGACCATTTCCAAACGACAGAAGAATTAAATCCTTATGAAAACACATTCACTCTCACCGGTAGCCACATTGACATTGCAGCTACGAGTGTGCTATGATTTTGTCAACGCTAGCCATACAGCTATGTGCAACTAACGCCACGGAAACTCCGGAGAGCCGAATGCACCAATACGTGAAAACTTGAGTTGTTTTATCCCAATGAACTTAGAATTGAGACGGTTACGATATTGCAATCTCATGTAGTGCATGCCTGTAGTATTCTACTAAAATGTTGAGCTCAATTATCTTGAACCCTTCCATAAGTCTGCCTACTTCTACCTTAGCATATCTTGCAAATGACAATTTTTATACCCAAAGACGGAAGGAAAAACCCATACTTCCATACCACGCGATGATGAAAAGCAATAATAACTTCTACATAAAGTACATAAAATACGAGCAAAATTAACCCTATTGAACGCGCTATGAAAAAATTTTTCAGCATAAAATATGAGCAATATTAACTCTAAGACTCACCACGATGATTTAAATGTATATAAGGATAATATAGATGACACGCGAAGTACTAATTATACCTGATGTAAAAATAAAGACGTGAACATGAAGATTGCGTCAGACATGTGCATAAAAGTCATGCTGGTTTATTTGATCTTATCGAAAGCTCCGCAAACGATGAAAATTAATCAGCAGATAAGATACGAGAATACGGCCAAATAAAAGATTACGGCGGATTGGATAAACAGTTAGAAACAGACCAAACGCACTAAAAGCCATGTCAGATAGAGTAGAATTGTACACGGCGCGGTGGACAATATGACAGCCCCCAAAAAAGAGATTGAACTATGATGAAGGAGAACTGAATACAGCGTTCGGCGGAAGCCCCGTACGTTCCAATGAGGGTGCTCAAAAGCGCATGAAGACGACATGGAGCTCGGATTTCCGCATTCTTGGCCCAAGGACGTCACGACGGACACGCGCACTAGCAACAATTGCTGGCGTTGTCTTAACAACCGGTACAACATGCTCGTTCATGAGCGTGACTCTTACAAGTGGCGAACTCACAACTCGCCGTTTTCATGTCTAAAACATCACTGACGTTAAACATGAGTTTTGTTGTGGTTTCGTTTACATGCTTAGCTAAATAAACCATGGATGTCTCAGCTAGACAACCAAGAGATTAATAATAACGTCGTGCCACTAGCTAGCTAGCTACTAACTAGCGCTAGCAGTTAGCCTTCAGTTTAGTGAACCAAGCTCATCCATGGCTTCATACTTCATCCACGTCACAAGCATGACGGCATACAGCCCTCGGGTGAACCATAAGAGAAAGCCAAAGCAATGAAATCACTATGCCTGTAGCAACGTTGTGAAGGCACGTAGCTAGCACCCTGATGTCGCAACTAACTAGCTAGCCGATAGCCCCACCAGTGTGGGAAACGCCAGTGACGTTACATCCACGCAACAGGCCACTTCCTATATGAAACCATAGACAGTGCTAGGAAACGGACAAAATGAGCAGATCTCACAAGAACAAGTGGCTTGCCTACTGCGTCCGAGATATAAGTGCCTGCTAAAAGCAAGTAGAACATGTTGGCAAATGAACAATATATAGACTGCAGTAAAGCCGCAGACGCGGAATAGCGCGGCCGAAGCCAGAGTCATGCAGCGCTCCGCGAACGGCGAACCGTGGAGAGGCAGCACGGCGCACAAAGCACAACCAGAAAAGACAACTTAACTTATGAGGGCTGGAAGTTCTGGCAGAGTCGAAACACTGATTCCCTGCCGAGATGAACCGGATGAATGCGCGTTCAACGCCGCCGGGAGCCGGGCTGGGGCGGCAATGTAGTTGGCGAAGAATATCAGTTGACGACCAGAAAGCGTCCACGGGGATTGCAGAAACAGAGTCGGTAATAAGCTGGAAGAAACGGCTGCCAGGATGCTACCGTTCTTAAAAAAGTTTGTCCGCCTAGCCGGCAAAAAAGAAAAAACAGATGAGAGGAACGAGTGCAGAGGGAGAATCAGATGTCCTGAGGATAAAAATCGGATGAAGACAACAGACGTGCAGTGCGTGCAAATCGACGTCGATCTAGAATAGAATGACAGCTGACAGAAGGAAGAGAGAGAGACACACAGCAGTTTAAAACAGGGAAGACCAGCTGTGATTGGCTCGGAGAAAACAGAGGCCTCTTTTGATTGGCTAAAAGAAAGTGGGTGTTCCGGCACTTGATAAGGTAGTAAGAGACAATTAGGAATAAATTGTAAAGTCTTCCTGCATGAAATTACGCTAAGCTTCACTTAATGTGTATACGATTTTAAAGTGTCTTCAGGAGAAGGGGAGAAAGAGGAAGGACTGGCATCTTGCTGTGAGGTTGCTGTTTTTGTTGTTGTTAGCCGTTATTTTGCCTTGGTTTAATTTAGTTTTTTTTAAATTCATGGGCTTCATTGTGTGCCTTTTGTTTGAGTATGTTACTTTGTCAATAAACACCACGTTTTGCAATTCTCCAGCTTCCTGTCTAGCTGCTTAGAAATCCTGTGTAAAGGTTTCCGGTGCCCTACCACTTCATCAACCTTTGCATGAGGTGGAGGCGTGACCCCAATTTTGCTGTTTTGAATTTTTCCCATCTTTAAGTGTGTTATATAGTTTCTTGTGTATGTAATAGATGTATAAAGTAGAAAAAACACAGTTATCTCCAAATGGAGCTTTCTCTCCCACAAACAAAACTTTTTCTCAACTGCCTGAAACGCCTCGCCCACATTCCTGTTTGAAATTCCTCAATCAGTGATGTCACTAATTGAGAAAGCCGGCCTAGTTTTCATATGTGATGTCTCTTTACCCTGCAGAGATCTGAAGAGCAGTCAACAATTAGTCCTCATTAATCTACCGAATTTAAAATTCCAACACAAAGAAAGCGGAAGGAAACGGAAAATGCATGCATTCGGCGGAATTTCCTGCAGCACCAGAGCAATCCCGGAAGTGGAACGTCAAGGATACAGACTAGGCTGATGGTGACGTTTAGAAGTCAGAGAGACTAAATATGTTCAGATTCCAGATCATCTACAGTCTGTGGTTTAACATCAGCAACAGATCGCATGTAGAGCATTTTAACAGCTACTCTGTCATAATAAAAAACAACTTCAGACAGCGTACAAGCTGATATATGGGTCTGATAACATTTTAATTAATCGGAATCGGACCTAACAGGATGTGTGTGTTTCTGTGACTTCCCGTTCAGCCTGAAGGCTGCTGGAAACTGCTGTAATTTGTCCGCGTAGTTTTGTCACCGCCCACTGCTGCCGCTGCTGCTGCCACCGCCTGCTCCCGTCCACATTACAGGCGAGACACAGCTCATCTCGAACGAGCCTAGTGTTTCAGGCAGAGGAGCTGCAGCAATGGGCAGTATGAGAAACATAATATGTTTTTTGAACATCAAAGCATGTAAACCCATTGTAGTAGTCCCAAAGAGTACAAATATGACACTGAAAATGAGTATAATAGGGGCTCTTTAAAGCACGTGTGACCGTGTGTGTGAGTTCAAAGGAGAAAAACAGGAGGATGCACACACACAGGTTTCCAAGCTGGGTGATACAAGGCCCTAGTTTGTGCACCCTCACATCAACATAGTCCACAATGGATCCACACAAGGCACAAAATAGAGGAATGAGAAGAACCCTTGGGTTCTGAAGTTACTGGTCCAAATACAAATAGTCCAGTCCCAAAACTTTAATGTCAAACAAGTAGCTTGACAGGGTGTACAGAAAAACACATTTGTTAGAAAATATTACAAATATAATATTTACATTTGTGAATGTGTGTCTATGTGTGTGGTTTCTGAAAAGGGAGACACAAAACATAATACAAAAAAAAAAGCAGTCAATGTAAAGGAATAACTTGGTTGACTGGATTGATTTACTGCTATACAAGGCGCTGCCACCAGGTGGAGCCATCAGACCACAATGGTGCCAGCTACCCACCCTAAATGATCCCACTTCAGGTACAGCTGACAGCTAAGAGCAAAGCAACCACTCATTTATCAAAGTAGGCAGCAATTAGTTATGTGCGTACAAATACATGCCAATGACTGTGAATACAACAACTATTAAAATATAGGCACTGCTTGTACTCAAAACTTACAAAATGTGAATGCAACAAAGCAACACGCTTTCAAATGGACAATGATGGTAAAAAAGGCACATGAAATGTGATGAAGATTGAGCACAGGCTTTGCACAGGTAGAAACCAACACCGCAGCTACTCAATTGCTAAGTGGTGCTAATTAGAATGACCTGCAGTAGCATGTAACATAAACATGAATCAAAGCAAGAATTATCTTTAAAAGGGCTGAATATGCACACAACTATATTAATTTCAATCAGGAGAGACTTCCTTGATAAAATAAAAAACATTTATTGTACAAGACAAACTATGCAATGTGCAAAGTCTCTGGAGATTAGACTCCATCAAATCCATAAATGCAGGGGGGGTGTAATCCATCCATATCCCCCGATGGAGTCTAGACACTGGTGGTGGTGATAAAGTGGACAGGAACCAATCAAGAGTGCCAAGAGGAAGCCAGTTGCCAAAACCCGAAGTACCAGCCGATACTACCGGGGGTTGAAAGGGGAGGAGGCGGGACCCACTTAAAACCTGAAATGACAACTGACAACCGGAAAGGAGAGAGGGGATTTAAACAAGATGTCATGCTGTGATTGGCTTGCAATACATGGCTGTCTCTGATTGGTTTAACTGAACCAGCTGAACCTGATTGCCACTGACGAGCGAGAGCCTAGGAACAGCTGATCAATTAGGAGTGATGTAAACATGAGTTTGAAGTCTTCCTGAAAGAATTTACGCTGAGCTCCATATGTGACTTAATGTACTTACAGTTCAGTGGATGAACACAACAGTCAAAAAACAACGGCAATAACAGTAAAAAAAATAGATAGTGTGGAAGAAAAAAATTCTCTTATAGGTCCAATTTAGTGGCTGGTTCAGATGAGTTTTATTCACTGTGCAGCGGAGACAAAAGTTCACAAGAAGCTGTACACTTCTCTCTAACCACAATGAGTTATGGCCAGGGTTTTTATAGGAAACAACAGCCTCTGCTGGTCACTGGCAGCAGAGATCGGAGCTTGTTGAAATCATTTGGGAGCTGAGACCACTCTTAACACTTTCCAACAGTTTAAATTTGGCATCATGGAAAATGCACAGTTTCATCTCACAATCATAACTCTTGAGAAGGATGTTTAAGTGTTCCTGTAATTGAGATTATAACGTCATGATTGGTAGAAAAATGTTTTGCCCTACAGGGTGTAATTATTTGTATAAATATGGATTCATATTCTTACAAAACTATTTCCTTATTATGTGCTGTCTGTTAGAATGGCCACGTAGCGGTTGGACATTCACAGCAGGAGACTTGAGGCAGAAGTATGGTGCAGACCAAACAGATGTTTATTTCACCAACAATTAACACAAAATGGAAGACATGAGCGCCACAAAACAAACTGAGGACCACTGGCAGCAGGTGGTCCTGACAGCAGCAGCTGTCAGAGGAAACTGGCAGCCTTTTATAGCCCGCCACTGACATTACCTCGACCCTACCACAGCACAAGAGAAATCTGAAATGAACTTAACCTAAACAATTATACAAACGACAAAAAACACATAAAATACATTTCTACTTCCCTACTGTTATTAATCTCAATTTGCTTTGCATTGGGTTACCTTGTACAATCAAACATAGTTAGCCTGAACAACTAATCAAAGTTTGTAGGCCTACCAAGGCGTAGGCTTACGAAGTATCAATAATCAATATGCTCCAACAAAACTGACCAGTAGCTCAGAAAACTAAACTGAAAATAGAGTGGAATCTGAATCCTAAAGTAGGATAGAAAGTAAAACTAGTTTAAAAAGTGAAATTAACTACGCTTGAGCCAGCAGAGTTTTGTTTCCAGCCAGATTGCCCATGTGGGTACCATATGTTAATTTTGGGCTGCTCTCTGGGCCATTTGCCCTGCTATCCCACAGATTGAATCCTACTCAACATTCTTGAGCTTGTATCATTATAGTGAGGAGGAAATAAGTTCCATGTAGAAATCTATTTGCAAACCAAATTCTAAAATAAGTAAAGAAATAAGACAGCTGTGAGTTTGGTGACCAGCATAAGTGGTTTTACAACCCCAAATCAGAAAAAGTTGGGACAGTATGGAAAACACAAATAAAAAAAGAAAGTAGTGATTTCTAAATGTACTTTAACTTGTATTTCATTGCAGACAATACAACAGCACATAATTTAATGTGTTCCTCATGATTTTTATTGTTTTCTTTAAAAAAAAAAAAGAAATCCTATTTTGGTTCTTGCAACACATTTAAAAAAAAAAGCATTTACCACTTTGTAATGTTGCCATTCCTTTTCACAACACTTAAAAGACATTTAGGGACTGAAGACACCAAGTGATGAAGTGTTTCAGGTGTAATTTTGTCCCATTCTTGCTGCAAACAAGTCTTAAGGTGGACAACAGTACGGGGTCTTCGTTGGAGACAGGTCGGGACTGCAGGCCGGCCAGTCAAGTACCCGTATCCTCTTCCTCCGCAGCCAGGACTTTGGAATGTGTGCAGAATGTGGTTTTGCATTATCTTGTTGAAATATGCATGGACGTCCCTGGAAAAGATGTCTTCTTGAAGGCAGCATATTGTGCTCCAAAATCTCTATGTACTTTTCAGCATTAATGGTGCTATCACAGAAGTGCAAGTTACCTTTGCCAAGGGCACTGACACAACCCCATACCATGACATACCCTGGCTTTTGGACTTGTTGCTGGTAACAGTCTGGATGATCCTTTTCTTCTTTGGTCCGGAGCACACAGCGTCCATTTCTCTCAAAAAATACCCGAAATACTGATTCATCTGACCACAGTACACGTTTCCACTGTGTGATGGTCCATCCCAGATGCCTCCAAGCCCAGAGAAGTCAACGGCGCTTCTGGACACTGTTAACATAGGGTTCCCTTTTGGGACAGTACAGTTTTAACTGGCATTTGTGGCTGTAACTACGTATTGTGGTACTTGACAAAGATTTGCCAAAGTAGTCCTGAGCCCATGTGGTGATATCGCTTATAGATGAATGACGATTCTTGATGCAGTGCTGCCTGAGGGATCGGAGATCACGGTTGTTCAGCTTAGGCTTGCGCCCTTGTCCTTTACGCACTGAAATTCCTCCTCATTCCTTGAATCTTTAAATTATGTTATGCACTGTTGAAGGTGAAATAAGCAAATGTCTTCCTATCTTTCTTTGAGGAACATTGTTTTTAAACATTTCAATAATTTTCTCACGTATTTGTTGGCAAACTGGCGATCCTCTGTCCATCTTTGCTCCTAAAGGACTAGACCTTTCTTGGATGCTGCTTTTGTACCAAATCATAATTACAATCACCTGTTGTTGACATCACCTGTTTCAAATCACATCATTATTTAACTAATTTACCTGATTACTAGCCCTTAATTGCTCATGTCCCAACCTTTTTTGGAATGTGTTGCAGGTCTGAATGACAGGAAATGATGTATATTTACAAATGAAATTAAGTTGACCAGACAAAACATGAAATATTTTGTGTTCACATTGTCTGCAATGAAATACAAGTCGAAGTACATTTAGAAATCACTACTTTCTTTTTTTATTTGTGTTTTTCATACTGTCCCAACTTTTTCTGATTTGGGGTTGTAGCCTACCATAAGCCATAGTTCAACTGTAAACCAATGCAATAAGACACATAGGCTACAACCATTCTATTTACTGCAGCATGGTGGGAACAGGCTCTATACAAATCTGCCTGACTGGTAAAACAGAAATATTTTTTCACGCGAGATTCTTAATGGTGTGAGAATCTCACACCATCTTACACCAGATTCTTAATGGTGTGAGAATCTCACACCATTAAGAATCTCCCAAAAAGGCAAATCTCACAGTGAGAAGAACCATTTAACAAACAGAAGCAACGTGTCGAAATGTCGAAGCATGGTAAATCGATGTTTTATGTTGAAGGCTTTGAACGGAAGTCTACCGTGTTGGGACTGGATTGTGTGTGTGTGTGTGTGTGTGTGTGTGTGTGTGTGTGTGTGTGTGTGTGTGTGTGTGTGTGTGTGTGTGTGTGTGTGTGAGAGAGGGGAGGGAGGGGGGTCTACAGGGAGGGAGGAGTTGGGTGTTGCCTCTGTCTCAAAACTGAAATCAGGATTCCCAGTCGAGACTCAGTCCCGTTATACACGCCGCGACACCTGGCCTGCTGACGCCGTCCTGTGAACTCTGCACCGAATAAATTTGACTAACGTTAACCGATCACAATGGGAGTCGAAGGCTGCACCAAATGCATCAAGTACATGCTTTTCTTCTTCAACTTCATCTTCTGGGTAAGCAAGCCTTGGTCATTTTTTTTGTCTAATTGTTTACACAATGTGTGTTCTCTTCGGTGGTTAGCGGTGTTGGTTTGTTTAGGCTAGCCCGTTGGATAAAACCAACAACACACATTGCATCTCACGGATGTGGTACCTTTACCGTTATACCACATGAATAACCGCGCGACAGCTATTTCACCACTAGGGGAGATTTTGGCGAAATGATGGTAACCAAAAAATAGCTAGAAAGGCGTGTGTGGTAAATGTACGTATAGCATATAGCTACACACCCACGAGGTGGTGAATATCATAGAAAAATATGCAGCTAAACACAACATGGGTAGCTAGCTAGGTTTGAAGTCAGCAGATTTTTAATTTGTTGTGACATGAAACACACGGTTCAACCGTTTTGAATCACATTTAGGTCAATGACAGAGGCTCACATATATCTGTAACTCAGTTTGTAGCTCTAACGTTAGCCGTAGATGGGCGGCAGTGGAGACTGCCTCGCTTGGATTTGGAGAATGGCTTTGTTTGGATTACATCCTCCACCTCATGTGTGTGTGTGTGTGTGTGTATGCGTGCGTGCGGAGGGGGACTCATGGTGGTTTCCATTTGGTGAGTCAAGGCCTTGTGTTGGGTGATGGATCATGGAAACATTTGTGGGTGTTTAGTTTTCACTCTGTGTAAGAGCTGCTGCAGAGTGTTTTTCTCAAAACAGTTCATTCGCTCGATCCCCTTTTTCTCTGGTACTTTTTTCTTTCTTTAAAATTCAGCAGCCCGTACAAAAAGTGGCACAATTGTTTTCTTATAATTTGTAAAGGGTGTTAAAAGAGTGCAGGGGGCTTCATTGGTGGGGGCGTGGTGTTGTTGCCGAGACACTGAAATATGATCAAGGAATTCCAGTTGGAGTAATTCAGTTAAAGGCCAAAATACTGCACAACAGTTCACTCTGACAAAGTATTTGGCAACAATTTTATTTTGCACTTATTGGCAATCAATGACAACAGACATTTACATTTTTTTTTGAAAATTTAAAAGTGGGGCTAGTTGAAAAGTCAGAGGGTCACCAAAACCAGTATGATTCATCCTCTGGGGACCATGGATGTCTGAATCAAATTCCAAAGCAATTCATTTAGTTATTTTTTTTTTTGAGTCACTGCAGACATTCCACAACAAAAACAAACCATGTCCATATTTTTCACCAAGATGATGACAATGAATGAGGAAAAGACAAAGAATTTCAGGGAGGAAAAGAGCTGATAATCAGTATTTTACACAACCCTAGAAATAGAGAGTTAATAGAAGTTCACTGTAAGAGCCAACTGTAATGTCTTTGTTGATTGATTGCATTCATTTTAAATGTGCACTCTTCATATTAACTTTAAATTAAAGCAAGCGTGTTGCCCACTCATCTATCACTTGGGTACAGATCACGCTTCCTGTTACAGCCTCTTTGCAGAGAAAAGACACATTAGAGGATGTTAGTAGTGTAAGTGCAGTAAACACCACAGGCTGACATGTTGCAGTTTAGAAGTAGCTTAATCAGCAAATAAGCATGTCTGTGTTCATGGGCGTCAGTTTGGTTTGAAATGTGGGGGGGACAGATATGCAATCAGAAGTGCATTTCCAGAAGTGGTGGGTACAACGACGCATTCATATTTTTTTCTCTTTCGCGCAGGTCATGTTTTGAAAGATGTTGTCCAGGGGCCTGTAGGCTACTACGAATCAAGTTTAACATGCCCTGGATTCCTTTCAGTTCCCCAGCTGCACTAACCCTAACAACCACTGTTAAACTGTGTCACAACGTTTATCAACTACCAGAGCCACATATTTTACATAAGAGCAATTCTACATAAATATGAAGAACACAGACACGGTTTACAAGCAAAAGGCAATCCAGTTGCTGCTTCCTAAAACAGGAAGAAAAGCTGGCAAAAAAAAGCCGACGCTGTAAATGTGTAAGTCACAACGCTTATCAGTCCCTCCAGAAAAATGCAGAGTTTTGTGATTGTTGCGGGCAGAAATCCTTGATTATGCAGCACGTTTTCTTAAAAAATGCGATGGAATATGTGGGATATTTATGCAATTTTATGCGATGAAATTGCAGGAACTTGCAAAAATTGCGGTTTGATGAAAAAGAGAAAGAAAGAGATTCCCCCAACACTGTGTTCTCACTAGGCGAAATTACGTCACTACATAACGTTCCCATGGCAACATGGGAAAATGGCTGCTCTTGTGTGAAGTAAACGCAACATTTTTCAACTTTCTGCTGAAATATGTGACATTTTTGCAACGAAAATGCAGGGATTATGAAATCATGCAAGCCCCGCATATTTTGCGAGGAAATTGGCAATTAATGCGGCTAAAGTGCGGCGTAGCCTATTTGAAAAAATGCGGCCCCCACATAAATATGCGTACTTTGGCATATGCATTGAATTCTGCAATCGCATAATCACGTTTTTCTGGAGGGACTGGCTTATCAATCAGTCAGGCACAAGATGTGACCATAATTACACTTGTTCTTTCCTTAAACTGTCGTTGCTTTAGTCTATTATTTCAGTTGCAACCCTGGCAGTGGGAAGCGATCGTGGGAGCAAATAAAACATGTAAAAACATAATTCAAACCGATGCGCGCATTGGCAACACACGGCTCAAGAAGTTTACAAAGATAGGCCTACGTTATTCCCTCCACTGAAAATCTATAGGCCCTAGGCTACCATTCATAAAAATAGGCTACCCATCAGGGAATGTTAACGGGGTTGTCAGTCTCTAAAGCGCACCTCTCTCTCTCTCTCTCTCTCTCTCTCTCTCTCTCCTTCTCTCTCTCTCTACACGCACCAAGCTTTTTCTTTTTCTTCTTTTTTTATCACTGAACTCCACCCATTCAGTCAATGGATTTTCTAAGAATGGTGATGCCGTTATCAATGGAGTAGGCCTATTGATCGATCAGTAGGCGGAGCTTTTACACCAGTTGATCTCTGATCTCCAACATAACCTGCTCCCGACCAGGTTAGGCGTTCAGCATAATTAAGTTACCACGGCGATTGAACCCGGTAACTAATCCACCGTCGTGGTACAGAAAACCCTGGGTTCAGTACAGGCCCCTGTAGCTTACTAATGTAAATAAATAAAAATGTATTCCAAAATGTGATGATGTCCGACTCGTTTTATGAAGAAGAAAGCCTTAAGTTTTCAAAAAGCATTAGACATGACCCGCTATGTTCTGCTTCGTACCATGTTGACAATATGACATGACGTGGTTTAATGTACCTAAACAATAATAATTTCTCTCTCATATTGCTCCTTGTAACCACCGAAAACTCTGAAAAAATCGAACCAAAAGTCCAATTATTATGGACGTTATCTGACATTATAAGCGTTGTTTCTGCTTCACATTTTCAGCAGCAGCAGTGGCTGTGGGTTGACTCCCCACGGTTCTCATGGGCTTAATATAACGTGTAAAAGCTTAACGTGATTTAATGTAGGCTACCTAAACAGAGATCAATGATCACATTTCTCTCTCATATTGCTCCTCATGTACAGTAAGTGCCGGTATCTGTGTTATGAACTTTATTTTTTAACTAAATTGAGCTCGAGGTTTAAAAAAAAAAAGTGGTGGGTAAAAAATGACCCATGACAAAATCTGGTGGGGACACGTCCCCCCCTAAATCGACGCCTATGTCTGTGTTGAGAGTTTTAAAGTGTTGCAGTCAACATTTGTTCCATGTATCAGTGCAATCTGAACCCCTGGTGCATTCTTGAGAAATTCCAATTGTCCAGTTAGACAATGCATAACATTTTCTCTATGTCAGATAGCAGTAGACACAGTCAAATACAGTATTGATTTATTTGCTTTAGGGTTCCAACTAATGATTCATTTTCATTTATCCCATCCAATTTTTTAAATATTGAATATCTGCCGATACCGAGTCCCGATCCGATACTTGCTCAGATACTAGTGCTGCACACCGTTTTTTTTGTTTACAAAAGCAAACCCCCAAACCCACTATTTTCATTTAAGATTCTTTTTCAATGATCTTTTTCATGATTAATCGTCAGTCTATGAAATTAACCCAAAAAGTGACAAGTCACAAGTTCTGATAGCCGACGGTCACTTCTTTAAATGTCTTGTTTTGTCCAACCAACAGTCCAAAACCCAAAGCTATTAAATTCAACGCACAACATAGAAAAAAGGCTAATCACATTTGCCGTTTTTGCTTGATTATACAGCAGTAATGATTAATCCATTAGCAAAATTGTTGCAGATTATTGTTCTGAAGATTGACTAATACATCGTATAATTGCGTCAGCTTTTACTTGTTTCTCAGCACGTCAGCAGTATCAAATCGCATCAGAGTTCAGCTAAATATATGGAAAAATGTCAGTTGAGATGTGGTGCTTTTTAAGCCTGTAGCTGGAACAATATGGAACATGGAATATGGAATGTTGTCATATTGGTGTTGGTGGACTCACACCTCGCCTACAGTTTAAACCCAGGAAATGCTGAGAATAACGGTCCACCTCTTATTGCCATTATCAGTAATGGATCATGAGTAATGGATCATGAGTAATGGTAATGGTCAACTAAAGTGCTGGTGTTGAAAGGTTAGCAACCAGTGTTGGGCAAGTTACTTCCAAAATGTAATACATTATTGATTACTAGTTACTGTCATTTGAGAGTAATTGGTTATATTACAATATTACTGTCTCAGAATTGTAATGCTTTACACTACTTTTGCATTACTTTTGAGTTACTTTCACCAAAATAAAAGCGGACGTATAACTTGGCAGGTAGCTTGTGAATTTCACCAGGGGATCAACAAAGTCTCACCTTCTTCCACTTTATTATATAATAATTTATTCATATTAATTTGTATTATTAATCTGAAGCTGCAAAGTAACTAAAGCTATAAAATAAATAGTTAAAGATGCCATATTATGCTCATTTTCAGGTTCATATGTATTTTAAGGTTGTACCAGAATAGGTTTACATGGTTTAATTTTCAAAAAACACCATATTTTTGTTGTACAGCACATCTCTCTCTCTCTCACTGCTGCAGCTCCTCTTTTCACCTTGTGTTCAGGTCTCTGTTTTAGCTACAGATTGAATCATCTTTCCTTCTGTACTCTTTGATTCCACTCGCACATGCTCAGTAGCTCAGATCGTAGATCATGTCAGTTAGCTCCATAGACAGTAAAAGAGAGGTTGTTTCTCCAACTTTGGTCAGTTAGCTACAAGGCAGGATTAGCCGGGAGACTTCTTCTAAAGGAGGGCGCACATGTAAGTACTTCTTTTGTAGATTATGGTGAACTTGTGTGTGTTGTAGCAGTGCTTTGCCATTGAGAACGAGCTAGCATGCTAATGCTAGCGCTAGCATGCTAACGGTTGTGTTTAGCCCGTCGTTTCGGCTAGTTACGTAACAAGCCCTGCAGATTTTGAACAGCTCACCTGGAGACTGAAGGCAGGACACATTCAGAAACCCGTATCTCACTCAAAACAGCATGGATAGATTTTGTTCAAGGTTTGTATGCGTGTGGAAGCACCAGAGACACAAAAAACGAACGCCACCAAATGTCGGGTTAAATGTATTGTAACTCGCGTTACTGAGATTGTAACGGGTATAATATTACCAAAATTGTATTAGTAATGCGTTATGTTACTGAGTTACAGCAAAAAGGAATACATAACTGTAATTGTGTTACTTTTGTAATGCATTACTCCCAACACTGTTAGCAACAGGCTCTTTATTTCCCACTGCTGCACTTTTCCTCAGTCTAACTATTCAGGGACCAGATAGTTAATATTAAGCCACAGTGCTAACACTATCTAACAGATAACAGGCAGAAAGTCACAGCAGCTCCAGTGCCCCATCTGTGTCTACAACGCGTTTAGGTACAGTGTCCACTGTCCATCACGTTATCAACTGTTGCCATAAACACATCGCAAAAGCCTGCGACACATCGCAAAAGACACTCAGATATTTTTTGTGTTGGTTGAAAGAAAATATCAGCAGAAAACGGCACTTTAAAAATGTAACTGTCATACTTTTATAGGGGTCACAGGTGCCTTTCATATTCAATTGAATGTTCAAAGAAAGAATGTGGGAAATTATTTTAATTCAACAAGCAATTTGTTGTATTTTAGCAGAATACTGAAAGCTGCAGAAGGCAGGACGGAGAACACTTTAATATTTATCGCAAGTAATATTGTTTTTGCGATATTTAACGTCAACACATATTTTCCTCATATGGTGCAGCCCTAGTCAGAACCCGTGTGTCAATTGCCAATGGCTTGCCACTTATTTATGTTATGGTGTTATAACTAGGGGTGTAAGATATATTGACTCAATATCATTATGTGCATATTTCGACAGAGTGACAGTGTAAGTGAAGAAATAGAGACAACGAAACGGAACGAATCAGAGAAGTGAAAGAAAAGTTGTGTCCTGTTCTCTTTTATTTATTTATTTTATACTGTGAACCAGTAAAACATGTCCTGTTGTGCAGACATGGTCCTTATTCATGTTGTACCAGTCCAATATGACTGTCAGTTGAAATAAACCTTGTGTTGTAAGAAAACTTGTTTAATTTGTTAAGAATCTATTTTGATACGTTTTCCCATAACTTTTGTAATTTTACATGTTTAAAAATATCGAAATTAATATCGATATCGCAATATTCATAATCAATATTGCAATATTCATAATCAATATTGCAATATTCATAATCAATATCGCAATATCACATTTTGTCAATATCGTGCAACCCTACTTATAACCCTTTCGGACAAGAACCTTGTGTAAATCCGATATGCTATTTTGGGTTAATAAAATGAGTGTCCTTATGCCTAATTTATACTTCTGCGGAAAGTTTCTGCAGAGCCCCAGAGATGGTTTTGCAGAGAGCCTCTGAAACGCACCTCAACAATGTGAAACGTAGCACGCACCGTAGCTGCCGCAGAAGTTTGATCAGTGGTGGGATTTCCGGATGTTTCTGTTCCCAAGGTTGATGCATAGACTGTAAGTGAAGCCAAAACATCTGGGGCCTCATGTATAAAAGATTGCGCAGCCTTCATACCAGAAGATGGCGTACGACCAAAAACTTGAAAAGTACCTACGCACAGAAATATTGACATGTATAAAACCGGGCGTACGCCAGGTCCTGCGCACCTTTCCTTTATACATCACAATCAACGTGAAATTGAGTGCACATGAATGAGCCACTGACCCCGCCTTGCCTCCTCCCATAAATGAATATGGAAATTACTATAAATGCGCCCCCGACGTCATTCTTCGTCCAATCACAACGGTTTATCCAGCTGCAGACGGAAAAAAACTTCACCGAGGTTTAGGTGCTGATCGCGGAGGTGGAGGCGAGAAATGTTTTTCTCTCTGGAGGTTTGTCATCTCGGATAAGCAATAAAAGAAAATGCCCAGAGTGGCAAATGTTGACCAGGCAGTGAATGGCAGAAATTAAAAAAACTGTCTAATGTCGAAGTGGAAATCAAGAGAATAGAGGCAGCACCACACCAGTTACAGAACAACATGCATCTCAGTGTCAGTCCAAATGACGCACAATAAGCAGTTTGAACCCACCGATGTAATGCCATTTATTTTAAGTGTTAGTAGGCTTGAGCGCGAGAGAGATCCGAATCAGAGGAGAGGTTAGCGAGGCCAGCGTCTCCACGGCAGGTGACAGTGCGCACGGATCCGCTGCGCCACACATGGATGAAATAAATGAAATAGTAAATAGGACTACAGAAACAGAAATATGTGCAGAATCAAGACAGCCAAGACGGCCCAGTGTTTGGTGCACCGGGTACACCTTGTTCACTGAATAGCCTACAAATCATCCAGAGGATCAATTACGCATCACATGAGTTTGCCCGCCTGACACAGCGTTTGTTCCTGGGGAGATGGAGCCGTGCGTCCCGCATCCCGTGCGCCATGGATGTCTGAGCCTCAGTAACTACAGACTTATAGACACTAACAAAAAGATCGCCACGGAAAAATGTAATAGGCCTATAGGCTATTACATTTTTCAATGCCGATATTTTTGTTGCAAAGTGAGTATGTATTTCATCTATGGGAAATACAGAGGATGACTGAAAGTATTTTCTAAGTGGATTTATCATTCATTTCCCGTCCTCATGTTTAACAGAGGTTAAGTAGCCTGCAGATTAAACAGTTAATAGTGTGAAAGATGTGAAACATTATCCATATAAATGATCAAACTTTTATGGAGTATCAGCGGATATAAATATGTTTTTTCATACACAACGTCACAGACATACGCCAGTAAGTGAAGTGGAAACTTTATTTTGTAATGTTTGGGGATTTTCAGCACTTTTAAATTTGCCACGTTACAGAGCCAGACAAGACTTTGTGGACGGTCCGCACATTCTCACGACTGCTCAACAGTTTGCGTGACGGCCCGCACATTCTCACGTCAAGTTTTTCTTTATACATCACAAAGTGTCCGTGACAACCAGCGTACGCAAGCTTTTCGTGCGTACGCAACGTTTATACATGAGGCCCCTGGATCGCCCCCCTGGTGGGTGGCTGCACTATAGGTCATAAATCCCGCTCCCTCCAGTTAGTTAGTGCATGGGACAAAGGCCAAAACAAAAAAATCAAAGTACACGTCACATAAATTTTTACCCCAATGATGGTTTCTGTCATTTAAGGTAGTTCTCATTACACTGTTGTTTCTTCAATTGTTCATTTTTCTGATAAGAGTAAGTAATCTGTTTCTGTGGCTGCATGGAGAAGATGGGGCTTTCTCACGTTGTGTCTCGGCCACGCCTTCACAGGCCCAATCGCTGATGGCGCAAAGATGCTTACTGACAGGAACCAATCATCCTTTCACTCCCACCACCACCTCCTGCCAGTGTGAGCAATGAGGGATGATTAGGGGCCCCTGGTTTTGTAAATTCGCTTAAGTGGGCCTAAATATTAGTACCGGAGCAAACTCTGTATCAGCTGATACCCAATATTAACACACTTGGATACAGGATCAGGGCCATAACAACTTGATCAGGACATCTCTGGGAAATACAGTCTTGTGCTTAAAAAAACATTTTAATTTGGACTCTTGATATAAATCAGTTTCTGGCCCTTTTTAACTTATATTTTTGGAAGTTGTACTTCTACTCAACTGCAATGGTGAAAAAATGAAAACATTCCCTGGCTCGGTGTGCAAAATAGTCATTGTCCAGAAGTGTTGGTAACGCTCCTGAAGAAGTGACTGTTAATGTGATTGTACATGCATTACAGCATTTCTTTGGCTCCTTCTTTCTTTTTAACACACATTCCACTTTAACCCTTTTAGCTTTATTGGCTGCTCTAAAGAGTCCCGTGAAAGGATCTTTTAGAGCGGAAGAGTCCAGTCGATGTGAAGAAACACTTTGACTGCAATTGTGCGATCATTGAGCAGCCGGCCGCGGAGGCTGCCTCTTTAAAGAAGGAGACCTCCTGTTTCCATAAATCACAGTGGACACTGAGAGGGTTAAGAGGCTACATGGGTGGGGGTGGGGCGGAGGGAAGCCTCTGTGTGGTGGTATAGGAGGCTTCTAGAAACTGCAGACAACACCCCAGCCCCCCACTCCCCGTCCTCAAGCACATGCCCAGCATTCTACAACCCCTGTACTCTGGGCAACAGGCAGAAATAGACACTGGGGGCACTTCAGCTGTGCTGATCTCACTTTAGATGTTATTTGAAGTAATTTCTGAGTTTCCCTTCCGTGTTCAGAGACATTAGGTGTGTGCGATTCAGTTACAGCTGCTGTGACTGCTGTTTTGCTCAGAATGAGCCTGATGCGCCTCCACTGTCAGTCACCAACAGCTATGCCCCCTGTATGGTGACAGCAGCAGGCTGTAGGAAACATCATGATGCCGGCCCATGTGTTTAGGCCATTTTCTTGGTGTGGAACGTGTGACAACAAGTGCAGTGGCTTAATGTGCAACAGGTGGTTTGATAATGTCTTTGGCATCTGGGGCCAAAACTAATATCAGCCACTGAAAATGGGGCAGGTAGCCTATTTTATGTGTTATTCTATGTTAGCACTATTGTAAGCCTGTGATACCTTTTAGATTTTCTGACAAAAGGCTTCTTTTCATGACAGACATTTTGACTTGCTATATTTAGAGCTGTATCAATTCCAAATTTTGCTGTACAATTAATTGTCTCAGAAATAATTGCGCTCAACAATATAACTGTCTCTTTCAGTCCAATTTGAAAATACATATGTGTGTATTTATTTTTTCAAATTAAAGTTTTGACTAAATCCCAGGATACATCTTTTGGTTATATCACTGTTATGTGACCCAGATAATGTAAAAACACAACACCTCTCTTCATTATCATAAAACATTGTATTTTTTTCTTAAATGAACATAAAATTGATTATTGCCATCAACAGTCATACCCCTTAGGACCTTAGTTAATGTTGGCAATTAATTGTGGTTAAATAAAGAAAAGGTGATACTCAAAAATTATTGTGGTTACACAATTATGCAATAAAAAAAGCTCACTAACAACCTTAATAATAGGTCTGTTCCTTTTTAAAAGGCCTAGTAAGCCATGCCAATGAACCAACACGCACTATACCAGGGTTCTGTTACCCACACTCCTAAATTAGCACTGCAGCTAACAATTATTTTCAATGTTGGGTAATCTGTTGTATATTTCCCTCAATTAATTGATTAGTTGTTTGGTCTATAAAATGTTTGTTTTTTTATGGCGAAAATGTTTCCCAAAGTCCACGATGACGTCCTATAATGTCTTGTTTTGTCCACGACTCAAAGATATTCAGTTTACTGTCACAGAGGAGAGAAGACACTAGAACATATTCACATTAATTATTAATGTATTATTCATTAAATAAAAATAGGACTCAAATTGATTAATCGATTACCAAAATAGTTGCCGATTAATTCATTAGTTGACAACCAATCGCCTCATCTTTGCAGCTCTAGCCTAAATTTGTTGCAGTCGTTATGTCAAAATGTCTGCTGTGAACAGTTAAACAAATCAACAGGGAAACACCTCCAACTGTGAAATTTCCCTTAATACTTCAAAACATAATCTGGGCTTTTCCTGACCCTGACTCAGATTAAGAAAATTCCTCTATGCAGGAAAAACCCTGATAATGTGCAAAATAGTTGTAGTTTTTTTCAAATACATTGTGTCTGAAAAATGGAAACCACGATCAAAATTTGTTACAGCCCTAAATTCTAGTGATTCTCTAAAATTGGTCGGAACCAAATCTGTGGTTGATCCTTTGGAAAAACTGCCAGTCCCTCTGACTCAAACATCCCAGATATCATATTTATAGCTCAAAGACCGCCTCATGGATTTGTGATTAACTAGTTTATTACTTTCTCTTACAAAACCAGCGGCCGGTAGAGCGTTATGAGTCACACCTCTTTGCGTGTCCTTTCGGCTGTAGCTGACCTGGGGCCAGGACTGTCCCGGACCTCAGATACCAGTAGTCGTAGCTGGGCTGCTCCAGCCTCGGTCACATCTCAGGCTCACAAATTATGGATTTTAACAATGTTCTGTCTGGGTTCTCCCTCTGACTCATCATTTGTATAAATACTGTAAATGAAAGCCTTTCAGAAGTTTAAATCTGGTTAAACCTTTATGCATTCCAGGGACGAGTCAGTGGTAATTCACTGGTTGGGAGGCAGGGAGTTCACTTAAAGTTAGTGAGTCATTCTGTGTGTGTGTGTGTGTGTGTTTGTGTGTGTGTGTGTGTGTGTGTGTGTGTGTGTGTGCGCGTGTGTGTGCACTCTTGCCAGTTATGGTGTTGATCTGGTTGCTAGGCAGCAGCTGGCCTTAGCTCTGGAATGGACCTCACTAAGAGAGGAGGAGGATGGGGAGGGAGGGCCTGTTTTGGGTCACATCTATTCACAGAAACTTGTGTTAGCTAGTTTAGTTTAGATATTCTCTTTGGCCATATTCACTATTTTGGACGTATGGAAGTGTGAGATTTATAAAATAGCCGAACCACCATATGGAGTCTGTTTTGTCCGCCAGTGTTGTATTTTACTGCTGCTGTGTGAGGTATATGCTAACTCTGGTTAGCCTATATTTAGGATTTCTTTGTCCCAGGCCAAACAAAAGGGCTCATGAAAGCTTATGTCAATGTAAACCACCCAGAACCATACATCAACAAAGACACACATTGCAGTATGTGCAGGGTTTCCCCAAGGGAATTGGTGAGAAGAGGAAGTATGAAAACAGATTGAACAAAGGGTCTCACAGATGTTTGCTGCTGTGTTTGCCTGGTTTCCTCAAATATAGACTCAAAATATCACTACTACTACAACCCTTAACTTAAAAGGAATATTTCGACATTTTGGGAAATACACTTAGTTGCTTTCTTGCAGAGATTTAGATGAGAAGATTGATATCACTCTTGTGTCTGTATGCTAAATATGAAGCTATATATACAGTATATATATATTACCGATTCAAAATCGATTCATAGAATTCCAAAAATCAATTCATATTACAAAAAAATTGTATGTCTACTGCAATCACATGATAGTTAGATAGATACTTTATTGATCCCCAAGGGGAAATTCAAGGTCCCAGTAGCTTAATGACATCACACACAACATACACATCATCATAAACAGGATGATCAAATAACAAATAACAAACAAATCCACATAAATAATATGGACAATAAAATAAAAAATCCACATGACTGTACTAAGGGATATATAAGATATATAGCTACACACACATACATACATACATGTGAAAGGTAACTACATTTACATACTGTGAATCGTTTTTTGAATCGAGAATCGTTTTTGAATCGAATTGTGAGCCTAAAAATCGGAATTGAATCGAATCGTGACATTTCCTGAATCGTACAGTAGTTTCACATTTTGGGAAATAAAGGTATTCACTTTTTTCCAGAGACTGAGATTAAGAGTAAGATTGATACTTAATCAGGCTAGCTGTTCACCCCAATTTCCAGTCTTTGTGCTAAGTTATCTTAGCCAGCTGCTAACAGTACCTTCATGTTAAGCATACAGACATGAGAGTGATCTCTGTCTCTGTCTAACTTTCGACAAGAACGTGCATGAACATATTTCCCAAGCTTTTGACGTCGATGAAAGTTTTTTTTTCTTTCATTAAGGCTAAGCTGTCTTTGCAATAACTTGTAGCAGCTAGTCCTACATAAAACAAGGGAGGTTCACAGTATCCCACAGGGACAGGGTTGTGATGACACGCATCATAAAACTGTGATCTCCTGAGTGTGGATCTGGCTCAGGACCTTTGTTTCTTGTCGCTTGTGAAAATGGGAAAAATATATCAAAAAACGGATTTAAAACGTAGCCAGTGCAATGTAGGGCAATGTACTAAACTAGGGCTGCTCGATTATGGGAAAAACCATAGTCATGTATTTACTTAGAAAAACAGTGAAACAGTGGAAACACTGTGAACTGTGACATTTCCCTTGATACTTTTCCCCTTTTTCGATCAGAACACAAGACAAATTAAGAGTTTGCTTGGAAAACGTAATGTGCAAAATAATTTTTTTTCTCAATTACATTGTGTTTGTGATCGTTAGGGGGCCGAAATCACGATCATAATTCCATTAATTGATAGACGGATAGATAGATGGATAGATAGATAGATAGATAGATAGATAGATAGATAGATAGATAGATAGATAGATAGATAGATAGATCTAGTCTTTATTGTCCAATGGGGAAAATTGTTTTCACAGTCACAAATATACATACACCTACAGTAAACATAGACACCTTCACCCCAAACACCATATAATGCACAGCTCCCTCCAGTCCGTTCCACTGGCACCCCTGGTGGGCAGCATATGCAACATATAGGTAACACAGTCCTATACTGAACTGAAGGAACTGCATGTGTTTTGTTGTGTGTTGCAGCTTGCAGGAGGTGTTATCCTGGGCGTGGCCCTGTGGTTGAGACACGACCCCCAGACCAGCAACCTGCTGGAGCTGGAATTTGATGGAGCCCACGCCCCCAGCACCTTCTACATCAGTACGTATCTCATCTGTACCATCTCTACTCTCTGCCTCTGTCTCCGGCTTCACACTGTGACTTTGTCTTGTTAAAAATTCTCTTGCTCAATCCTGTGGACACCGTTAGTAATAGAGAGGCTTGTGACATCAACTCAACACTCAACCTAGTTCACAACTGAATCACGCTCAGAAAATGTCGCCGTTTCTGGCTTTTCTGCTCATTAGCATTATTTCCGGCACTGCCCTTCGTCTACTAACCAGGCCCAGTTACACGTTACCCAGTTATTCAAATGGAAATGCTCTCCTATGTTATTTAGTCTTTTAATTATTCCCATTGGACTCATTTTGATTTATGGATTAAAGGGAAAGCCCTAGTCTGTTATAAAAAAAGAAGAGAAAAGTCTGAAAATGAAAACTCATATTGTACAAACAAAGCCAAATAAACTTAGGGATGTTAATGATTACATTTTAACCGTTAACCGACAATAAGATTTTCGACCGATTCATCAAACAATATTTTTAAAACAAAAATATAAAAAGTTATTAAAAAACATTTTGTGCATGATAAAAGAAATAAAGGCAATACAATCTATGTCTTAACTGAACTGTAGTTAAGTTGCTAGCAGTGATGGAGTACTTGAGTCCTGGACTCTAAGCTGTCCTAATGGTTAAACGCAGAAAGGCCCAAACAATTATCTTGAAAAAAAAGAAAAGAATTCCAGGACACTGGCTGCATGTGTCCGCGACAATGCACAGAACATCGTTGCTGCGCGACCGGTAAAAGTCCGCAGCCATCCACAGAACGCAGAGTGTATCGGTTAATGATCGGTTAACTCTATTGCTTACTGTTTCACTATACCTTAAAGAAAGAGTCCAGCCGTATCATGAAAGCAGTGTTGGCTGCCTTGCTGCCTTTCTAATCAAATACATTATCAGTCACATCCATTTTTAATGATGTGCTGCAATGACTAACAGTAGGTAGTATATGTGATAGGTCCACATTAACTATTAATGGCCAGAATAAGTGGACGATTCAGATGAATGTGATAGTCATTATTAATAAGTTAAAGATAATAGGTGGCTTTTATAAAACCTTTTTGTAAATCATCATCATACACATCAACTACATGACAGGGTTTTTCAGGATGAGCCTTTGGGTAGTAAGCATGATTGGTCTGTGTACAGTTAAGTCAGTGAGTTTGTGTTACCTTATTTGATAGAAATCTATACATGTTCCTGTTATTTCTGAAAATGTGATAAACAAAAGTGTGCTTGAGTAAATAAAACCCCAATTAATTAACAACGGGTTATTCTAAAAATAATATTAATATTTAAATAAATAACCAGGAGAGTCTGGTATACAGCCTGACTGAAGATTAAACTGAGATTAGCTCTTATATTCAAATTTATGTTCTGCTTCTTCAGTGGTTGATTGGTAAATTGCTCTTAAACACATTTGGAGAGGATTTGATTTGGGATTTTTATTCTCAATTCTCATCATTTTGGTGCTAGTGGTTTTCCTTTGGGGCTGGCTAAAACCTAGCCTGAATGCCAGCCGAATTTAGACCCGCCCACAACATTTGAGGTCGGGAAGTTCGGTCTGGACTTGATCCGTTGCGGAGCAACTATGCTTGAACCACAGCTGTTCGGACCAATCAGATTGTCAGGGCGGACTTTATACGATGTGACAGATGATCAACAGTAACGTAATCAACCATGTCACCAATGACAGCCTCCCAAGTGGAGAATGGGAAGAAAATATTAACTTTCAGTAATGTTTTAGTCTTGTTGCATTGCACATTTCACCTGTAATAGTCCTTCACAGAGGTCAAAAAGTCACTTTCGACACAACAACACTTATTATTATTCTCGGTTTTCCCCTGGGACCAGTCGGAGCCGAACAGACCTAAAACCCAGCGTCTGAACCAGGATATAAAGTAAAAAATTTAGGTAGAAGAAGAACAAACAACTTGCATATGTAACACATTTAGATCATATTCATGATTTTCCAGTCTCTGTACCTTTTCTAAAAATGTTTTCCTTTGAGCCATGTGTGGTGGAAAGTGGGCAGCCATGACGGACCAGGCACTGAAATAACTGCTAGTTTCTGGAGAGCTTTGTTTGCCATTTATGTTCTGATCGCTTGTTCTGATCCACAAAGTTCAGGATCACCAATCAACTAATTTTTAATAATATTGATCCTTCTGAACTAGGGGTGTAACGATACACTCAGCTCACGATACGATATGTATCACGATATTTTGAAAAAAATGCAAAAATTCAACTGAAAATCTAATTACAGATTTAACATTAACAGTGTTCAATAACTGTCTTGTTATACATACAACTTAAAGAATGTACAATTCTTCAATATAAATCAAGATTTAGTTTAACCTTCTGTATGTAAAATCAACAATTGACTAGGTGTCACTGACCAATAAAACTGAATTGTATCATGAAATTAGAATTAGGATAGCTCAAGAGATAACTTCTTTAAGCAGTATAAGTGCAAAAAAAAAAAAAAAAACACCACACAAGTAGTGTCCTGTTCAAGTAATTTCAACACAAAGAGCTTTTTTTTACCCTGACCAGTTCGCAAAATCCAACATTGTCGACGACGGAGAATGGCCTCATGTCTTTTGCGATAAAAACTCCGATGCACCTGGTTATTTCTTGAGCTTTTGCACTTGACTGAGACCACGTTGAAGCAAAACTAGGTTCTATAGATATTTGGCCTTCTTTCACTCTCTTTTTCGCACCCTGTTGCAGGAGTTTGTCTTTGTGGTACCGTTTTAAATGACACATCATATTTGTTGTGTTCGACGTCGTGTATAACAGTGTTTGCTTACAGTGTTTACACACAGTTTGTGTTTTTTTACCATCCTCCTGTTGAGTAACCGAAAACCAAAATGCTGCCAGACGTCGGACTTGTAAGTGGACGGGGCATCCTCTATTTCAATTTCAGTCGAAGCCGAACTAATTTTGCCCTGCTACTGCTCAGTTCAAGCGATTCGTTTGAGCGTTGATGCAGTGAATGAAAGCGTTACGCGGGTGCGGTAGCTCAACCATTAGCAATAGGGTTAAACAGACGTCGATATATCCTTCTTCTTCTATCTTTTAAACTGACCTTTGTTGATCTGAAATGAAGACAGATTAAAATGTTTTCAGAAACACGTTTCAGTGAACTATTTTAGTACAATATGAGATCGTATTCTGAACAAGCCGCACTGACAGTCTGGCTTTGAATTTCCGGAGAAAACAAACCCATGTGACGCATTCGTCCAATCAGCTGCCGGTTGTCATTTCTTGGGCAACAATACAGATTAGCGACGCCTGCTGTTATAGAGATGTATTACGTCTCGTCTCCTCTCGTCTTTTTGATGTGTCCCGAGGCAGTTTTTGGGACCTCGGGGACGCGACTGATCATCTCGACTGGCTTTTCTGCCGATGGTCGGCCGTCTGGTATGTGTGTCAGCACATATATGGTGGTAGTAAAAAAAATAATAAAAAGAAATTATAATAATATCGCCTCTACGATACACATCGTAACATTTTTGCATCGCGATAAATCGTACCACGATATATCGTTACACCCCTATTCTGAACTGAACAGTAGGGTTGCAACTAACTATTTTCTTTGATTATCAAATTATCTAGCAAATGTTTCGTGAATATTCAATGAATTGCTTAGTCTATATGTCAGAAAACAGGGAAAAGGACAGAATGTCAGACTATGTCTTCAAATTGCTCTATTGTGCGACAGTTCAAAGCCCAAAGAAGGCTTTCCGTGATATAAAACAGAGGAAAGCAGTAAATCCTTAGATTAGAATCCTTCAATTAATCCACTTATTGTGTCAGAGTCCAGTCAATCGTAGCATTGTTTCACAATGGCGTGTATAGCTGGCCCACAGTTACCTGGGCGTGAGAATAGTAAAGTGGTGTGAAATGTGTTAACGATGGAGCGAGGCCCCGCTGCCTCGCCCAGATCACCAGCAACTTGTGACCAGGACTAACAGGCAACACACCGCTCATCATATGACTCTGTTAAAAGCTTGCTCTCCCACATGAAGATAGCCGCTGTCACCTCTCCAACTCTGCTGTCGCCTCCCCCCACCCCCCACAGTCACTCCCTCCTGACTGCATCAACAACCTGAGTCATCTGCCTTGTGAGGGAGAAGAGGGAGAAGAGAGATGAAAATCAAAATCAAAACGATCAACTGTATCTATCTCCATCTAAAATACAGCTACAGAAAAACATGGAGGGTGTGTTTTCTCCGTTTCTCTGAGGCGGCATAGCTGTGGTCGTTCAGTGAAAAACGGCTCACCAGTCAGAGAGGAACCACTTAGACTTTCTCTTGAACAGCCTCAATGATTGCATCCTTCCCATTACATAAAGCCTCCCTCTCATTCCCGAGGAGGGGAGAAAAATCGGTATAGGAAAAAATTTCTCACTGGCCCTCCCTTCTACTACTCCTCCTCCTCACCAGCCCCACCCTCTTCCTCCCTCCCTCCTCTGTGAAAGTTTTCCTCTCCTTCACTCCGCCTGGTTTCTTTTTCCACTGTCGCACCCCCTTTCTTTGCCCATCTGGTTGTGGTTAGTGTCTCACTTCTCCTTATTTTTCCTTTAGTGCTCCCCTCTCTCTATCTCTGTCTGCCTTTTTTTTTTCTCCCCCTCCCCTCATGTTTTCATCCCCTGCTGCCAGGAACATTTCAATATGGAGTCCTACATCTGCTCTCCTTTCTCTCCCCCCTACCCGCTCACAGACACAGTAACCCAACAGCAGGCCGCCTCTTGCCTTTCTGCAGAATTAAACGTACACTGAGTTTCTCAGTTAATAGACAGATCCATTTTTTACGGAAGTCTCTTTTCTAAACTACCCAAACCTAAAAACAACAGAAATGAACGGGTCTATAGCTGAATAATCAGTTGATAGTGAAGTAAGTACTTTGAAAAATGTAATGTACCACAAAGTTGATGTCTCAGTTCCTGTTAAGTCATTTTGTTTTCCAGTTACATCAGTTTTCTAAGTAGCAAAGGAGTTGAAGGGTCAGTTCCTTCCAGGTTGCGTAATTATAAAAGCTTCTGTGGCATAGTTAGCAAGTGTCATGAGCATGCAAGTTGATACTAAGAGGATAACAATCTTGATCTTGGTTAGAAATGCTTCCGTTTTTTATCAGAGAACAGACCTATGTCTGTTACGTGTCTGAAAAACCGATACCAAGCCTCAAGCATCATGTAACTTTTTTTCAACTTAAATGAAGGATTTTGGTGCGTTAATACCAATGTAGTGCATTCTGCATATGCAAAAAAGCTAAGAATGTATCTTGCAGGGCAACTACAGCTTATTATATGTTCAGGTTTATTTTCATGAATTCTGATGATATTTTACTCACCAAAGTAATTGCTTTGATTTTTGAAGGCAGCAATATGGCTGAAAAAAAAGTCCAACGGTACAAGAAACACGATCAGTCACACACTCAAATATTTATTTTGAAGAGGAAACAAATACAAATGGTGAAACTAACATCCACCACAGTTTACTGGGGCTGTCACTTTTGATTCAAAATATTTTGAAAGAAATTCTCAGAGAACTAATGCTGTGAATTGTAAAAGGAACCCTCTAACCTGCTGCATTATTAAAATTACTAATGTTGACGTTAAGAAGTGACCCCAAAGCAGTTACATAGAGGCAGAAAAAGTGCTTTCTTTAATGCAGAGGGGTGTGATGCAGAGACAGTATACCTAAAGCCATACATCTGTGAAATAAGCCACAGCAGTTTTTCCCTAGCCAAAATTTCACCTAACTTTGGAGTGCCATTTAGCGTGACATGGGTTCCTTAGATCATCTACTTTCATATGATACCAATATCTTCACTCTAGCTTCAAAACAGAGCCTCTTAAAAAAAAAAATAGATTTCAAGATTTTTTTGAATCGATATCAGATCATTCAAAGGAAGATCATTTTTTTAAAACCCAGCCCTAGATGACAGACATTTCTCGGTTTAACTTTGGCCTACCATACTTGCCGTAGTTGTGGTAGTGCGCTGTAAAGTAATTCAGTTTAAATAAGTCACAATACTAGAGCTTGGGATTGTAAGTTATAAGGTTATAGCTGTGGCAACTACACATTGTAAGTTGATTTGAATTAAAACTGACAAATGCTAAGTTAACTATTAACAAGTTCATGATAGAAGATCAATGAAAGTCATTTAATTAGATTATGGGTTTGATGGTAGAGCCGCAGTCTACAGTGGGGCACTGTATGGAGTAAAATGAAAGCTACTAAATGGGTGCCATCCATCACGTTTCAGACGAGACCACATTCTGCAAGGTCATTTACACAGCCATGTTACTGTTACTGTTCAGGCAGAGAGTGGGTAATCCCAGCAGAACCAAACAGGAACTGATTTCTGTCAGCCATTTTCACATAGTTATCTTTCACGTACAGGAGATGAGCAGGGCTAGTGGAGCTTCAGGAAGTTATTACTTAAACCACTTGACTCATTTTCCTTTTCGGAAGCAAACCACGTGGTCACTGACTTGTTAAGACATGTGCTGTCACTGGGACACCTCAGGTGATTCCCAGAAGAGTTAACAGGAAACCAATATGACACACCATAGTATTTGATACATGGCATAGGGATTTTCACATATCTGGTGGTTTACAGTACCAGCTCACAAAAATAGATTTAGAGTCAGAGGACTATCCCCTCTTCACAAGTAGGTGGGCTTTATTTGGAATAGTATAGGTCCAGGAAAGGATTTAAACTTTAAATGTACGTAGCTAACTGTTATTTCCACTCATGCGCCACAGTTGTGCTCCACATGTTAATATGCTGTTCTTCAAGCAAACCGGACTATAGCTTCCCAACATTAAACCACAGATTCACATTTCTGGAACTACAGCGAGGCCTATTATAACTATCTATTTGAAAAAGGAGAGCGAATAGTCTTGTTATAATGTAAAATGTTGATGGATATATAAAAAATAACCACAGATGTGATTATTGATGTTCAAAAACTAAATAGAAGAAAAATACAATTGTGTCTATGGATGATATTATTGTTTTTTAAAACTGCGTTTTATAGTGTTGCATTTAAAGTCAGACAGTTGCTGGGTTGTGATTCAAGATAGAGCAGTACATAGCAGAATATCAAAATACATCATGATGTTGTTTGATAGGTCTGATAGGTCTAGAAAGTAATGTTTTGTAGTTGCTAACTATGTTGTCAGCTATTTGGTGCCAGGCAGGTAGTGTTCAGTGAGTTTCTTACAGTTTTTTTTTTTTAAACTTATGATCAGCTGCCTGCCGAGGCTGAAAGACAAAGGTAACCAGAAAGGCCCTCAGAGAGCGCAGACCTCTGCCACAGCCATGCCCCATCCCACAATGTTAAGGTGAAAAGTAATTTGTGTACCCACCCCATGATTCGGATCCACTCTAAAATGTAATGCCTTCTTCCTTGGCCCATGCTACACTCTTCCATCAAGTTTCATGAACACCAAGCCAGTAGTTCTTCCGTAATCCTGCTGACAGACGGACAAACAAACCAACCGAACCAAAAACAAAACCTCGTAGAGTGGAGTTTGTGGGCAATAAATCACCAAAAGGCTAGAGGCTCTGTAGAGTGGCAACCATGCTTCACATTACACATTCATCCATTGGTAATAGCAAATAAAAAAAATGAACTGCTTTTGGGAGCAGGAACAAAGAAAAGCAGTCATCACAATACAGCATAATACTTTTGTAGACGAAATAAGTAATGTGAACAAACATTACAGTAAATGAAAAAGGTTAGAATTCATCGGTTTAACAAAAATCATCCAATTTCACAAATAATTCTTCCAAAGCTATGGGGACTGATGCGCTGCTTTGGACTGACTTTTTTAAAAATGTCCATCGAATCTGTTATCAAACTCTTGGAGGACTGAAACAGCCGGGGCCACCAGCCAATGCATGATGTTTGATTGATTGAACTGATTGATTCTACAAAGGAAGGCTTTGTATGAAATATATATATATATATATATATATATATATAATATAAAAAAAACTTAAACCACCGATTTACAGCTTCTGCATGTTCTACTGAATAAAACCAAGTCATTCTGGGTAGCATTCCCTTTTCCACTGCACTCATCCTGAAGTCAGAATTTCTGATGTCCTTACATACCTTTCATTGTATAATAAACAATAGTCGGATGACGTCAGCGAATCAACTAAACACATCTGGATAAAATATTTGGAGGTGTGTTGTTGTACTAGCTTCATCGTCATAGGGAAACTCCACCTGGACTATATGTTGTTTGCAGCAGTGAGCGGATAATCAAACACACTAGGCTGAGTTTCAGGAACATGGATGCTTGAAGACAAATCGTTTTTTCTTCATAAATTATATTATAACTATTATAATAATCAGTCCCTCCAGAAAAACGCGATTATGCGATCGCAGAATTCAATGCATAGTCAGCCAAAGTCCGCATATTAATGCGGGGGTCGCATTTTTTCAAATACACCGCACTTTCGCCGCATAAATTGCCGATTTCCGCGGGGGCTTGCATGATTTCATAATCCCCGCATTTTCGTTGCAAAAAAGTCACATATATCTCAGCAGAAAGTTGAAAAATGTTGCGTTTACTTCACACAAGAGCAGCCATTTTCCCCTGTTGCCATGGGAACGTTAAGAAGTGATGTCATTTCACCCACTGAGAACACTGTGTTGGGGGAATCACTTCTTTTCTCTTTTTCATCAAACCGCAGTTTTTGCAAGTTCCCGCAAGTTCCCGCAATTTTTGCAAGTTCACGCATTTTCATCGCATAAAATGGCATAAATATCCCGCATATTCCATCGCATTTTTTAAGAAAACATGCCGCATAATCAAGGATTTTCGCCCGCAACAATCACAAAAAAGCTCCGCGTTTTTCTGGAGGGACTGAATAATACTACAAATACTACATCGATTTTTGATTTAAGTTATATAACAGTATGTTTCATAATTTATATAATATGACCACTTGTTACTCTGTTCGATCGTCCGACAGGCCCTTTAGTTGAATTATACTGACACCTTGAGGAGCAATACAAATTCAAATCTAATACCAGATTGTAGAAATGTAAAGTTGGCAGACCATTTCGTATTACTGCGTATTATTACTTGTTACCACATCGTGTGGTCTTTTTTTTGTAGCCTTGAAATCTGAGACGATCTTGACACACGTCAGGGCAAAAGCTGCAACGCTGCGAGTCACGTCATCCATCAGCTGCACGGGGCAGATTCAGAAGGCCGACTGAATGGAAGCAGATAGAGAGCATAATGGAAGAGGATCCACGAGAAAATGAAATCAAGTCAGACAGGAAAAGACATTTAAATAAATCTAATTATTGAGAGCATACTTTGGAATGAGCGAATGCATTAAATAGAAAGGAGAGATGGGGCGCTGGCAAAAGAGGGAGGGATGGAGAGGGCAAACGGCATGGAGGGAGGGAGGGAGGGCGGGAGGGAGGGACTGTGTCACACTGGAGAGCCACAATATAAGAGATGGAGGGAGCACTTGGTCCGTCTCCAAGATATCGATTAATAAATTAGCCGTAGTGTGTGTGTGTGTGTGTGTGTGTGTGTGTGTGTGTGTGTGTGTGTGTGTGTGTGTGTGTGTGTGTGTGAGCGAGCGAGCGGCTCTGTGGGTAGAGAAGCAGTGGGGGATGGGGGGTACGGGACCAGTTAGTGGTCCACAATCGAATTACCGTATGTCTGAGCTGACAAGCAGGAGTAATGATGCTGGGGCTGAACACAGAGAGCTGCACTCCCAGCCTGATAGCAGCACAATAGACCCAATATGCCCCACGGTGCTCACTGACATCAATATATGAAAAAGTCTACTTGGATGAAATCCAGGTAGGGGTTGTGTTATTTATGGAGCCCCAAAGTGCTCATATTAATTAAATAAAGACGTCATATTTAATTACTTAATCATATGAAAATTTTAAAGTGTCAAATATATGAATGAAATCTCAGCTATTCGTTATGAAATGTCATAAGAGAGAACCCCCCCCCCCCCCCCCCAGAGAAACCCCCCCCCCCCCCCCCCCCCCCCCCCCCAACCACCACCACCACACACACACATGCACACACATGCACACTTAACAATCTACAAGACAGGAAAGTCTTGGGCAATCGTTTATATTTATAGGTCTAAAACTCGCAGAAACAGCACATTGGTCTTTCAAGGTTAAACAAAGCAGAAGTAATTTTTTGTGGATTAAAGCAACGTTTTACATTGAAAATCACAGAGCAGCTCTAGTATAACCATGTTTCTTCTCTCCAGTCCCAGCTTTGACCCTGCCTGGTTTACCAGACATCAGACCTTTGACCTGAACCTTTAATAGCCTTGCACTTTTTCTCAGCTGTTCTTCTAAAAAGGCCACTGAGCAAGATGTGAGTCAGAGAAATGACTTTCACTCCCTCCACCCTCCATAAAGTCAAATATTAACCTGCAAGCATCCGACAACCTAACACAGGAAACACATGGAGGTCTCTACAGCTGCTGCGGAGAGAGAAAAAAAAACAAGTGCAGCACCTGTTTAATGTCCTGAGGAAAAGATAATGTTTTGAATTATGGAGCAGACAAGAAGCAACTTCCTGTGAACATAACTGGAACATGATTCACTTTATTCTACTGGCATGAAAACAAGATTGTGCCGTCTGCTGTCCGTCACATGGTATTGCATGCAGGCAGGTATTAAAATGGGGTTATGGATACTTCCAAAGCTTCGAAACCACAGCTTTTAGTGGTTTCCATTCTTGTAACAGCTGTTTACATGTTCTTGTTTGTCTCTAAGAAGCAGAATGACTTGCTTTATTCATTTAGCACATACAACAATTACAATCTAGTGAACTTCAATAGAGCTGCAGAGCTTTACTGCTGGAGCAGTACATAGCAACTCTAAAGGTCTAAAGCTTTTTAGATTTCCTTGGATTAAAATTAAGTTGCATAACTTTGAATGAAGTAATCGATTAGTTGTCAACTATCAAATGAATCAACAACTATTTTGATAATTGGTTTGAGTCATTTTGTATTAAAGAAAAAGTCAAACATCTCTGATTCCAGCTTGTTAAATGTGAATATGTTCTAGTGTCTTCTCTCCTCTGTGACAGTAAACTGAATATCTGTGAGTTGTGGAGAAAACAAGACATTTGAGGACGTCATCTTGGGCTTTTGGGAAACACTGATCCACATTTTCTGACATTTTAGAGACAAAAACAACTAATCCATTAATCCAGAAAATAATCCACAGATTAATCGTCAATAAAAGTAATCGTTGGTTGAAGCCCTAAAATTCAATCTCTGCAATTAACCCATCCCAAGCATTAGGAGCAGTGGGCGGCCACATAGCAGCGTCAGGGGGAGCAACCTGTGGTTCAGGGTCTCGCTCAGGGGACACTTTGACATGCAACCGGAGGAGCTGCTGAACCGACAGCCAATCATGTGTTTGAAGGAAGACTCCCTCTTCTACCAAAGCTGTCAAGTGTTGCCATGGATATTAATCGGCCAATCTACACTCTCCTTCTGTCCAGGTGTCCACATCCTGATCGCTGTCGGCGCGGTGATGATGGTGGTCGGTTTCCTCGGTTGCTATGGTGCCATCCAAGAGTCCCAGTGTCTATTGGGAACTGTGAGTAGAGCTGTAACAATTCCAAATTCTGCTTTACGATTAATTTTGCCAGAAAGAATTGCGATTAACAGGGTTAGGGTTAGGGTTAGTTGTTAGACCAGAAGGATTCATTCACATTGTCTAATGGTGAGTAACACTGAACTATTGTTTGTTTACGAGAAAACTTCACAGGGCCCCTTTAACTTTGTAAGACCCTATTTTCTCTCATTAAAATGTAAAAACCTTGGTAAGCTGGACCAGTGTTCTGTTCTGATGTTTCCATTCTGTTCTGCAGTTCTTCGCCTGCCTGGTCATCCTGTTCGCCTGTGAAGTTGCAGCTGGAATCTGGGGCTTCATGCACAAAGACACAGTAAGACTGCAAACCTACATTTCAGAGTATCAACATATCAATATGCGTACAACATTACGTCCTAAAGTGAGTAAACACCTCTACAGGGTATTTGCAGGTCCTTTAAGGAAACATATTACAAGATCATATTACATATTACCTCACGAAGTAAGGACCTTTGTTTGTTCAAGGTGTTTTCAGATATTCTGGTTTATTTTGCCTGAATTGGCACTTTAGACTTACAGACTTAGGGGCCATCCACAAAGAGCAAGAATGATTTGTTGTACAAAGAGCAAGAGTGATTTCCAGCTACGAGGGTGGGACAAACAACTTGGGAAACCGGTTTTAAAAAAACAGGTTATAGGTACAAATCTTTTCTATAGTACAAAATAAAGAATATTTTATTCATTCAGAGGTTATAAGAGTCTTTAATGATTCTGGAAATAGCTTGAAAACAGAGGTAAATGTTGTTACATGACTGCTGGTTATTTCTTTTTTGAAAAAATGATGCTGAGCTCTGGGATTGCAATGCAATAGGAAGACATGAGAGCCACTAACTGGGACAAGTGTTAGATTTACAATGAATAGGGAACAGATCATGAACTGCACAGATCATGCATTGGACTTGAAATGCTACACTGCTGATAAAGTATTTCCCATCAGTGTGTCTTAATTCAAACCAAGCCCCCGGCCTAAGCTAATGTTCAGACCGACAATTGCACTGCGGGGGAAAAAAGAATCCTCATTTATTTCAGGCTGATTGAAGGGTTACGCCAAATTAAGTTGAACCAGGCTCAACTTTTTCCTCAAGGCATTTGGCGTTTTTCCATTACATGGTACCTGCTCGACTCGCCTCGACTCTACTCGCCTTTTTTGGTTTTCCATAAATGAAAAAAAGGACCTGGTTACTAGCTAAAAGGTAAATTTTTTTTAGTATCACCTCCGTCGAGGTTCCAAGCGAGCTGAGGTGATACCAAAAGGTGACGTGAAAACCTGCAGACTACTGATTGGTCAGAGAGTAGTGATTAGTGATTAGTCACTAATCACTAATCACTACGTCATCATTGCTAGCGACAGACGGGAGGGGTGTGTCCTGAACAAACCCGCCATTTTTAAATAGTTTTGCCAACGGTGCTGCCTCCAGCTTCTTTTGAAAATAAATGTGTCTTCTGGCTGTGGCAAACAGCCACATGCCGAGAATCCAAAACACACCTTCGACGTTCTGTGTGTGTGTCGCGTTAGGTCGCGGCAGTTTCCTGCGGCGTCACTATGATGACCAGCTACACTGGCCTCACGCATGAGGCGGTACTAAATCTGCAATGGAAAAAGCAGGACAGGGCACCGCGGCCGAGTCGAGCTGTTGATAGCAGTGGGTAAGCGCCAATTGAGTCATCCCACATCGCTCCTGTGTTGTGTTTTGGCGGTTGTTAATCCTTGAAGTCCATGGATCGATTACTAAACGCGTTTTTCTTTTCTTTTTAACACGCTACTTTTCAGTATGAATGCCCTGTCAATTCATGCAAGTTGATGCTTAAAGACCAAAAAAAGTGATCATGAAACATTTTAAAACTGTATAGGTTCCAACAACTAACAATTAAAATAACAATTTAAATATACAGTCCGACCAATAATCACTGATATAATTACAATTTGGCATATCTAAACAAAACCAACAATTACCAGTCATACGCCTTAGGACCTTAGCCAATGTTAGTAATTAAATGCATTAAATTAAATTAAATTAAAGAAAAAAAGAAAAGAGAATTAGAAAATGATGCAATAATTGTTACAGGCGTAGATACAGTATTGAGCTTGAATTCAGGTAACAACACTTAGTGTTAAGTTTGAGGCTGAGCCCACAGTAAGCTCTCTGATTCTGTTTCAGGTGTCGAAGGAGATGATCAACTACTACGACTCTGTGTACGACAAGGCCATGACACAAAGCCTCACTGAGGACAAGAAAAAGGCCGCCGCCTCCGTGCTCAAGGTCTTCCATGAGACGGTATGAACACACACTAGGGTTGGGTATCGTTTGGGGTTTTGTCCGATAAAATAAAGGGGTACTTTTAAAACGGTACCGGTGCCTAAACGGTGCCTGAACCGATACTTTTTAAAAAAGTAAAAGAAGGGTACTAAACAGTCGGCAACATTTAAGAACAACTTGTTTATTACTAAGGCCATATGGTCAAAATTAAATGATTTAATAGTAATGTAATAACTAGAACTTATAATAAACAATAACTTATTACACCAGTAAATTGCTGTTGAATGACAAAAACAACCACCAGATGGGAAAATGGTATTTTACAATAACTTTGAATGCACCGCGAGGCTGTAGGTTACCAGTTTCAGTGAACGCACCGTCTGTGTTTTTCCGACGTCGGCAGCTGCTGCGCTGCAGAGCAGACAGTTTCGTCTTGGTGTTGATATACAGTCACACTTTGCACTGTTTAACGTTACCTGTCAGCATTTTAACCGTGTTTTTTCCAGCTGCTAGCTAAAGGTAGGCTAACGTTACCTGCTGTCGAGTGTAGTGTAAAGTCAGGCGCCGAAATAAGGCATCGAAATTTCCGTTCTTATTCGATCTCGTTACTACCGTTTACATCGGAACCGGGGACCTATTGGCACCGAGTTTCGGTACCCAACCCTAACACACACTGTCAAATAAATCAACATCAACTCTACTAAAATTAATCATGCATTCATTTGTTGTATATATAGTATAATAATTATAATATAAGATGATAAGATGCACTTGGACCTAACAAAGGGCAGGTTTCAAGGGTTTCAGGGTTTAGGTTTTAGCATTTCATCTAAACCCAGTACCGAATTATTTTATTTTCATCCTTTCAAACCTCTTGGTGAACCTATTTATGCTTACCACTCAACTTTTGAAAGTTACTAAAAGTAGAAATAACTCAAATTTTAAAGATGCAGTTAAAATCTGTAGGTTGAGAAGCCCGAATCCGTTTTGACCTAAAAATGAATTCATCCGGAATGACATTTTATAAATAACAGCAGAAGATGTCAACTGATGATTAAACACATATCTACTTATTGAACTAACAGCATCCTTCTGACCTCAGCACACATTATTTTCATAAAGCCACTTGCTCCAAATACTGAAGGTCCTTAATCATGCAGGATATTCTGTTTGTTTCACTCTGAGCTTTGCTAATAAGAGCATGCAAACCCATACCGGGCCGCCCAAATCATTTTCACTCACTGCAAGCGAGATAGATGGCCAACCAGATACAGAATATCAGCAATATGGGCGCTGTTCCAAAATACCGTTACCAGCTTTGGAAAAATAAGTCTACAGTTGATTGTGCTTTAGTCTGCCTTCTGGATCATCAGAGAGAAAGGTGGACTCTGTTACAAGCAACATTTGAATTGGGAATTTAAAATGGGGAATAATTCCGCAAACCAGTGTATCAACTTCCAACATCATTGTGATCAAAATTGCAGAATGCGAGTTAATAAAAGAAAACCTGACGATGTGAAGTGTAGCAGTTTATAGATGCTCAGACCGACACACCGGCTTGCCCGGCCTCGCCCTATGCTATTTCCTATAAAGCACCTGTGCTGGCGTGGAATCACTGATAGTTTGATCGGAACCGTCTCCACTCAGACAACCAAGGTTACAACGTAACTGAGCGATTAGCTAACGTTAGCCAGCATATTTATAAAAAAAAAATCACATTTGAATAGTAATTTCCGCATTCGAAAAGTATTGATTTTTTTTACTATTCAAATTATATTCTATTTTCGGAATTCATTCCAACAGCCCTAATATGTATATATGCAAACACCCCAAAAAAAGAAAACATATATTTACATGTGTATATATTCACCATAGAAATCAATAATGTAAATAAACAAATAAATACATCTGTGAGAAACACTCCTCCTTCCTCCCTGTACCTTGTGAAACCATAGTGCTTTTTAAACAGATTACTACAGACTATATTAAAATGATAGAGCTGCTCTCTGTCAGACGAGCACACTAGGAAGCCAACGACAGAAGGAATGCTGTGGGGAGGAGCGGGATGATCACTGTGTTGTCTTTGTGTTTCAGCTGAGCTGCTGCGGTAAAGGCCAGGGCACGTCCATTTTGACACATTTCACAGACGCACTGGGCCTGACTGAAATCTGCCCCAGCTCTGGAACTACAGTTGTAAGTGCCGTCGTCCATCTCAACAATTCTATCACCACTCCAATGCCTCAACCGCTTGTGTTTACATTGCATCTAGATGAAAGCAATACACAGACAGTTTGAGTAGGTTACATTTCAGATAAAATATTAAAGGTAAATCTGACCATTTATCATTATACAGACGGTTGTACAATACAATGTCCTCACAAAGTTGTGTTTCTCAACCTTTCCGCTTGGAGTTAGTCGATACGCAGATGGCAGAAGAATGGCAATTTCCTCAGACGTATTTTTAGGGCTGTCAAAGTTAACGTAGTCTGGCATTGCCAGACCTTCCTCCACAGCGCTGTGGAGTCTGGCTAGGTCATACAGCATTCCGGGATGGGCGAAAAACTTGCTCTGGTTTATTGGCATTTCTTTAAACAAATCACAATCATCTTGGGCTAAGCGCCGGACAGAGCCACGGTGCCTCTGCTAAACTGCCTCGGGAAGGAACTTGTTTTGGTGGAACATGTGGACGTTCAAAAGTTGTTTTAGTCGTGCAACAGAAAACTCAGATTGGACAGATAGTCTAGCTAGCTGTCTGGATTTACCCTGCAGAGATCTGAGGAGAAGTTAACCATAGTCCTCATGAATCCACCAGAGTTTAAAATACCAACACAAAGAAAGAGGAAGGTGAGGGACATCCAGCCGAAAATTAGTGACATCTGGCGTATTTCCTTCGGCACCTGAACAATCCCGGAAATGAAACGTCGGCGTTATAGACTAAAGTTAACGCAAATTCCTTTTAAAGCCACGCGCGTCCTGTGATTGGGCCTCGGGCCGCTCCGTAGTTTGGGAAATCAGTGAGTGACGTTGTGGATGGCTAGCAGAAACAAAGCATCCTCGAGCAGAAATGGATGGAGCTAAATTGGTGTATGATGCTTTCTTCTGGCTCCAGCTCCATACTCACAGCACAGATATGAGACTGGTCTCAATCTTCTCATCCAACAAGAAAGTGAAAAAGCGTATTACGCATAATGTCAAACTATTTCTTTAATGCGATCAGTTTCAGTTTGACCAGTCAAAATATCTGCTGTGACAAAGGTGTGTGGAAGCAGCTGCCTAAAAATGTTGAGAAACCCTGATGTAAAGCAGTAAGTCAAAGTCTTAGTGGAAGGATGTGCAGGGAACCTTCTCTGTATTCAGGACATGTGCTGCACGGGGGCCCTCATTGGATTTCTTGGCAGCATGCTGACATTACTGCAATGACCTGAGTCCAGTCCAAGCCGCGCAGGTTGCCAGGATTGTCTTTTGTTCTGTTTTCCGGAACTGATGTTTCCCAGTGTGTTACGCCAAAGCCTTTAAAAGAAGCACTGGTCTTTACTTGCAATGAAGTCAGGTGATGGAAACATGGATTGATTTAAAAAAAATAAAATAAAAGATTGTATTTTTTTATTCTGGGTGTAATTGTTATGCAAAGGGATATGTAGGCTACTGTGAAAGAATTTGTAATAGAGTAATTGGTAAGATAAAAATAGTTGTTAAATTGTTTAAATATAGACGTGTGTGTGTGTGTGTCTGTGTAGGCTGTACATGGGCACAGCGGTGCTTTAAGCAAAATGTTAATGCAAGCATGCTCACAGTGATGTTGAGCAGGTAATGCTTCTCATATTCACCATGTTGATGTAGCATATTCATGTGCTAACATTTTGTGAGAGAAATATTGTACTTTTTACGCCACTACATTCGTCTGACAGCTTTAGTTACTTTACACATTAAGATTTTTGCACACAAAACACATGTAATTTATAAAATCTCATGTTTTATTATAAATTAAACTAGCCAACAATATAACGGCAGCGAGTCCAGCTGAAATGATCAGACCATTAAACACACAACTGTTTGGATCCTTTCCAGTTTCTAAAGTGTGAGGATATTTCTGCATTGAGTACTTTTAATACTTTAACTTCATTTTCCTGATGATGCTTACATACTTTTACTTAAGTAACATTTTCAATGCAGGACATTTACTTGTAACAGTGAGTATTAGTACCTTTGCTTCATTAAAGGATCTGAATACTTCCTCCACCAACTGACCACATCGCTAGCTAATTCTGATTTCACAAGAATAGTAATGAATAGTAAAGAGTTTGTTATAGACAGTGTTTGATAAATATATATATATATATATATATATATGTGTATGTATGTATGTGTATATGTATATATATATATATATATATATATATATATATATATATATATATATATATATATATATATATGTGTATGTATGTATGTATGTATGTATGTGTATATGTATATATATATATATATATATATATATATATATATATATATATATATATATATATATATATATATATATATGTATGTATGTATATATAGGACGAATGTATGTTCATTAGACTTTAAATTTGTGAATGCGATTTAAATTCAAACATGCAGAGGATGAGTAGAATCTCATTGATATATATATATATATATATATATATATATATATATATATATATATATATATATATATATATAAACGGATAAGGTGAGTGCCATTAAGGCTGAGTCCTTACCGCAGTGGCCAGGGTTTGATTCCAGCCCTTTTCCCTTTGCTGCAGGTCTTCCCCTCTCTCTCCTAATTCCTCTCTGTTTCTGTCTAAATAAAAGCATAACGTGCCTTAAAATATCTTTAATGAGCAGAAAAAGTCCTCAAACAGTTATCTTCAAACAAACAAGTACAACACGGGGTTTAGAGATTTTCTGGTTAGTGTTAAGAAAAGCCCCAAAGTCAGTTATGGTCTGCGTCAGAGGATTTAAGTAATGAATGAAGGTATTCACGCTGTGCCTGCTGTGTGTAATACGCCTCTAACAAGGAGTTGTTCTGAGCAGATAGAGGTAACAACAGGGAGTGATGTGTGATATTGACTTGTCTTACATGATTGTAAACTGCATATGTCCCAAGTGAGATTGGAAAGCTTGACAGGTGTAGCAACAGTAGCTAAGGGGGGCGGGGCTTAGTGATCGGTCAATTACCCATGTAAACAATTTTGGTATCAAGTCCTCCTTACATGTGCTTGTCCCAAACTCTGAATCCAGCCCTGAATGAAGAAGCAGCACAACTGGTCACTACTACAGCTGTACAATGGAATACTACTTAAATACTAATAAGCCAAAGTAAAATGTGCCAGATATGATATGTTCTGATGTCTTTGCAGAATTGCCACAAGAGGATCGATGAACTGTTCACAGATAAGATCTACCTGATTGGTATCGCCGCTCTGGTGGTTGCAGTTATTATGGTGAGAACATCACACACACCAAACCTGTCATTAACATGGTGGTCAGAACCTTTCCTTTTTGTTTTTAATCATTTTTGCCAATTTTAGCACTTTTTTACTAACTATGGCTGCTTGTGTTCGGACAACATTTGACATGTTCATGTTCCTGTTTTAAATTCCTAAATTGGTATTGTGTGTCTGTCTGTTGGACAGTTATTGGTCTGGATTAAAGGATGGGACTCATGTTATTCTAAATCTTTACTTTTGTCAACCAATCCCACAAAAAGATCAAAAAGCAGCAATGTGTTAATCCATCTCTCAATGCTTTCTGACTTCCATACCTTGCTAAAACAAAACACTTAGCCTCATGCCAATTGGTTCTTCTAGGGCAGGGGTCTTCAACGTTTTTTAGGCCAGGGACACCTTAGCTGAAAGAGAGACCGATTAGGGACCCCCTACTACAAACGTATACTGTATACAATTGAGATGCATATTAAGCTGGACCGGATAGATGAAAATAAATGCTTATCATTTATATTATTATTATTTATTATCTATTATATATCATGTTTTAACGTTAAATATACTGTACATGTACCTTCATAGTTGAATGCACTTGCTGGAAGTCACTTTGGATAAAAGCATCTGCTAAATGACATGTAATGTAATACATGTGGAAGGCCCAGTGAATCCTTAAGCTTAATTGTATGGCTACCATAGTGGCTACCTTACCTATAGTACACTTATATTCAGTGTGCAAATACAACAACAAATAGGCCAATTTATCTTTGCTACTAATGTTGGATTTATATTAATGTATGTTTTCAGAAATATTTTATAAAAAACAAAAAATAGATATTTTTTAACATAATTTGGCACCCCCCATACAGTAACTCTGAAGACCCCCGTAGGTGTCACGGACCCCTTTGAAGATCTCTGTTCTAGGGATTAACTGTTTAACTGACATTAAAACAATTAACTCTATCAGATAAACAGTTAAAAACAATATAAATAAAACAAAAATAAAAAAAGCTTTTTTTTTTTTGCATTGTAAAAGAAAGAAAAGTCTGTCCAATCGATTTCTCAACTGCTAGTGACCTTGCTAGTGTGGCTCTCCGCTGGACGACGCTCACAGCGGAGAGCTACGTGGCACATGCCACTATAACGAAAGGAACTGGAGGGTTAAACCGGCCCTGCTACACACAGAGTAACATTATGCCAGGCAGACATACAGCCGACAACCTCGCAGGTGGAAGTGGTGGAGACAGGTTCAGACATATGCTCCGTGGACAGCTGCAGACCAGCGACAGTCACACGGACACACAAGCTGTCCCAGGACAGTGGCTGCATGTGTCCACGGCTTTGCACGCAGCATTGTGGCTGCGCAACCGGTGCCTTGTTTGCAGCTGTCCACAGACGCAGTGCGCAGAAAGTATGTATGCGCGTCCCGGACAGGTGAACTGGGACTCCGTTGTCTGCTCGTAGGTTAACAGTTAGTGATCGGTTAAAGAGGATCAGCTATAGATCAGGAAAAAAAAAATGGAATTAACATCCCTAGTTCCTACTAAAGGGGGTTGAAAATATATAGTTCCATGTTTTTAAAAGGCCGGAGTAATTTCCTAACGCAGCTGGTCACTGTAGTTTTTAGCAAACGTCACTTAAACAGGAATAAATTGCGCATTTGGTAGGGACTATTTTCAGCAGTTATTAATAAACATTTGGTGCTTCGGTGTGTGTTTCCGGTAGCAGTATATGTGGCAGACGGTGTGTGGGGGATTGAGTCAAAATAAAGTAGTGTGTGTGTTCATGGTGATAAAGGAACATGTCAGCCAGAGCAACAGTGGGGCTCATTGATGCGTTTTTAATATTTTCTGGACAATAATAAAGCTCAAAGGCACAGAGGAAGAAGATATATCATGCTTTGATACGCACACACACAACACTTGTTAGTAGGATCAATTCATTGTTGGTTTAGGTGTTTGTATGTGTATTTTTTAAAACTTGCTTCCAGTTAGCTAAGCTAATATCCAACTCCACCTCAGTACTTAACACATAGACATTAGAATAAGTATCAATCTTCTGGGACTGGGACAAAATATCAATTCAGCAATATATCGTTGCCCTTCGTGTGATACGAGGATCGTTACGCTGGCACCAAATATTTATATATTAATGAATCAACTAAGGCGCTCTGAATAGATTTCCCTTCTCCCAGCGCGGCTACTTCATGGCTCCTCAAGGTGGCGCTCAACACATGAAGGAGGGAAACTTGAACAGAAGTTTACTAGCTAAAGAGAAAGAGGTTTCCAACGGGATGGCAAACGGCAGTTTGAGGAAAATAACAGATGCCTCCCCCAGCCACGTTTAAGTCTAAAGTCTGGACCCAGAGTTGCTCTATAGCTCTAACTCTAATTTTAATTTACAGTCCCTGCAGAAAAACGCGATTATGCGATAGCAGAATTCAATGCATAATCAGCCAAAGTCCGCATTTTTTCAAATATGGCGCACTTTCACCGCATAAATTTCCGATTTCTGCGCAAAATATGCGGGGCTTGCATGATTTAATAATCCCCGCATTTTCGTTGAAAAAAAGTCACATATATATCAGCAGAAAGTTGAAAAACTTTGAGTTTACTTCACACAAGAGCAGCCATTTCCCCCTTTTGCCATGGGACGTTACGAAGTGACGTCATTTTTGCCTAATTTTTACAGACTGAAAAACGTGCGCTGCAGAATTGTTCTGTTTTCTAACAGTTTGGATTTGTAGTGAAAAAAAGAGAGAAAACCTGCGCTTAACCTTTTCACGGGCATTCATTTTAGTTGGATCGATATCGTGACGTATCATTTTAGGATTGTCTAGCAATGTATTGATTATCGCAGATTAACATGATATTATCGGTATCGGGAGCCATTTATCGTGTATCGTAATTGAGGTACCCCGTAATTCCCGCCCATACTAAAATGTATACAATTGAGATGCATATTAAAAGGGAATGTTTTGTTTCAGGACTGTCTCCTTTTGGAGGGCGGTGGGACAGCCACATGTTTGCTTACTTCCCATAGAGAGAAAAAGAGAGAGAGAGAGATAGACAGAACTAGGCGTTAGCATCTGTGTTTAGGCGCCTGCAATATCTTTGTTTACCTTAAAGGTTCAGCTAAACGTAACGCCTCCAGCATGTCAGGACAGGAACTTCAGAGAGTTGGGACGGCACTGCACAATAACACATGGTGGTTAAACTGCACTGCCTGCTTAATTGTCTCCTCAATTGAGAGTTCATGAAATGCTTCTGTGTAAGTCATCAAAATCTCCCGAACCTTCTCCACGTATGTGAAATGAGTTGTGCTGCTCTGGAGTTTTTTTTTCCTTAACACTAAGCACAACTTGTGTTTGTGTTCTTCCTCCCAGATCTTCGAGATGATCTTCAGCATGGTGTTGTGCTGCGGGATCCGCAACAGCCCGGTGTACTAAAGCGGCGCTCGCCAAAGGAAGGAAGGACGACGTCGCAGTCTCCGTGTCTTTCTTTTTTTTTTTCTTTTCTTTTATAAGCAGGAACACGCCACATATATTGCTTGCTGGATTTAGTCAGCTCTTTGAGAAGACAAACGTAAAACCCATCCTCCATTGAGCATTTTAATTTTTTATTTGTTATATTACAACTGTCAATTCTCTTGTTTTGTTAGTCACAGATGCTGTTATGCATATTTGACCAGTGCTATCCTAACCTGATATGTAGATATTATATCACACGGTCACACATGAATGCCATTCACCAGTTGGTGCTCTAATCCTTTAGTGACGCCTTAGTTGTTTTACTGCTCCCTTTGCCTATGAACATGTCTTTTTTTTTTCACTGTTTGATGTATAAACTGTATATAAATATATATATTAACAGTGCTTTATGACTGCCTAAGCATGGAAATTGTATTACAGTAGGTATTTCTCCTGTATTCTTCCTGCACTCTCTGCTTGTTTGTCTTTGCTCTAGATTGAACCAGATGATGGCGTCCCCTGCCCTACAGAACATTGTCTCGGTTTTTACCCACACTGCTGTGGGATGTCTGTCTAACAAAAGGAATCTCAGTTAATCTTGGAAGCTGGAACCAAAGTCAAAGTGACCTGATGTCTGTCATTTTGGCCCCTATGGAGTTATTTGTTGGTTTGTCTTTGGCTGTTTGTTGTTCATTGTGTCTCCAATGCTGTCCGAGTGCCCAGTTGTATAAAACACATGAGGGAGGTGTTTCCCCTCAGTAGTGTTCTTTGGTCAAAAATGAAGTTGCATAACATTGAATTAAGGATAGCCGCGATGATTAATCTGTCAAATGTCAAATTAATCCCCAACTATTCTGATAATCGATTCATCGTTTTTCTTTCATGAAAAAAAAAGTTCAAAGTCAAAGTTCTCTGATTGCAGCATCTTAAAAGTGAATATGTTCTAGTTTCTTCTCTCCTCTGTGACAGTAAACTGAACATCTTTGAGTTGTGAACAAAACAAGAGATTTGAGGATTTCAGGAAACAACATTTTTCACCATTTTAAAGACTAAACAACTAATCAAGTTAATAATCGGCAGTTGCAGCCCTAGAAATAAGTAATGGTCTTATAAACCATACTTTATATTCATCTCAAAACACACAACTGTCTCCTATTTGGCTATTTTGGCCTAGTTCCATACTTGTGAACCACCACCTACATCTGGTATTTTCTCCAGACAACAGGAGTAGCAGGAGCAGACACCTTACCATGCTTTTGCTGGGCTGAGAAATCATTATTATTTCAGCACGTTTGAAATATTTCTGGAAGCCCATTTTGGTGTAATCTCTATGCGAGTAAAAATAACAAACCATTAAGATAGATCTAAAAGAGAAAAACTTTTAACGGTTTTATACAACTGTGCACTTATTTGTGGAGGCAACGTGTTTAACACTATGACCATCTCTCCCAAATCGGAGGGATCAAATTGAAATATGACCCATAGCGCTTACACTTTAGAGCAAGTCGGCTGATCTCTGTGTGACTGACCTCCTGTTGCATCCATAGAATTGATTGTGTGCGTTTTACGAACTTGTTAAACGTCAACTGTTAACTTCAGCCAGCAGCTCTGCCGGAATCTGATTGTCTGCCTGCTCGTAGAGGAAAGACATGGTGCGAGTCCAGCCTGTAGCCGTTGTAGCAGCAGAAGGAGCCTTGCTTTGGTGTTCTGAATCAATCTGGCGTTACCTTGTCTGGTTGAGTCTAGTCCTGCCTTATCTGACTTGATTGTGTCATTCATGTACTCTCCCTCTGGCTTCACAGCCCACTAACCTTCCTAGTTGACACCGTTGCTGTAGTAACTGTCCCTGATGTGGGGCTGAGTCAGCCAGTGGTTCGCACCAAGCCGTTTGCTTACGTTGCTATGCTGTTGGTTTGGCCCTGTATGCACCACCAAAAACAGTTTGAGCTAGTGTATTTGTGTGCACATACAGAACAGGGGTGGACACAATATCATGAACACCAGTGCAGTCGAATCGTTGATGTATGGAGGCCCATTCCTGCCAGGAAAACCTAGCAATGATTAAAGAAGATTGAAGAGTTGTGGAGTCTTGTTTAGGGCTGGGTTCAAATAATCAATATTACAATTAAAAAAGAACTTTGTTTGATTGACCTGATATTGATTATTAAAATCCCCAAACCAATCTTTTAATATATGCCTTTTCACCAAGGATGTATAACCCACCACCAACGTTTTGGGGGTCAATTCTTAACGTAACAATCTGGTGCATTATAATAAATATTTGAGGGTTTCTTCTTGCTTGTACAATTTACAGCATCTGATAATCTCTTTTATATCCAAGCTAAATTGGTATTGCAACAGAAATTTCCCTTACCCTTATTGATATTAAATTGAATCAGAAATGTAATCGAAATCGGGACCTTGCGAGTCGGAATCAAATCCATTCGGTAAATCCTTGGCGATACCCAGCCTTAGTGTTGTTGCTTCGAGGTTGCCAGACAACCAGCAGAGGCCCCTGGAAGTCCAACCACCCGGAGAAGAAATAGTTCCAACACGTAGTTCCCCTTAAAACCACAACTTGTGGTATCTTATAATTAAAACCTAACCCAAGTCGTGTGCGACTCCCATATTATTACATTTGTCAGTTTCACAAATCCATGTCAGGGCTGTTGTAGTAGACTGCATTCGATTTTTACTGGGGGGTCATGATTTTGTGTCTGCATCCTTTAAGTGTTTTTTGACTGTCTCTGGCTGATTGCAGTGGTAATATTTGTATTGGTATTGGTATAGGGCAGCGCAGTCGCATTAACAGCTACCGTGTTGACCACAAATCACCAATCGCCAATCAGAAAGCTCCCACCTGGCAGCTGAGCATGCTGTATATTCAGTCCAGCAGGGTTTTTACTCCACCACGGAGGCTTGGAAAATATTTTTTAAGTCTGTTGCTACTAGACCCTGCTGCCGCTGCTACTTACACACAACTGTTTCACGCATCATAAACACTCAAATTAAATCATATCATCTTGCGTCCCCTTTCATATTATCACAGCTTATGTCAACCAACTAAAAACCTTAGCCTGTTAACATCTTACTTAAACCAAGAAAAACAGTAAAAGTGTCTTGTAATATTTACAGCTCTGACGTACGAAAATCATGAAGGCTGTAGATAGACAATGTATGCCTTTTTTCTCTCCTTGTATTGTGATATCTGTGTTTGGTACGTTGTCAAAGGGGTCTGGACAGAAAGTGGGTGGGGGGGGGGGGGGGGGGATTTTGTGGCAGTGGAGATTGAGGAGTCAAACCTTCAACACATCAGCTCAGGGGCATCGGACTGGGGGGGACTGTGTACCCAGGGCCCTCATGTGAGGAGGGCCCAAAAAGATGCTAGGATGAATAGCTGTGGATGCGGGGAGGGGCCCATAGAAAATGCCTTTCTACAGGGCCCAGAATGTTGTGCTACGCCCTTGCATCAGCTAGTTTCCCCTCAGAAATCATTGGGGGGGAAAATAGGACTACACTCATCAGTCCAGTGTTCCCAGATGGTGAGAGAACTAGCTGTGCTCCTCTGACAGAACCCACTGTCCATGTTGATGCCTCAGGACCCACTGCCACTTACATCTCAACCCCCTCTCTGCTCTTATAGACTTTTGGTTTGCCCAAATATAAAGGGATTAAATGTATTTTACAAATAAACAACAGTCAGGTGCTCTTGTCTTTCTTTGGGAATCCTAATGTGAAATGTGGGAACTACTAACTGACATGACAAGGATGATGAATGAAGGGAAACCTACTGGCAGGCTGAAGATTACTGAAGACCAAGATATCTATTTTTTTTTTTTTTGACATCAGAAAAAAAGATCTAAAAATCAACACCCAAAATACAAACGAAACAAACAGGCATACTCACACACACACCAGGGGCCAGTGATATATTTTTACTGACCAGTCAACTGACGGGAGCTTTTCTTGCATCTTCAAGAGACTACAAGATAGGTCAAAATAGCTTAATAATAAGGTTTTGTTAGTTTATTAATAGGCATACAGCAGTTTGAAGTAGACTCAAAAAAAGCTCATTCTGGGGCCAAAAGCTTAGGAGTCAAACAGTGATTTAAACTTAAGGCTTATCTAATAGTGTACTTTTCCTTCAGGAAAATATTTTAAAAGACTATCGTGCTAGTCTTCTGCAAAAAAACCTGCTTTGTGTTTCACCTGTCTTGACTATTGCAATGCTCTTAATTGAATGCTATTTTAATCAAATTAATTGTAATATTTGCTGTAAAGCAGGGATCTTCAAGAAATTTGAAGCCAAGGACCCCCATAACTAAGACAGAGAGATCAGGGACCCCCTACTACATATATTCTATAAAATGAAGTTGCACATTAAAGTGGACCTACGGTAATGTGTAGGGCAGCCTAAAGCCTTTATACATACATTTTTCTTGCATAGAATACTAAGCTATTAAAATAATAATTGTTGGCTTGATTTTATAAATCATGTTTTAATGTTAAACATACATGTGGCACAGGGAACCCTTAGAATAACTCTATCTGTGGATATCTTAGTGACTACCTTACCTATAGGCCAGTAAACCTATCATCAGCGGGTTTTTTTCACAAATTTATATTTGCTAATAATATGTTGGATTCTTATCAAGACTTTAATTTTTGAAAAGATGTATCATAAATTAGGAAATATAGTATATAATATCAATGTTGTAATGTAACGAAGTACAAATACTTCGCTACTGTACTTAAGTAGAATTTTTACGTATCAGTACTTTACTTCGTTATTTATATTTCCGGAAACTTTTACTTTTACTTCACTACATTTCCCCTAAGCATCTTAGTTACTCGTTACTACAAAATGAAATCAGAAAAAATTTATTACACTGAAAAAAAGGAAGTTTTGGCGAATCATTGCTACTAAACTGCCAAGATAATACTCGCTCTATTCCAGTTGGTGACGTGATGCCTGTTTGTGGCCAAGCGGCAAAAAAACCCAACAACAACCATAGGCCAAAACTAAAGAAGAAGAAGAGGAAGCATAATGACATGGAAGCACCTGGTGCAGGCTCTGCCGCCATGGTAACAGACAATGACCACCCCGACGACAGACGTTACACACCTTTGGCCATAAAGTTCATAATCAAAACATTTCTATGGATACTTAAGTACTGTAAATATCAGATACTTTAAGACTTTTACTCAAGTAGTATTCTAAAAGGAGACTTTAACTTCTAGCAAAGTCATTTTCTGGTAAGATACTGCTTTCGAGTACTTTATACAAGACTATAATATAGTCAGGAAGGTTAATTCAGGGTTTAGTTCACAATGTGTCTTCGCTTTTACCCTTTTGGGTTTTTTTATTTTGAAAGAACAAAACGGAACATGTCACATGTCAGGGTCAGAGAAATGCACACCTTTCTTATGCTGCTGTAACAAAAACTAAACACAAGGGGGAGAAGTTGACAGTAACAGTAAATGCTTAGTGAGCAAATTAAACTCAATCTACTCTAATACAGGTTACCGCTGGCCACTCACAACTACAGTACATGCTGAGGGGCCACCACTCTTTTACAGACTACTCTAAGGAGCCTTGTAATACATTGGATAACCTTTCTAAGTAAAAATTGATAGAAAGCAGCACCATAGACCTTTGCATGAGACCCCCCCCCCCCCCCCCCCCCCTACCAAAATAGCTGGGGAAAACTGAGAGAGCAGACTCAGAATGGAGTGTGTACATGATCAAATCTGATTGTGAGTCTGTGCCTGTGTCTGTGTGCTCTCAAGTGATGCGGTCTCAAGTAGGCCTAGTGCTCAGATTTTGCTCTCTCCAATCTTTAGTCATCAAGAAACACTTAGCTACGCAATGAGCTGCATGCCCGCGCGATATGTGGCACCTGGTGAGCGGAAGGGAGTAGGAGCAGAGAGGGAGCATAGACTGTTAATATTATTTTTCATTTGCATCACTTCGCCGAACCAGATGCTCTGTCCGTTAATTTTACAGTCAATGAGAGGGAGGGGAAAAGACAGAACAGTCAGTTTAACATTTTTTTTTCACATTTTTCTGTTCTCTCAGTCTGCATCAGTGACCGATTTTAAAATTGACTTTGCTATTTTAAGCCTTAAAGGTGCACTATGAGTTCCTGCATGGTTTCAGTTCGATTTCATTTTAGTCTCAAATCGTAGGCATCTCTCGTTGATCCGCTAGCTGCCTGCCCCTTGAACACACTGTGAAAAAGCCCGGTCTCGGGAGACAACACAGGGGTCGTAAACGTCAAACAAACACTAGGGGCACAGGCTGTGCACCAAAGTACAACAAACCACTCCAGCCAATCACCGATTAAATGGTTGGGTGCTACTCAATCAACTCTGCTCACTGTGCCCCCCCCCCCACCATCTTGTCTGTGAACAGAGCAAAATGAAATGTACCTGATATTGTCATCAACAAACTCGTAGATGATAAGGCAACTGTTACCTGATGTCATGCTGTGAATGTGAAATATTAAAGCAACACTAGAGAACTTTTCCCGCTTCGGTCCCCCTACAGGTTGGAAGCGGAATTGTCCATTACATTACATTATGCAAGTTTCCCAGATTGGGTAGCGGATCTGTAGTTCGAATGAGACATTACAACAGCGGTAATGGACAATTCCCCTTCCAACCTGTAGGGGGACCGAAGCGGGAAAAGTTCTCTAGTGTTGCTTTAACTTTAGCCACATAATGTTAGCAGTACTTTGTCAGCATCATTTTGCTAGGCTTTGGTTTATTGTGAGGACAAGATACTTTTGCATGCGCACCAGAAAGTATATTGTGCATACAAGAAGAAAAAAAAAGTAATGTAATGTCCCCTCAGGGGCTCTGTACCTTTTCACATCAGTTTCAACATTTAGTATTATTAGATAGCAAATTCTAGTTTAGTTAACTGATTTTGTGCATTAGACTGAGATAATACTTGATTACAGTGATCTTACAAGACGTGCATGTAATCTATGTCTCTGTAGGTAAAGGCCAGCCAGCACCTTAATGCTAATTACCACATTATATCTCAAACAGTGATCTTACAAGACGTGCATGTAATCTATGTCTCTGTAGGTAAAGGCCAACCAGCACCTTAATGCTAATTACCACAATATATCTCCATAGTTGATATTTGGACAGCTCCAGGCTAGCTATGTTCTTTCACAGGTGTTTTTCCATATTTAGATTTTTGGATTAAAATAAATGTCTGTTAAAGGTACAGAGGATATACTATAAATTTAGAGAATTTTCGTTTTTTTTTTTTTTTTTGGATTAACAGAAATGTCCGTAAACTTAACGGAAAAGGTACTGATAATTTTCTGCCAGGACATTATCCGTTTTGCGACAGATTTATTTCTTACAGTGTACACCTAACATTACAAAACATTAGCTATGCAATCTTTTCCATAATTCAGGGTCAAGTAAATAAACACATTCTTGATGACATCATACAGTTGAATGTTTGGACAAATCAGAGGGCATTCTGTCTAACTCCCATAATCCCCCTTGGCTTTTTATAACCATGGACAATAGTATCCAGGTGAGTTTCTACAATTCATCTGTGCTAGAAATGCCTTTAAAGCTACACACCCTAGAAACCATTCTTTTGTGGACAAACTAACCATGCAAATACACGTCAAGTGTCTTATACAAGTAAATCAGAACTAGGACTTTTCATTCTGCAATCATCTTTATGCACAAGTACAAATGGATGTGGCAGACAATGTACAGCTCTCTGTCAAATAAAGTTGTATTTGCATACATTGTTTTGTTGTTACGACACTGAGATCACAACCAGCACAATGTAAGTAAACTTGTGTTATACATGCATCCCACATCATGCTTATGTTATATATGTGCTTATGTATGTAGGGCTGCAACTGCTTAGTGTTTTAAAAATAGTGATTTTGATGCAATCATTGTAGTGCCCCTAGCACTCCCATTCAAAAGGCCATTTGACCGAAAACAAAAATATTGTCAATCTTAAAAGTGGCGCTTCCGTCCTAATTTTGGCGAGAGTTACGCTTTAACAGTTGATCAAAGGGCTTTGTGTAAAGGAGTGGCTCGTAGTGACAAACCCACAGAAGTTTAGCACCTGAATTAGCAGTTTCCCTCATTGTTTTTAACGTCTTCCGGCTCAATGTTTTGGGTTATAAAGCCTGCAACTTTACTGTTTTATTCACTCACCGCTCTCTTGGTTGGTGTAATTTGTATTGCTGGTATTAATATTAATACCAGCAATACATTTTGTAACAAATTGGTATTGTTTCAATAGGCCTGTGTAAGCCATGTTTCACGCTGTCCCTCCCCCACTCATGCTGCTACTTTAGCACATGACCATTTCTCATTGCCAGTTTGGTGATTAATAGCTGAGAATATTAGTCCTGGATGCTCTGAATTCTAACACCCACTCTCTATCCAAAGGAAAACAGTTCTGTCCCTTCAGCAGTCACAACAAGAAAACAATGTTTAAAACTAATGGGATTCTCTTTCAAAACCTCTCGAAGATTTGGGGATTTACTCAAAAATGTCAATGTCAAGCGCTTTCACGTGTTAAGAACCATCAATATTATTGTTATGTATTGCTGTTCATTTTAACAAGCCGATGGCTACCAGGGGCTTTATGATTTAAAGGACTCAGCATTAATATCCCTGTATCAATATCACTACCAGTGAATAACTCATACCACCCTGTATCAAAAAAATTAATCAAATATCCTTTTAATTTGTCGGACCTGGGCATTGTTTCCCAAAAGCATCCTAAGGCTTAACCGATAAGAGTTTTTAATGGGACTAAGATCATCTTTGTCATATGAGGCTCTGGTTCTTAACTAAGTTTTCCTTAAAAAACGCATATCTTTTGCTACCTTTACGTATCGCGTCTACACTACTCACTACTACTACACTACTAGCTCCTAATACAGAGATATTTGGAAAAGCTGCTGACCTCATTTAACTTTGAAAACTCTGGGTTGCTAAATGCTTGTGTGGACAGTGATCTTTTCTGTTTCAAAATTCCATTTGAAAATGTAAACATAGTAGTGTGGATGTAGCATATATGACCATAAAAAAGCCACTACATTTCATTTTCATTAAAATGAGCTATAATCAGGATACAATACAATAACAAAAGTCTAATTTGCCATCTCATTCTCATGTTTAAGTTGCACAATTGCCAATTTAAAAAACCCAAAAATTAAAAGTCCATTTCACCTTAAAATGTCCTTATCAATATGGCGGTGTTATTGTTTGGAATACACTGGAAAAAATGTGTTCATGGAGTTTTTGTTTTAATTCTTATTATGCATTTTCATTAAATCATGCACACACAAGTTAAGAATTCTAGTAGAATTCTAGTTAATTGAATGATTTCATTTCGGCCACAAACTTCCAGAGTAGAGGACGCAGAGTAATGCACGTAAGAAAAATGATGAGCTACTACTCCAAACCTTCTTGGACACACAACAAGTAAACAACATGAGAGCACAGCCATGTGTTAAAGCTGTAATTTGTGGGATACTGATAATTAAAACACTGTCTGAATAGCCTGTAATTAAAAGTAAAAGTAAAAACAGAAAAAGCAGGGCAAATTCAGCTGGAATGACTTTACTCTTCATGTAATTAATCTTTATTAACTATATGAGAAGAACATGTTGGTTAGCATTCTTGGGTTTATGTTAGTCAAATTAAGAGGTCAGGACCTCTGTGTGTAAGTGAGTATGTGTTTATTTGTTACTAAGAATGCAGCACTCCCCATTACACCCACACCCAAACTGAGAGCCAGTGGTTTCTGTAGGTTTGTGTGAAAGCCTCAGCGTCTCAGCACTAGAAGGATTGTTTCTGAGACAGGCTGCAGGAATCCTCCCTGAGCCTCTCTGGCCCTGACTTATTATTACTGCTTCTCAGACTCAGACTTAGCTTCCCAGACCTCCCCCAAGATTTCTCATGTTAGTTGTAGGTGATGAGGTTATTTCCACATTCCTGGGCCCTTAAACAACCGCCCATCAACGAGAAAACTGGGCTTATTTCACAATACTATAATCCTTGCTCTCATTTATTCACATTTGAAATGTTGGCAAAAGGACAATAAAGTGGAGATGGAGCCAGAGGGACCTAACGTCGCTCACTAGTAGTATTTGTGTGTGTGTGTGTGTGTGTGTGGGGGGGGGGGGGGGGGGGGTTAGAGATGATATCCTGTTGTAGCTGTTGTTTATCTGAAACGCCAGCGTCACTTCAGCTGAGCATGCCAGCTAAACGCGCGTTAACCCTCTCACCCTGACCCCACCCTGTCCCTCCTGATGGCTCCAGTCATCACTTACATCATTCATAGGTTTGGATAAGGCTGATTATTTTCAAGAACTTGCATAACACGCAGACATGCAACATATCAGGTTTACTAATGTGTGATGACATTTTACAATGAGCATCATTTTTAGTCATGCTTGCCTCACATCACTAAAGATTCAAACAGACGTACAGGAGTGGAGAGCTGCTGGGTTATTAGAATACAGCATAGAAAATCTGCTTAGAAATATTGAATAGGATAGAACAACACAATGTAATTTAGCTAAATAAAACACATCGCATTCATCATTAGTTTCACTTGTTTTTATTTTCAACATTGTGTATGCAAATACAATACACATTTTCTATAGTCTCTTAAGGCAAAAATTTGGATAGTCATCATGGAAACAATTGGTCATGTGACAAGGGCTGGGAAGATTTTTTTTCTTCACACAACCGTACAAAAATAAAGTGAAATACACTTAGAATAAACTTGCCTCAAACTTCAACAAAGAGAATCTTGGTGTACACAGTTTTCAGATAATAGGAAACAGAACAGAAATAAAGTGCAATACACAATTTAGTTCTTACAGCAACAAGTGCTCTACAGCGAGGTCAATATTTCTACTTCTAAACTGGCCTCAAACAACAAAGTTTAACAAAGTACACAGTTGCCATACAATGTGTGACAGTGCCATGTCATTGTCTGCCGCAGTGTATTTGTTGATCATACCACTGGGAGTCACCAAAGTCATACATACATCCTACATAAGGGCTTTGAGTAGCTCAGCTGTCAGCCTCGGCCTAACATCACAGCATCATGAACATGTCAGTGATCACAGATCGTAAATAGTCCCCACACAGGTGACAAGACAAACATCTGCATTTCATCAGTCCTACCTGTAGGCTATCCACCATGCACTTCTGCAACAGCCTTTGTCACTGTGACAGGATGTGACATGAGCCATACAGCATTTAGTAAGTTACTTCACCAGTAACTTCGATAGTTTACATGAGGTGTTAACTTACAGTACGACTTTCCATACACACACACAAACATGACACTACAAACCATGAATATGGTAAAAGAAAAACCTGCTAAACCACCTGTGCTACCCAAACCCAAACCTAACCTCAAAATAAGTCTCAAATAAGACCCTCATCGTTTGGGACACTCAGTTTTTGGAAAATAATTTGTGACACTAAACTGCACGTAAGCCGCCTAACTTTATATTGTGACTCACATCCTGACATAATCAGTTGATTAATGCTGCAGTCACTAAAACACATATTGTGTTGCAAGTTTGGATATTTTGGCGGATAAACAAATCAAATACGGTATAGGCTACTAACTCCATACACAGTATCAACATTTTTGCAGCTTTCCAGATTGTAAAACAATCTCATCAATATGTTGGGGCTAGATGAAATCCGGGCACCGTTACGTTTCCTTCGAAAAATATTTGCTGTTGCAAAATGAGTTGTCTGTGAACGTCATTTCTCGGAGTCATGGTTGTCCTGACAATCACTAGGTGCATTTGGGTTGCCCCCCCGCCACCCTGAAGGTCCCGCCTACCGACAGTCAGTCGGGCTGCTGACCAGTCTCTCCATTTCGCAGCGGACACTCAGAAAACACAGAGCCGCTCTACGGACGAGCTGAGCCCGCTGTAGGACCTTCTGTTCCCCGCTACTTTTCTCTCTCTTTACGCCTGGGTCAGGCTGTTTATCCCCGCTGTAAGTATGAGTGTAGCGGTGGCAGAGGGCTGCTTTCTCTCTGCTCTGCAGCCCAACTCGTCCTGCACCGCCTATGGGCTTCCCTCGGACGGTATGTCTCCGGCCAGGAGGGTCCGAGAGCAGGTCCGGATGCGACTGGCTGAGAAGAAGTCCTCCTCCCTGCCCAGGCTGGACGGCTCTCTGTGTGGATCAACAGGTGAGCCACACCACTTTAAAAGTTGGCTTGCTGCTTAACGTTAGATATACTACACGTTGATTTCCAGTCAATAAACTACAGGTTGAAGCACTACTGCTGCTGCCAGACCATTAAATACACATTGTGCAATAACATGGACAGGGTTACCAGTAAAAACATGCTGATAAGGTATTACAAGTTAATTGTGGTTGATGTGGTGTAAAGTTTATATTTATTCATGAGGTTATGAACAGGGTTAATGATGCGTTACTGAAGAATGCATGTGCAATATCTGGAAGGGCATTGGTGCAATATTTTTAATTTGATAGTGAATGTGTGGGTCTAATATAATACAGCATTTGTGCAATACTGATCACTGCTTGATTTAATGGGAAATGTGCAATCTTGGTGGAATATATGTGCAATAGGTATACGTGCAGTTTAGTGTCCCAAATTCCTCGTAACATAACCCCATTTGTACAGGTCCTATCCCCTGACCAATTGACAATCCTAACCTTAACCACTCTAGGTCAAATGCCTAACCCCAACCAATCAAGCTGCTTCATAGGGCGCGCCTTGGCGTGGCCATAGTGGAATTTGGGACACCATACTGCACGTAAACCTGTGCAATATTAGGGGGAGGATGTGCAGTAGGTTCTCTTTGTTTGTGTGTGTGTGTGTGTGTGTGTGTGTGTGTGTGTGTGTGTGTTTGTGTGTGTTTTATTGAATGTTAAGTTGATTACATTTGTATTGGACAATTTTATGTTTATTATTGTGTTTGTGTGCAATGTCGTCATTTTTGTTCTCTCGACTGCCCAAGACAGATTTCTCTAAAGGAAACATTAATTAATGGCATATCTTTTATCTATCTATTTTATCTATATCTATTAATTAGCTGCATTCATTGTTTTTTTGAGCACTTAGGCAGTCGAACAAGTTGCAAATGCAAGAGTATTATCATCAAATAAAGTTGTTGTGGTGCAGGTTTTAGCAAAGAGTTGCCTATTTACAATCGTGCAGCTACAAAGAAACATAACATAACATAACTTATTAGGAATCTCTGGCCACCTGATGGATGTCTAAATGTCTAAATTGCAGTCTCCTTGGCTCTGTTTTTGTCTCTACCAACTCCTGAGGGAAACACCTGATGCTTTAGCTGCTAAATGTTCCGCTGTGTTCACCAGCTTCTTACAAACTGTGTCTGTTTGGCGATTGGTGCTGGGCAGGTAGTGGTCAGTGGGTTTATCAGAGCTTTTGTGCTGGAAACAGCTGCCTGCTGCTGAAAAGAGTGAAGTCTGTAGAACTAAAACAATGAGCTGAAGGAGTAATGCTTAAATGTTTGATGTAGCTGAGGGTCGCTGCAGTTTTTGGGAGTGGCCCCTTTGACATTACACCTAGTCACATGATCTGTTGTTAATATAAAATATTGATTAGTGCAGCTTCAAAGCAACGTTTGTTTTCCAATGACAAACAACACTTTTACCTCAAAACCAAGATACAGACAAGTCATTTAGGCTGGAACCAGTGAATTTTTTAGAACTGGTACAGATTGAAATGTGGGTTTGGGGAGCCATTGTTGGCTCTATAACACTCTGTTTTATGACAACATATTTCTTTCTTTCTTGCTTACCTGACACCTGTGTATGGTAACTAGGGATGCACCGATCCACATTTTTTCACTTCCGATCCGATCCCGATACCTGAATTTGGATATCGGCCGATACCGATACTATTCCGATACCAGAGCTGTGTTTGCTTTAATATTATTATTATCATTATTGTTGATTTTATATGATGCTGAAATAAACTCCTCTCAACGGGCAAGTATGATATGGACGTACGTATGCATGTATGTCCCAAAAGGCAACTTGAGGTAAGTATAAGGTCAGAAAAGGAAGTCAGAAAAACAGGAAAAATCTCATTCTGAAAACAGATATGCAACTGTAAGGGTTTCAAATTGATTGTCATGTCAATATTTATTACATTCCCAAAATGTCAAAAAAGTGTAAAAATCTCTCTCACACACACACACACACACACACACACACACACACACACACACACACACACACACACACACACACACACACACACACACACACACACACACACACACACACACACACTATCAATAAAACAGTGTGTGAACAGCGCAAATCAAGCACACTGGCTCTTGTAGCATCAACAAATCAACGTTTTAAAATGTCAAATATCTGAAATACAAAAAAAGTGCAATAACTGTAAACATCTTACACACACACTTAGTTACACACACACACACACACAGACACACACCTCTGTTTTCACGGCTGCGCAGCGGGTGCTCTGAAACAGCGGCCGTCGGGACACGATCCGCGGTCTCTGGGGGACGCAACAACGGGGAAATGAAACGCCACAAGCCAGCGACAACCCCGGGACAGACGATTGTGAAAGTCCTGTTTTGTTTTTGCATGTTGCTGTCTTGCTCTGCGGTGTTTCCACTGTGAAGTATTTCCAAACAGCGGACACACAGGATAGCATTGAGCTAGCCACAATGCTGCTCAACGCTACAATCCTGCTAGCTGGCTGCAAACTGCGGAATGGACTTCCTGAGCGGGGGCGTGTCACATAACTCTGTCTCATTGAGCCGCGCCTCCGTTCAGGAAATGTACTCCACAGTTTGCAGCCAACCAGCAGACCAGCCGGCAGGAATCACTTTTGGAGCCATTTCAGCAGACAACGTTAAAGTGCAGACATGGCTCGTGGTATCGGAAATCTCCGCAGGTTGGATCGGGAAAATCCGATACCTGAATTTCGCTGGTATCGGTCCCGATACCGATACTGGATCGGATCGGCCCCATCCCTAATGGTAACCTTATCATCTTTGATATGATTGTTTAATATTCGGTAGTTCTGGCTTAGGAACTTAGGAGCATACATCATAATAGTGTCTGTAACAGGTAAATACTTAAATTATATTTTGTGTGCTGCCTGTATTCTACAGGGACTTTAAAGTTTATGTGTGCTGGGTTCACCGTGTTCTACATTGTGGTGTTACTACAATGTATATTTTTTTTTTTAATCATGAAAATATCATTTCACATTCTTACCCTGTTTATGGTGACCATTAACACCTCATTGTACTTTACTAATGTAACTGTACACCATTTGAACACAGAGAGGGGCTTCTGGGCTTTGCTTCAGGGGCAGAAGGTTTTGGGCTGCTGGTTTGATTCATTTTTTCATTCTTACTGTAAAAGATTAGCCACTGGCATGTTGGCATATGGCCAATAACAAAGTAACTAGGAAAATGGCAATAAGTCAGTAATGCTCCTGTAATGGGGACTCTTACTGGTTATGAAAATTAGTCACCGATATGGGGTGTCTAGTCAGGACACGGAAGGCAGGGTTATTCCTTGAAGGTTTTAATATATATATTTCCAAATACAGATGCACAGGCACTATATCTTTACACTTTACAGTGTAAGTGTGGTTCTAAAGGAAACAGAAATAAACATCAATATTAGCTAACATAAATACAATTGAGGCTAATAACTCCCTAGTTACTTAAATATACAGTGCTCAACATATCCCGAAAATGGAAACTACAATAAGAATGCCATAAAGCTATACAATGGAGATAAGGCTGTCACTTACTGTAAACTCGATAATAAATTGCGAATATTAACTTATCTATATAATATAATATAACTGTAACTTACTTGTGGTCACTGACGCACACAAACACCAACTGAAACTTAACTGACAGCCCTCTGCAAGCCAGGGCATGCCTCAACATGTCGGAAAAAAGGGGGCGTGGCCTGAGCGAACACTCTGCACAGGCTCCGTCCATCCACACAGCACTTGAGCCTTTTGCACAGCCGCCCCATAATTTACAGTGTAAATTATCTCCCAGGAAGGCTCAACTATCCCCAGGAGCTGTCATCGAGGCATCCTCTGGGATGGCAGGCAACTCAATGAGCTTGGCTACTGGTCTGGTGTAGGTCCTCTCCTCCACCTGCACCTCAGCAGTCCTCACTTTACCATCGACACTCCTAATGGTCTTCGTGACTCGTCCCACGGGTCACAGTGCGCGTGGTAACCTTTGGTCGATTACCATCACCACCGTACCAACAGTGAGGTTCTCCGTGTCCTTCACCCATTTCTGTCTTGACTGCAGGAAAGGTAAGTAGTTCCGTATGAAATGGGTCCAGAACTGGTCAGCTAACACCTGACTGTGCCGCCACCTTCTCCGACTGAGAATCTCAGATTCAGGGTACACCACTTGAGGAAGCGAAGAGTCTGGCCGCCCCATAAGGAGGTAGTTGGGAGTTACGGGATCCACACCAGCTACATCTGTTGACACATAGCCCAGTGGCTTGGAGTTGAGGATTCCCTCTACCTCAATCAGAACTGTCTGCAAGACTTCTTCGGTAACTGTCTGTGCTCCCAGAGTAACGTACAGTGCAGCCTTAATGGATTTTACCTCCCGCTCCCAAGCTCCACCAAAGTGAGGTGCATTTGGTGGGTTGAACTGGAAACGGATCTGGTGCTTGGCCATCTTGGTCTGTAGCTCTTCGCACATGGCCTCAAAACTCACCCTGAGCTCATGCTCCCCTCCGCGGAAGTTGGTCCCACAGTCAGAGAGAAGCTCGAAGGGAGTTCCCCGTCTAGCCACGAACCTTCTGAGTGACATAAGGAACGAGTCGGTATCCATGTTGGACAGCACATCTAGGTGGATGCACCTAGTGGTCATACACTTGAAAACTATTCCCCATCTCTTATACGTACCCCGACCTCTCTTGACTTGGAACGGGCCAAAGCAATCTACTCCTGTTAAATAAAATGGAGGCTTCAGGAGGCGGAGACGACAAGGGGACAGATCTGCCATCTTAGGAATAGCAGGCTTTGCTCTCCATTTCTGGCACTCCGGGCAGGATCTCTGATAGCGACGCACAGCTTCGCGGCCCTGGAGGATCCAAAACTTGCGTCGGAGCTCTGCAAAGACCCTCTCCGATCCAGAATGGAGTAACTTGATGTCATACTGTCGTATGATAAGTTTGGTAATATGGTGCTTAGGTTCTAGCACAATTGGGTGCACAACATCTTCTTCCAGATTGGTAGAACGGCGCAACCTACCACCTACTCGGATGAGGCCCCTAGAGGCGTCGTACTCTGGAGCAAGTGACAAGAGCCGACTGCTGGATGGAACTGCTTTCCCTGTTTGTAGGCACTTGACTTCGTCTGGAAAGCTATCATATTGCGCTCTCTGAAGGATTCTGAGTTCTGCCTCTGCGTAGTCATCTGCACTGAGGGTGCTTGACTGGGAGGCCGCCCCGTACAGTGACCTACTTGTTGCCTCAAGGAGATCTTCGAAGGTAGAGTAGTCTTCAGCGGCTGGGATCTCTGGAGCAGTAATGGCTGACATAATGCCACAGAATGCAGACCTCTTCATTTCCGTCTCATCTGGGACTTCCACGAAAGAAGTTGTGGCTGGCCAACTCTCACGTGGTAGCTGAAGGAAGGCAGGACCTTGACTGAATTGGTTTGGCTTGGCTAGGTTGGACAGTGTCATCCCTCTGGTGATAGCATCTGCGGGGTTATTCTGTGTGTCCACATACCTCCATGACTGGTGATCCGTCAGCTCCTGGATCTCGGATATACGAGTCCCTACAAACACCTTGTATCTGCAGGACTCTGTATCCAGGTAAGCACCGTGGTGGAGTCAGACCACAGCACTGTGTCCCTCAACTGAAGGCTGAGCTCTCTCTGAATCATCTGGGCAAGCTGAGCTCCGGTGAGGGCAGCGCAGAGCTCAAGGCGTGGCATTGACTGTTGTTTCTTCGGTGCCACTCTTGAGCGTGCCAGCACGAAGGCTACCTGGACTTGGCCAGTTGGATCCTCACCACGCAGATAAGCAACTGACCCATAGGCGGACTCCGATGCATCACAGAAGACGTGAAGCTCGAGGGTGATGGCACTTACATCAACGTCCGGTGGGAAGTAGCTCCGGGAGAAACTGACGGTTGGGAGCTGAGGGAGCTCTTCTTCCCATGTAGTCCAGGCTTGTAGGAGGTCGGCTGGTAAGTTTGGGTAGTCCCAGTCGCGGTCTTTGGCCCACAGTCTCTGGACCAGAACTTTGGCCCTTGTGGTGAAGGGCAGGATATGACCTAGAGGGTCATACTGGCTTGCTAGTATCTTATAGATATTTTGCATGGTCGTCTGGCTTGGGGCTACCGGGCGATGCCTGTAATGGAGTGTGTCCTCCATGAAGTGCCAACTGAGGCCTAGCGTCATCTCCTGAGCTTCACCATGCATCTGAGAAACCCATCTTTCGCTACTGTCAGACTTGGCCTCCTTAGGCAAGTTGTGAATCACCTCTGGCTGGTTACTGGCCCACTGGCGGATATCGAAGCCACCTGCAGCTAGAAGGGATCTAAGCTTTGTCACAAGGTTACTGGCTTCTTCTTCGGTAGGTAGACTCTGCAGGCAGTTATCGACGTAGAAACACTGTTCTACACTGTGACGGACATTTTCACCTGGTTGACTTGACTCATTGACGTGTTTCTGTAGGGCAAAGATCGCGCAGCAGGGACTGCACGTCGTCCCGAAAGGCAGGACCTCCCACTGGTACACTGATGGTTGTTCGTCCGTCTTTAGGTTCCTCCAAAGGAACCTCGGCAAGGGCTTGTCTCTGTCCAGCAGGCGGACCTGGTGAAACATCCCTTTAATGTCTCCACTTACGGCGACTCGATGCTCTCTGAAGAGCAGGAGGACTCCAAGGAGTGAGGGCCTGGAAGGAGGTAGTTATTCAGACTTTGTCTGCCAAGCTGGAAGCTGCAGTTGAAAACAATCCGTTCCTTGCCGTTGTGCCTGACCATGTGGTGGGGCAGAAACCATGAGTCCACCTCGCTGGAATCAATCTTGGTGGCGTACCCAGCAACCTCCAGTTTCTTGATCTCCTCCTAGTAGGTAGATGCACGCAGTGGGTCTTGTACTAACCTCTTCTCTGTGTTTCGCAGGTTTTCATAACAACTTCCTTTGAAACTTGCAGCTTGGGCATGTTTGGGACTCGTAGAAGGGGTGTAGCATACCGATGTACTCCGTTTACTTCTACACGGATGGTCTCGGCCTCCAATAGGTCCACTGAGTACTTGTCCTGTCTGGATCTGGTCACCAACCTCTCACTTTTGAAAGGCAGTGTATCCAACTGCCACAACCGTTCAACTTGACTGAACAGTTCAGCAGAAGGGGAGGAAACTGTGGTGAACAAGCACTGTGTGGTGGGAAGTTGTTGCTGCAGGTACTTTGCTGGACCCTGGAGTGTCCAGCCGAGATTAGTCTTGACTGCTGCGGGACCACCAGGGGGACCCAGATGCACTGGCTCAATTGGAACGATCAGATCAGCATTATCAGATCCAATCAGGAGGGTTGGCTGAGCTCCATCGATGGGTGGGATTGCCAGACCGCGTAGATGCCGATACCTTCTCTGGAGCTGGGTAACTGTGTAGCTGTACTGGGAGAGGCCTAGGTGTTCCCCTGTGAATGCGCCTTGAATGGAGAACCTCTTTGATGGTTGGGAAGCTGGAGCAATAGTAAAGGACACACGTGAGCCTGACAGTGTCTTGATGTCTTGGCGGATAGTACGGAGTGTGAGGTCTTCTGCTTGACCCTCTATTTCCAGGTGGCGTGCTGCAGATGAAAGCAGGATAGTTCTCTCAGAGCCATCATCCAGCACTGCATATGTGTCAAACACTTTATCCTGGTATTGCAAAATGACTCTGACAATCTTTAACAGCACCTGGCTATATCCATTTGGCTGATCCAGATAGTGAGTCTCTGCTGCCGACCTGATGGTGGGCTCGTTCTCACTCCTCTGGTTGACTTCATGTAGGATGGAGAGGTGTTTTGACTTACAAAGGCGACACGGCTTCTTGAGGTCACAGGCTGAGGCTAGGTGAGAACGACCACATCTCCAGCACCTTCTCTTGACTTTAATCCAGTCCACCATCTCTGCTTTGGTAAGCTTAGCGAAGCTCTCGCATTGACTGAGGTAGTGCTCTGCCTCGCAGTAAGGGCAGCATATCTTACCCTTCCCTTGGGTTTGGATAGAATGAGCTACTTGGGAGGGCGTGTTGGATGGTTGGTTACTGGCACTGCCTGTCCCATGCATAATAGTAGTGATCTTAACCTTGGATTTCTGCTGCTTGAATTCTTTCTTGTCCTTCTCACTGTGAGCTTGAAGTGAGGGCTCAATGTCCAGACATCTGACTTCTGCTTTTAGCCACTCTGAAAAGTCAATGAGTGATAGCTTCAGTTTATCAGGGTCTTTCCTATACTGTTGACGACGAAATCTCTCTTGCTGGTGCTTGGGGAGCCTGCTCAGAAGGCACTTCACATTTGAGCTAGGGATGCACCGATCCACATTTTTTCACTTCCGATCCGATCCCGATACCTGAATTTGGATATCGGCCGATACCGATACTATTCCGATACCAGAGCTGTGTTTGCTTTAATATTATTATCATTATTGTTGATTTTATATGATGCTGAAATAAACTCCTCTCAACGGGCAAGTATGATATGTACGTACATATGCATGTATGTCCCAAAAGGCAACTTGAGCTAAGTATAAGGTCAGAAAAGGAAGTCAGAAAAACAGGAAAAATCTCATTCTGAAAACAGATATCCAACTGTAAGGGTTTCAAATTGATTGTCATGTCAATATTTATTACATACCCAAAATGTCAAATACTTGAGTCTTGAAATATAAGAAAAGTGCAAGTGTAAAAATCTCTCTCTCTCACACACACACACACACACACACTATCAATAAAACAGTGTGTGAACAGCGCAAATCAAGCACACTGGCTCTTGTAGCATCAACAAATCAACGTTTTAAAATGTCAAATATCTGAAATATAAGAAAAGTGCAATAACTGTAAACATCTTACACACACACTTAGTTACACACACACACACACACACACACACACACACACACACATACATACACACACACCTCTGTTTTCACGGCTGCGCAGCGGCTGCTCTGAAACAGCGGCCGCCGGGACACGTACGATCCGGGGTCTCTGGTGGACGCAACAACGGGGAATTGAAACGCCAAAAGCCGGCGACAACACCGGCAGACAGACGGTTGTGAAAGTCCTGTTTTGGTTTTGCATTTTGCTGTCTTGCTCTGCGGTGTTTCCACTGTGAAGTATTTCCAAACAGCGGACACACAGGATAGCATCGAGCTAGCCACAATGCTGGTCATGCTACTATCCTGCTAGCTGGCTGCAAACTGCGGAATGGACTTCCTGAGCGGGGGCGTGTCTCATAACTCTGTGTCTCATTGAGCCGCGACTCCGTTCAGGAAGTCTATTCCACAGTTTGCAACACAGCCAACCAGCAGACCAGCCAGCAGGAATCACTTTTGGAGCCATTTCAGCAGACAACGTTAAAGTGCAGACATGGCTCTTGGTATCGGAAATCTCCGCAGGTTGGATCGGGAAAATCCGATACCTGAATTTCGCTGGTATCGGCCCCGATACCGATACTGGATCGGATCGGCCCCATCCCTAATTTGAGCCACAGTGGAGTTCCTCATAGCCTTCACCTCGGAGAGATTTCAGCATCCCAACAAGCGACTGCACTCTGATGGAAAACTCGTCGAGAGCCTTATCATCTCGGATCGGGGGTAGGCGTTCCATGTCCTCTATCTCCTTCAGCACAAACTGATATGGACGTCCATAGCGTTCATCCAGTGCTTTCAGAGCTTCAGAGTAGGGCATACTAGATTCTGCATGAGCAAGCACAAGGCGATGTGCATGGGGAACCTTGACATGCTTCAGTAGGATGGCATATTTGTAATGCTCGGACTGAGAAGGATGAAGGAGTGTGCTAAGTGAAAGGCGTAGCTCCACATATTGAGCTCTATCCTCTTTAGTAAAGTCAGGAAATGTTGGGCCTTCTATATTGGGGGGTGCATGCTGATACACGGTGGAGGGATAATGGGTCAGCATGGCTGGGTTCCCTTGGTAGAGGGGTTGGGGTACATAAGCAGGCTGATGTACTGACTGGTGCATGGGTGGAGGCACGGATAAAGGCTGGCGTGCTGTCTGGTGCACGGGTAGAGGCATCATCTGATCTGGAGCTGGATTTACAGGTAGCAATCTGGGAGGAGCCACATGTGGGAGATAGTGATGAGGCTGAGGTGGCACCAGATGTGGGTTTCCTAACCAAGGCTCCCTACCTTTCTCATGTTGGCTGCTGGGTGCGGCTGCATTGGGCTGACGATTACCTGACATGGGGTAGGACGAGAGTGAGCTATGTGATGAGGCATATCTTAGCAAGCCTACTGGCTGCTGTGGACCCTGGGGTGACGCATTGGGATGGCTGGGCTGAAGATGAGCGGCTGTATCATGTTCAGTCTCCTGTCTGATAGCCTGAATACCATAGCGTGGATCGAGCGTGTGCTGAGGGGGTCGAGTGACTCGGCTGAGAGGCGGAGGAATTGTCAGTTGTTCTAGCTGGTGGGTTAGTTCTGCTGCTACGCTTGGGTGATCCTCAGTTCGGTGGGGGTGAGTAGCACGGACTGGGGAAGGCTGTGGTTCACCTGCTCTGTCTGGGTAGAGTCGTACTGGGGTCGGATGCCGTGATGACCTCCTTGACCCCTGAGCTGAGGACCGGGGGGAATGGTGCTGCAGGACAAGCTCCAAAAGCTCTGTTTGTTTCTTGGCCGTTTCACTCTGTTGCCGCGCTGTCTCCAAAGCCTGATGAACAATGGCTTCATTTGCATTCTGCATTAGTGGAATCGAGGATGTGCTTCTAGCAGGACTGAGTAGCTCTCTCTCCTCTTCGTGCCTGTGCATCTGTGCATGTGTGTTGGCCGACTACATAATCCTCCAAATATCTCGGGCGTTGGACTTGCCGTTTGGGGCGCACAGGTGAAACAGGGAGGCTGATTCCTTCTTTACTGGTTGCCATATCGTTGACTCTATCCGGCTCGAAGGACCATAAATTGTAATGGGGACTCTTACTGGTTATGAAAATTAGTCACTGATATGGGGTGTCAAGTCAGGACACGGAAGGCAGGGTTATTCCTTGAAGGTTTTAATATATATATTTCCAAATACAGATGCACAGGCACTATATCTTTACACTTTACAGTGTAAGTGTGGTTCTAAAGGAAACAGAAATAAACATCAATATTAGCTAACATAAATACAATTGAGGCTAATAACTCCCTAGTTACTTAAATATACAGTGCTCAACATATCCTGAAAATGGAAACTACAATAAGAATGCCATAAAGCTATACAATGGAGATAAAGGCTGTCACTTACTGTAAACTCGATAATAAATTGCGAATATTAACTTATCTATATAATATAATATAACTGTAACTTACTTGTGGTCACACAAACACCAACTGAAACTTAACTGATAAACTGAAACTCAACTGACAGCCCTCTGCAAGCCAGGGCATGCCTCAACATGTCGGAAAAAAGGGGGCGTGGCCTGAGCGAACACTCTGCACAGGCTCCATCCATGCTCACAGCACTTGAGCCTTTTGCACAGCTCCATTATTATTACAAAAAGACATCGTCGTTTGAAAAAACAACTCTGACGATGTCATCTCAGCTTGGGCATGGAATTTAAAATGTTTGACAGAATACCTGCGTTACACACTGGAGGTGAAAGATAGTGTGACAGAAGTGGGCATTTAGGACCCAGGGAGGGGCTAATATACGATGCTATACAGTTGCATTATGGGATAATGTCATGGGAAATGCTTCTGTTGCTTTAATGTTTGACCATTCTTTTTTTAAGAATTATATCTCCTGAATATTCCAAAACCTAATTGGATAGAAATAAGATAATTCCACAATTGAACATTCATTATTGTGTTCGTAGGGCACACAGATCCAAAGAAAGTTGCATACCAAATTAATGTAATGTTCCAAACTGTCCTGAATGAATGCGCACTGTTACAACACTATTATTCAGTCAAGTAGTGATCGACCAGTGATCAGGCTGGCCGATTATCAGGGCCGATATTTGGCATTTTGCAGATTATCGGTATCTGTGTTTTATTTGACCGATAATTAAAAAGTGTGCTTCTTTGGCTCCGCTACAGCTCTGTTAGCAGGCTGCAACACCTGCAAACAAGCTGTTAGCACATAACAAATTCAGGAAGCTAGTTTTGTTTTTATTTGTTCATTTTTTTGATTAAATAATTGCTTAAAGCATTTAAACTAACATTTGTGTTGGAGTTTGTAACATTCCAAATTGTTAATTTTGACAAAAGATTTTCTTTTTTACTGTACAATAAATGCATATCGGTTCCAAATATCGGTTTCATTAACTACTAATAATCGGTATCGATCTCTACTGTCAAGTGCCATCCCATGATGATGTGGAATTTGGAAATTCAAATTCCTTATTACTTTTGGTCTTTAGAAAATGTGTTAAAACGTGCACATGCTTGATGTTGTGTTCCAGTTCCTCCCAAGGCTGTTATGAGGATTAATGTCACAGGACTTTAAAGTCCACTCAGTTTATTCCTGGATGATTACTATTATGTAAATTTCCTTCACAAAGCCATTCATTTTAACCATTTCACAGTTTTTGAATGGAGATGTCACATTTATAAATGTATTACATTCAATAAAATGTGTATCACATAAAACTTTACCCAAAAGTGATGTAAATGCTCCGAATAGTTGTTTATTCTTGGCCCACTACACAGGTTTGTATTTGTCCACTATAGGAACCACACGGTGTGCTACTTCCTGCTCATTTCCTGTTTTTTTCCTCCCATGGAAACTTTAATTATGACATCACAGGTTTCAGTCAGGATGGTTTTGAGTTATGACTGTTCACATCTTGATCAAAAACTGTTTTTGTTATTAGTTAGGAAGTATGAAGCAAAAGTGAGGGAAAAGTGGGATAGTACGTTTTTTTTTGGAAGTGTGGTTGTTTGATCCATAGTGTATTACCTACAGTAGATGGCGGGCAGCACGTGGTAACCAAACATATTGTAGCCACATTGCCGTCAGACAGCGCTTTCCAATGGGGAACTGAAGCCATTATCTCAGCTCTCTTCAAAGCCACCAGACTCCTCTGACAAAAACAGTCATTTTACCTCGTAGAACACTGGAGTTGTTGCTCTACTGCTCACAAACGAGTCTGGTGGCATTTCGTTAAACCAATCACAATCGTCATGGGCGGTGTTAAGCGCCATACGGAGCAACGGCACTTCTGCAAAATAGCCTCGGGAAGGAACTTGTTTTGGTGGCACATGTGTACGTTCAATAGTTCTTTTAACCGTGCAACAGAAAACTCAGATTGGACAGATAGTCTAGCTAGCTGTCTGGATTTACCCTGCAGAGATCTGAGGAGCAGTTAACCATAGTCCACATAAATCCACAGAGAAAGTCCAAGGTAATGGATCTCTGGCCTAAATGAAGAAGCAAAAAAAGTGGAATGTTGTGGATATAGACTAGGGGCTAACACACTGACTATGAAGTACCTCATACAACCACACATCAAAAAATCCGAACTTTCCCTTTAAGTACACAAATTCTCCTTATGGTCTCTGCTTTGACATGTGAAGGTTTATTATAGTGGCCAGTCAGCCTGGGAAGTTCAGATGATCCACATCCGTCTCATCGCAGGCCAAATGGTGACCTGGCATTAGTCTTTTCAAATGGAAAGTACGGGAGAGGAAGGGGAAATCCCTCCCTCCCTTCTCAGACTGCTACTCCTTCTCCTGTCTGATAAGACTGCAGCGCCTCAGTTTGACCCAACAGGGAGTCAGGATGTTGTTTGAAAGCTGCATGTAAGCTTGTGTGAGATCGTCATTCATTATTAAAATGACTAACTGCATATCTCCAAGCCAACACAGATTACTTTTCAAGTTATTGCAAAATTGATTCAGTGTGATTAATGACATGCTTCCATTTTCTGCTCAAGAGTCTGCAAAAACATTACACAAAGTACAAATGTGAAAGAAGACCAGTAAATGTTTAGAATTGTAGAAGACATATTTTACTTTTAAAAGACAAATTTAATTTGTTTTTGCTTAGACAGCAGTATACATCTTATATGTATTGGTTTTGACGTGTACTTATTTTGTCAAAATTATAATTACCAAAAAGAAGACATTTTTCAGCAGTGACAGAGGCCCCCATGTGTGTCACAACCAAAGCACGGCATTGTGCTACTTCATGACCTCGTTTAGTATTGTTCCCTACACAAAAAGTCAGGAGTGTTCAAATTTTAGTTCTACTTTAAAACACAACAGCATGTGATGTAAAGTATATGTGATTTTGTGGTACATAGGCTAATACATACAAAGCCACAGATTAAAAGTTAGGGTAGAACATTTTAGTTTATGGTGAAATGGCTCTAATTGTCATGTAGTCTGAATAAGTCAATTTCTCTCTTGAGATCTAAGTCAGTGCATTATCCGTTGTGACCTAAATTTGGAATTTATTTGAATGAGCCAAAGAAGTTTGGCTAAGTTGGATGAAGTTCACACATGGTGGTCTGAATTCAACATAGTCTGGAATGCAGTCCAAACCACAATGAGCGTGAAAACAAAGGAAACAGATGGAGAGGACGAGTGGAGCAAAAATAATGCAAACTTGGATGGAAATGAGATGCTTGTGTGGAGTGATGAAGATGAGTGTGAATGACCAGGGGTGTCAATTCCAGTCTTTACATTGTAATTTAAAAACATGTTGAAAGAGAAATGCAAGTGAGCTGATGTCTGGTTTAACACACCTCCTAAGCTCAGTGACCACCTTCTGTGTGGAACATTCCTTTCCAATCTCCTCTTTACAGCATGTTATCGGAGTCTATTTTAGACTGGTCTCTACATCGGCCGGTGGGGTCAAGCAGGCTGTCATTGTCTGATTTTTTTCACTGGGCCATACAACTCTAGGGCTAAACATCAGGGAAAATTGGATATACTTAGATCTGATGACATTTGACAGTTGAGAAATTTACCCTCAGTTATAGCACTTCTGGCCTTTCGGTTTTGAGACCTAAAATAAAGCATTCTGGATATAATGGCAGAAACTCAAAGCATTGTATTTTAACTTGGATTTTGTCCAAGTGAAAGTAAAAAACATCTTAGGAGTTTTTTATTTCACTACCTGAGGTAGCAAAAACAACCAAGTTTGAAGGGTTGTGAAAACATCCTTATCCACAACTGTTATTGGAAAAAAAACAGATGAGTTAGATTTGCAGTTAAGTGAGGTAAGAAGCAAAGGGCATAAAGACTCAAGGCTCAAGGCCAGGGTCAAACTTACAATCCAATGCAATGCCAGGAGTCAATTCTATAGACAATCCTGTCCCAATTATTTTACTATATGTGAGTTTGGATGAGAGGAGATGGGAGTAGAGCCTGACATACAGAATACCACTGCAACACTTGTGCCATAGCATAACGATGGTGATGTCAGTTATTACATACATTATGTCTGATATTCCATTCCATATCAAAACGAAAACAGACTGACGTTTACGGTAAGCGTATTGCATCATTTCCGGTTTTCTCGTGTTGTGTTACGGCCGCTAGTTTGCTGCTCCAGCAAAAACTTACTCAACTCTGCTTTATTGTCTGAATTTAGCGGCTATTTGTCTGGTGGTGGTCTACACTAGATGCCTATCTGACAATGCTATAGCAAAATTTAAAGTGCCCATATTATGAAAAAATCACTTTTTCTGGGATTTGGGGTGTTATTTTGTGTCTCTGGTGCTTCCACACGCATACAAACTTTAAAAAAAAATCTATCCATGCTGTTTTGAGTGAGATACGGGTTTCTGAATGTGTCCTGCCTTCAGTCTCTGGGTGAGCTGTTCAAAATATGCACAGCTTTTTACGTAACTAGCCGAAACGACGGGCTAAACACAACCGTTAGCATGCTAGCTCGTTCTCAATGGCAAAGCACTGCTACAACACACACAAGTTCACCATAATCTACAAAATAAGTACTTACATGTGTGCCCTCCTTTAAAAGAAGTCTCAAAGCTAATCCTGCCTTGTAGCTAACTGACCAAAGTTGGAGAAACAACCTTTCTTTTACTGTCTATGGAGCTAACTGACATGATCTATGATCTGAGCTACTGCACATGTGCGAGTGGAATCAAAGAGTACAGAAGAAAAGATGATTCACTGTGTCAGCTAAAACAGAGACCTGAACACAAGGTGAAAAGAGGAGCTGGAGCAGTGAGAGAGAGATGTGCAGTACAACAAAAATATGGGTTTTTTTGAAAATTAAACCATGTAAACCTATTCTGGTACAACCTTAAAATACAATTATGAACCTGAAAATTAGCATAATATGGCATCTTTAAGGAAAATGTTCCAACAGGATTTAACTCAATGTCATATCTTAATATAACAGAGGACCTTTATGCTAACTTTAGTCCCTCCCAAATTGATAATTTTGTAGACAGTACTATGACCTGCCTACGGACAACTTTAGACTCTGTTGCTCCCCTCAAAAAGAAGATGACGAAACAAAGGAAACTAGCACCTTGGTATAACTCCCAAACTCGCAAACTAAAACAAATTTCACGAAAACTTGAAAGTAAATGGCGTTCCACCAAACTGGAAGAATCTCGTTTAGATTGGCAAGAAAGTCTGAAAACCTATAGGAAGGCCCTCCGAAATGCCAGATCAGACTATTACTCATCACTAATAGAAGAAAATAAGAACAACCCAAGGTTTCTTTTCAGCACTGTAGCCAGGCTGACAGAGAGACACAGCTCTATTGAGCCATCTATTCCTATAGCTCTGAGTAGTGACGACTTCATGAGCTTCTTTGATGATAAAATTATAACAATTACAGATAAAATTAATCATCTTTTGCCCTCAAATTCTACCGGTTCTCCTTTTAACACAGGACTGCTAGAAAGAACGACAAGACCTGACATATACTTAGACTGCTTTTACCCTATAAACCTTCAACAATTAATGTTAAAGGTCTCTTCAGCTAAGCCTTCTACCTGTCTCTTCGACCCCATCCCAACGAGGTTACTTAAAGAAGTGCTACCAATGGTTAATACTTCATTACTAGATATGATTAATATATTTACTAACAGGTTATTTACCGCAGTCATTTAAAGTAGCTGTGATAAAACCTCTTCTGAAAAAACCCACCCTAGATCCTGAGGTCTTAACCAACTATAGACCTATATCTAATCTTCCCTTCCTCTCCAAAATCCTTGAGAAGGTAGTCACCAATCAGTTATGTGATTTTCCACATAGCGATAGTGTATTTGAGGACTTTCAGTCAGGATTTAGAACGCATCATAGCACAGAGACGGCACTGGTGAAAATTACTAACGACCTTCTAACTGCTTCAGGCCCTATCCATATGGAAACGTATTTCGATGTAAACGCACATCTTTTGCATCGTTTGTGCCGACTGTCCACACGAATCCTGTAAACGCACTGCCCGTAAACGCACTTTTTTGAAACCTGGTCCCAGGGTGAATAAAAAAAAAGCCGGCTCACGTTCGGCTTCGTGTGTACGGCGAAACCGCATACGTGAGTATCGATGATGTCATCCCCACACACCTCGGACTCAAAGCTCCGCCTTCAACCCAACTGACGGCTATTATAGCAGGGAGCAATGCTGTTTATAAAGTGGAAGCATAGATATATACACTATGAAGTGGAAGTAGAGAACTTATCAACTAGCTAGCTAATCTGTCTGCTCATCAACTCCTTGAATGGATTATAGTAACTTTTAGCACTGCTTATTGTAGAAAGGCTACTGCAAGAAAAACGTGTTGCTAGATTATCAAAAAGACATCGGATCATTGATGTTTGTTTGACTGCCGTAGTTAGCTAGCAGAGCTAGAGTTAGCGCGCTAGCTAGCAAGGCTAACGCTAGCTCTGCTAGCTGCAGTCATGTCCGATAGAATGTAAACTTTGTTTACATTTGTTTACATTCTATCTTTTCTAGGTGGCCTTTATATAACGAGCAGTGGTGTAAGTTATTAAAGTCTAGTCCATGGATGTGTTAAGCTAAGAGAACTAGCTAGCTAACAGTCATGTTATGAAAGGAAGTCACTGAAGGTTGCTCTTCTTCGTTCCGTTAATTTCTGTAGCAATAACAGCGCCGCCTACAGGCCTGGCATATGAAGTACCGTGTTGAGTCATTTACATATGGATTCATGTGGACATGAATTTTCTTGAACCGAATCCAGGGAAGACGGATGCGTTTTCATCCCAATGTCTTCGTCTGGATGGGGCCTCAGACAAAGGACTTGTCTCCATACTTGTCTTACTAGATCTTAGTGCTGCTTTCAACACTACTGACCATACCATCCTGTTACAGAGACTGGCTGGTGAGAGTTCAGAGCCCGACCAGGCACCTCTCTTTAGCCTGTCTCTCTTATGCTGTTTTAGTTTTAGACTGTTGGGGGACTTCCTTTGAGACAAGAAGAAATGCGTGTTACTAACCTAGCCCTGGGAGCTTGCTCCCCGGAGTCTTTGTTTCTTTTCACCCAGGATGATGTCCCGTGATTAGGATGACACCAAAATCATGGTTCCAGCTGTGGCTGGGATTCTCCCGCAATTCCCTACGCTCCTACAACCACACTTTCACAATTCTGTTTCATTATCTGTTCTGTGACTGTTATTGCCCCCATCCGGCTGCGTCAGCAACCGCCTACCAAGAGACTGGGTCTGTCCGAGGTTTTTTCCTAAAAGGGAGTTTTTCCTTGCCACTGTTGCATTGATGCTTGCTCTTGGGGGAATTCCTGGAATCTCTGGAATTGTTGGGTCTTTGTAAATTATAGAGTGTGGTCTAGACCTACTCTATCTGTAAAGTGTCTTGAGATAACTCCTGTTATGATTTGATACTATAAATGCAATTGAATTGAATTTAATAGAATTGATATTTCAACAAGTACTGGTCGGGTTGGCACTAAATTCGCAAACCTTACCATTTGTCTAGTGCCAAAGCCGGATCAAAATATTCCCCCTGAAAAGTCCAAGACATGCTAACTTGAAAACCATTGACCAGATTGCCATGTCATTTACTGCACATGCATGTCCGCCAGAGGATGAACCATTTCCATTTTGGCTTTCTTCAACACTCAGGTCAGAATGTTAAAGCAACAGTTCAACCTTTTTGGGAAATATGCTTATTCACTTATATATTATATGAGAGTTAGAGGAGAAGGTTTATACCACTCATGGCTGTACACTAAATATAAAGCTTCAGCCAGTAGTCGGTTTGGCCACAAAGCTTTCCCGTTGCATGTCTGTCTATTTTGATCATATAACCTTCTTTTAGTGCAGTGGTTCTCAACCTTTTTTGTGCCAGCGCCCCCCTATTCATTATCCAGGTCCCTAACGCCCCCCCCAAAAAAATATGTAAGCTAATTCCCCCGAATATTAATGATTACGACATTACAACACATGTATTAGTTTCCCAGGTATCAAAAAGCCATGTGAAATGCAAATGCAAACATTTGACATTCAATTTAAATAACAGCAACCCCCCCCCCAAGCAGACACTCCAAGGCCGGACTTTCAAATAAAGAAAATAAAATGAATGTATACCTAATATGCCTATTCTCGTTCAAAATGTTCACTTTCTTACTGAATCAATGCTATTTTTTTACATACAGTACATTAGTGTGAGCAAACTCCTCAAAAACATGGACTCCATAATGATAACTGACTCTTTAACTAGAAAAAGATCTCAGACTAGGAGGCAGTTCACTGAGTGATGGTTAAAGTCTGTGATTAGAAACATGGTTGTAGTATGCAGGAAAATGCAGAAAGAAAGGCAGTAAAAATGTCACAGTCAAAGAGGCTGAAAGGAAAGTTGAGTGGAAAAGCCGCTTTAATGATGAATGGACTGATAAGCAGGCTACCATTCATATTGTATGCCTCATTTGCAATGAAATGATGCTGTTGCAAAATAATATAACCAGCATCATCATCAAGATTGAAGAACGGGAAGGTAACGATCGCGTCATTCACGTGCATATTAAGTAGCCACATGTATCTGTTTTGGTCTTACAATACATCCATAGCTTTACCGCTCCAGTTGAGAGGACAGTTCGTTCAGCCAGCAGTTCAGTTTATAAGAATTTGTCCAAATTTCTAGATTCCCGCCAAGCTAAGCTAAAACTACAACCAACAGCTTTATTTTTTTTAGCTTGTTGGTAAAAATTGGCTATTTGCAGAGTAGAGTTGTGTTTGGCTAAAACAGTGCGGTGGAAAAGAGTGGACAGAGCAGACAGAGCAGATTAAAGTATCTCTTTCTACATGTTTATGCCGGTCTATACAGGCGAGTGCATTGATAAGTATTGACTTTTTACTCACAAAGGTTTTATCGTAACCTACTTACAGTAACGAGACTAGCGTGAGTTCATCTGCCCCCCCCAGCGGCCGTTGGTAATCCTCTGTAGCGTTCCCAGTCAGGTGCTGCGCGTGTTTTAGATGTGTATGTGTGTGTGTGTGTGTGTGTGTGCGTTAACGTTAATGCGCAGGCAAGAATCCCGGCATGTGAATAGAGACGGGGGTGGGTTTGTGCTCTACCTGTGAAGCGCGTGTCCGCGCTATTCTCCGACAATCAACATTGATACCGTGGCGGCAGAAATTTAACTGTGGCGGTACGCCACTTGCAAATCAACATAAGGGGAAACACTGGCTAAATGTTTGCCAAACAACGAAGCACAGTCTATCTCTCACTCGTCACTTTTCTTTCTCTTTCTCCGTGAAATGAAGCTGCCTTCATGTGCAGTAGGAAACGTGTTTTATAAAAGATCTGACTAAAAACTGTTACTGTGAAATATAAAGTCTAACTGTGCTACATTGGGGGGTTAAAGAACACCACAGGACGTTGCGGCGATTGCATTTTTTATTTTTTTATCTGAACGCAGCTTCAGGTAGTAGGCCTACAGAGCTCATTTAAGACGGTACTCTGACGTCCCATTTCCATGAAGGCAGCACGGAGCTGCGCCAGACATAGCTGACAGAAGTACAGAAGAGTAATAATCCACCGTCTCGTCCAGCTGCAGTGCTGTAAACTGGCAGGTTTTAATGTTGCAGACCACTAGTGTTTTTTAGTAGTTTAAAGTGTAAACATGTATTGTTATTATGAATCTTTGCTTTAAACTAGCTTTCAAACAAACGCCCCCCAAGGGCACCTCAACGCCCCCCTTTCCAAAATATTGCTTCCAGCGCCCCCCATCATCTTCTGAACGCCCCCTGGGGGGCGGTACCGCCCCCGTTGAGAAACACTGTTTTAGTGTAACCCTTTGGGACATCTTAGCCCCATGGATTGTCAATATGTTGTTTGTTTCATCCCACACTTTGGCATTGTGGGGAGTAAATTATGTTGCAGATTATTGTAAGACTCTATTTATTGTGTATGGAGTTTGGACTTGTGTTGAAGACCAAGGTGTTGGAGAACCAGTTGTTTTTTGGATATCATGGGACAAGGACTGGAGCTGTAGTAGAAGATGAGTTTGTGACAGAGATGGATTGAGAAAACATGGTGTTGAGAAAGGGTTGGCTCGGTATCATGACCCAATAATGGCTCATGGTGAATATGAGGAGCTGCACACATTCTATACGCAAAATTGCAAAATAAATACATAAATCACTCTGAAGCTTCTTGTTTTGCAGAGTCAAAGAGAAAGCTGTGGCATCTGGGATTAATCACAGTCATAAACGTTTGAGAGAAGAGTTGATTAAAAACATACTTAAACTTCAGATAAGCAACTCGTGGCATGTGAGTGTTTTTGTTCAGACACAGTAACTAAGTATTAGCCTACTTCTAACCATTTGACTGTGTGTCTTAGTTGCATGTCTGTCACTATTTGAAAGTTGAGACATATACCTTCAGTAAAGCGCTAAAAGACAGATCTAGGGTAGACTGGATACGACACCAGACACCCTGATAGAGAAGTCTGGATATAGGGGAGTTACAGCATTGACACCCCCACTCTCCTGGATCACTGCCAAGATAGATAGCTAGTTCAGAAACATACACAGTAACACTTGTGGTATGCTTGATCAGAATTAGTTTGTATGACACATTGTCATTAGTTTTTTCCCCAATAGCCACATGTGAAGGCAGGGTAAAAAGTTGACCGTCATGAAGACAGAGGAGATGTGATACTGTTTAAAATGGGGATAACAGTTCACATTTTCTGACAGTCTCTTGAAAGCATTTACAGTGTTGCACTTGGTTGTTCACATGCAAAGTAGCATAAATAGTTGTGTTAAGAATGAAAAAAGAGAGCTAGAGAGCTCCTTTCTCACCCCCACACAGCTGGTTGTGAATGTGGGAAACTCGGTTTTTGCAGATAGGGTCAGACACAGGCCCCTCTAATCCGATGTCGGAAAGCTGTAGTTGTTCGAGGCTATGTGTCAGAAGCTGTTCTGATGGAGTATAATGGCAGTTTAAGACTATGTTTACACGTGGGTGGCTATTTTCATAAACGGACATTTCAACCTCTCTGGTTTCAAAAATAACATTGTGCACAGCTGTCAGTTTTCAGAAAAGTGTTTACACATACCCGTGTATATATGCCTTCAATATCGTCAAGAGCATGCCAAACCTGTAGGTGGCAGTGTAACGAGAAGCTCAAGCCCACATTAGCCAATCAGAATCCCGAAAATAGCAACAACAGCAACAAATCACTTCTTTTCTCTTCTCTTCCTCACTTCCTTGGCTGCCTAAACCTCCGTTTGTCTCAGTTTACATGCAAACGTGCAAACGAAGATTTCATAAATCTCCACTCTGGCCGGAGTGTAAATGAAGGGCACAAATGAAGGGAAATATCTCAGTTTTTTTGACTGGAGCCCTGTTAGTGATGTTACCACTGACTCCCAACTACAGAGTTTAGAGTTTGGTCGACTAATCGCCAGAATGAACTGCATGTCTGCCAACATTGTAGTTTGCCCGGGGGGCGATTGCCAAATGAGTTGATACAAAGCTAATTAAGACTATCAGCTCCACACAACTCTCTCTGTACTTCTCAGTATGGCTATGTTTATAAATTGGTGTCATCCGGTGACTTTCGCGGGCAGAAACTTGAGTGAAGATAAATACCTCTTCTGAAGAGTCCATCATGTTTTTTTAATCCTCCGTGTCCTCCTTGGCTACTAGCAACTGAGCGGAGGAGGGGTGAGGGTGAAGGCTTGTATCATGTGGATGCACCGACAGAATTGTTGTCATTACTTAGAATTCCTCATTGGGAAGACAAAAACTACGCACTATAGCTTTAACAATAGGTTATTTTATGACTGATTATAACCACAGCATTTTTTTACATGTGGAATCTTAAATACTGTATTGTTTTTGCTATAAATTTGGTATGACAAATAGCTCTAAATAGTATAATACCAGGATTATGTAGTACCCATGAGCCATTGCTATTCCTGTAGAAGACACCAGAGGTATGAATCAGAGCTGCAGCTGCAGTTAAAGGTATAATATGCATGGATATATAATAAGAACTGTATACAGCATTCGAGGCAGAGGCCAGTTAATTCCTATGAGAGTTACTCATTGGCGCATGAAGCTATCATGGAGTCAAACCTGTGTATAAAATTACCCTGATGATTGGCGCTGGTCCCGTACTATAAGGCCCATAGAGCAGGCGCACTAGAGATCTCCACCGGCCGAGCCGGCTACTTCCGGCTTAACGCTCCACTAACTTGAATGGGGATTAAATGATTTAATCGTGCGTTTTTTTTCCAGACTTTCCTAATGTTTTTGGACCGATGGATTCAATTCTGATAGTGAAACGGGGCACACAAAGCAGTGAATCAGAGGAATTAAACTGTATTTTCTGATTGTTTCACGGCGGTTACATTGTAAAGGACAAATAAACACACACTCCGGTGCCACATTGACGGATTATGAGTGAATGCAGAGCTTCAGTCTGTGTGTGTCGGTTAAACTTGTGTGTTGGTATGATATGCTGAGGGGTGTGACAAAGCGGCGGTACCTGGAAATGAGAACGCGCTGCAATCTTCACTTGGTCGTCTCGTTGACTGTCCCTTTACAGAGAGAAACAGCCAGTCCCTCCAGAAAAACGCAATTGTGCGATCCCAGAATTCAATGCATAATCAGCCAAAGTCCGCAAAGGGGCCGCATTTTTTCAAATACGCCACACTTTCGCAGCATAAATTGCCGATTTCCACGCAAAATATGCGGGGCTTGCATGATTTCATAATCCCTGCATTTTCGTTGCAAAAAAGTCACATATATCTCAGCAGAAAGTTGAAAAATGTTGCGTTTACTTGACACAAGAGCAGCCATTTTCCCCTGTTGCTATGGGAACATTATGAAATGACGTAATTTCACCTACTGAGAACACAGTGTTGGGGGAATCACTTTTTTTTCTCTTTTTCATCAAACCGCAGTTTTTGCAAGTTCCTGCAAGTTCCTGCAAGTTCCTGCTAGTTCCCGCAATTTTTGCAAGTTCCCGCAATTTTTGCAAGTTCCCGCAATTTCATCGCATAAAATGGCATAAATATCCCGCATATTCCTTCGCATTTTTTAAGAAAACGTGCCGCATAATCAAGGATTTTTGCCCACAACAATCACAAAAAACCTCTGCGTTTCAGGGACTGAACAGCTGATTGTGCATTGTGTGTTCTGTCTGTCTGTCTGTCTGTCTGCCTGTTTATTTTTTATTTATATTTTTATCGACAAAAGGTGGGCCCTGCAGAAAAAGTTTGGGAACCACTGAAAACAAGGTTTAAAAACATTGGAGCACTCCTTTAAATATTGGTGCATCAAATTTGATAAAAATGGCTAATTTTGTGTGAAAAACTAGATAAGAACCCTTACAATTAAAAGCTTTAGTCATCTCGGTGGTTGCGTTGCTGACTGTATAATAAGAGATCCAGATCACATGTGCCGTGCATGTTCTCCCTATTGTGGTGGTCGTGTGTGAGCATACCTTCCCCCACCCCCACCCCTGACCTGACCTGGTGATGCTTATGCTCAGGCATGCAGGGCAGGTCCCCTCCCAGCAGCATCTCCTCCCTCCTCCCTCCTTCCTTCCGTCCTGCTGGACTGGATGGTGTGTTTTGTTCTTCTCCTAGCGTTTTACTCCAGGCTAGGCTCCCCCTTTCCTCTCTCTGTTCAGCTCATAGCTGCTCACTTATGTAATGTTTTACAGAATAACGACTCCTGGGTGTTCATTCATACATGTGGTTAGTGTCTTCATGTCTATGTTCATTATTTCCATTTGTGAGTTGAATACATCTGTTTTACAGTAGTTCTGCCCAATATGTACAAAGAGCTTTAATGTGGACACTTTCCTTTTTACATGATCATTTCTGTTTAGTGCTTATAACATAATGTTAAGTTTAGTTTATTCACACATTATTTAACACAACAATAAGGTTTGATACAAGGTTAAACACTGTGCAGGGGAGGTTAGAAGCCAAGAAAAGGCTTATAAAGATACCACCCCTCTAAGTAACACTAGTTACACTAAGCAGCATGATAATTAGAAAAGGTGTTCAAAATCGGATGAAGATCTTAAAAGTGATAATGTAGATGTTGATTTTAATGATGATAGTAGATTGTTCCAGAGAGAGGGTCCTCTGTATTTCAATGTATATTGGTTAAGGTATTGGTTAAGTCCTTAACCCTCCTGTTGTCCTCCGGTCAAATTTGACACAGTTTCTTTCAACTAAATTGTCAAAGAAAATAACGTGGATGCTTCCATACAACGCTCTTCACAAGTAAAACAAAAAAGTGTCAAAAAATCCGGAAAAATCTACATAAACGTGACAAAAAACTTGGAAAAAGATGACAAAAAGGACAACAACTACATTTTTGACCCAGAAAGACAAAAAGTTGCATGGTCAACAGGAAGACAAACAAGGGTTAAAGTGTCCTGTGTTGTATGAGTGAATCTCTGTGGATAGCATACAGTGTTTTGGAAATCTTAGCCTTTGTCTTACGGGGCCTTGACCTGATTGCTGTGTAAATAGTGAACATTGTAAATAGTTTGTTTGTTACTTGTTTCACAAATTGTGCTCGTGGGCAGCACTGTCTCCTCACGGGTGTGAGAGTTACCCCATACATACGGAACAAGTAACAGTGGAGAGATAGGCTCGGTGGTTACTGTTATTGATATATGGTATATATGGTTATTGTTCTCTCAAACCTTCAGGCTGCTCAATGGGTTTCTGATCAAACTATCAGGGATTCCACGCCAGCATAGGTGGTTTATAGATAAACTGTAAGACGGGTGTGTCTTCAAAATACCATCTGTTAAAATGTCCACTTTTGTTTTGTTCTACAGACCCATCTGTATCCGCTTCACACACACACACACGCATATGCACACGCACACACACTCCCACGCACCCTCGCACGCACGCACACACACACACACACACACACACACACACACACACACACACACACACACACACACACACACACACACACACACACACACACACACACACACACACACACACACACGCACACTAACTACTTACAGTTTTTTTCAATTGTTTACACGCAATTTTGAAAACCGGGTTCTTTTTTTCAAAATATAATCACAATTATCCAAACACCACACTCAATTTGCATAATTCCTAGATTGTTTGCAAAATGACACACTTCAGTCAAAACATACACACTTCAGTCAAAACATATACACATATTTGTGAAAATGCTATTTGTTTTCATTTAACCAACACAGTCCTCAATGATCAGACACTATTGCAGCCAGTTTCACACTGCTGTGATAAATGAAAAACACATTTGTTAAAAAAGTAATTTTAGGAAATAGCATGTGCTAGATTTTTGGCCAGACATTGTTATGTAAAGGATAATTTAGATGACAAAAAAATAGTGACAAACCCACAACATTCTTCATGATTAGTTTGAGATATAGGGAGAATGTACACAAATAGGCCGACTATAAACTTACCAAGCACTGCACAACACTGATGCTGCAGACTGAATATTTCAAGTATTTATTTCAATACTTACAGTATTTCTTACCATAATCAGTTACAGTAATCAACCAACAATGAAATCAATGAAACAAATAAAATCTGTAGACAAATAAAAATTACTACATGAAGTACATACACTTTGACTCTGACTTTGAATACTGTAACTGCTGCCTTTTATAACACACCTGAGTGCTGCGTTTTCAAATTAGCACATGTGTGTTTCCACACCTGGTGGATGTGGTTATCCAATTCGTTCATTGGTGTGGTCATTGGCAATCCGGGGCTTTGTAATGACAAGAAAGTAACCTCACAATCCTTATCTGTGTCTAAGGTGTGAACATGTGTGTAGAGGTTTACAAATCACTGTGTGTAATGTTTTGCAAAAAGGGTGAAGCAGACATTGTGTGTAATGTTGTGCAAATCTGTGGGGGTGTTTTGCTCATTGGAGTAGAATTTTGCAAATTGTGTGGAAATTTTTATTTTAGTGTGTAAACAATTGTAAAAAACTGTAAATACTTATCTTCTCTTTGGCACCCACTATTGCACCACACTTACACATGAATGTCCGTTTTCACCTATGCCCTACCCTCTGCCTGTCTAAAGTCTTGGTAATGTATTTGTTGTCTTGCTGTATGCATTTATGGATGTTTTTATGTATGTATACCTATGTATGTATGTATGTTGTATCACTGTCTGTTAAATCCCCCATTGTGTTTCAGCTTCACCAATTCAGAAAAAAAACAAAAACGGTTGAAGGTTTAGTCCAAGCACCTCTCAATGAATCATTTTCCATCTGCACTGTACTCTCTTATCCATCATTGCGGTTCACAACACGAGGTGGCATTCTGAATATGAATATTAAATCTATTTTGACACAGTGGCATAATGATCCAAAACAGTAACATCTGATCCTTCTTCTCTTTGTCTAGACTACAGCTTTCCTGAGGCAAAGAGCTTTTCCCACAGCCACGGTTTCAGTTCCAGATCCATGATACACACACCCAGCCGCGTCATGGCTGTGAGTACCGCCTGCCAGTACTGCATTACACTACAATACATGGGGGGAGGACGACTCAGGGGGCACAGAGAGAAAGAGAGAGAGTGTGTGTGTAATGCCTAGTTTCCTGTGTAATGAGGGGATTATTAGCAGCATTCCTTGTGTACTCCCTTTCAGTTTAACCTGCAAATAAAGTGGTTGAAATGGATCTGGATAAACTGTTGGCTTGTTTACCACTGACATTTCATTTCCTGCACCTTTCTTGTTAAGATTTGTGTTCAAAACCCAGCCAAAACTATGAAAATAACAACACAATGTGGTGTTTTGTAAAGGTATTTAAAGTACGAGCCGAGAGACATGTAAACTGCTACTCTCCACTTTATTATTCTTATTCTTCTATGTACATAACATGCACTTGTAACCTTTAGTGTTCACCAACAGCATTAACAGGACACAACATTTCCCCTTCTCTTAAAAGGAACATACATGTATACATAGCAGAACAGCATGATTTTTTTTCCAATTTGCACAGTTCTCATGTTGACCCTGTATCGTGTTCATCTCACAAAGTCTGTTAACCACTGAGGTGGGTTTCTAACTCTGGCAGTGCGTCTAAGGCCTGGTTCTTGCCCAACATGCACGTTCTCGGTCACAGTGAGTCCATCCAGTATAGTCTCATTGTTGAGAAGGTAAGTACTTGGTCCGGCCTTCTTTACGACTGTCAGAGGTTCTGTGTATTTGGATGACCCCTTGTAGACATGTTCCGGTCTCCGGACTCACACAGCATCATTCACTTGGAAGGTGGGCACTTTTGCTCCTCGCTTTCTGTCTGTATACTCCTTAGTGTTTTGTTGATTTTGTCTCACAGTTCTTTGACTTGCTTGTGTGATGTAACTTTGTGTGAGACAGGAAGGATGTTCAGTTTTGTGTGCATCTTTCTCAGCAACTCAAATGGTGTAGCAGTTCTCAGTCGGTCCATTGGCTCTTGGGTAGTAGACGCTTGAGCACATTCGAAAGGACCGGTTATGTCAATGGCTACCTTTTTACATGGTCCATCCGGCAGTTTAACAGGTGTAAGTGGTCATCTTCAAATCTTCACTGTTTTGTCATTGTATTGGCATGACACACGTGAAGCTATCTTACTCTGTACAGTTCTCGCAGTCTCTGTTTAGTGCGTACCACTCCCTGGTGCCCCTCATGTGCCAAGTACCACTTTGGATCGCAGTGATGTAGGCACAATCGAGCGGTCAGTACCGCTCATGACAAGTGTTTTGTCTATAGCCTGTTTGTCTCGTACATTGAAGTATGAAGCTAGCTCATCTGGTACATTCTTTCTGCAATTTGGCCAGCCTTTCTGTATTTGCTGTCGCAATTGAGTCAGTTCAGGGCAAGTGTCACATGCGGCGGTGAACTCAGACAAGGACATGGCATGCAAAGAGTCCATGAAAACAGTAGCTACTATGTCTGGTTCCACTTCAGCTTCTCCTGTGTTAGGCAGGGGAATTCTGAGTTTTTGTTGTATTGGCACAGTCTCTGGTTTGAGTTGAATGTTGTGCACAGATCCCTTTTCACAGTCAATCTCCTGTATCTGGATCTCAGAAGCATTCTGTGGTATTGTGCTTGGTGCAGTAGGTGTCCTCTGTGCAGTAGGATCATCAGAGCTGTCAGATTTAACAACTTTTGAGCCCTCAATATGCATGTGCAATGCTGCAACTAGATCTAGTCCTAATAGAGCAGTACCCGACTTTACCACTATGAATGAGTCTGTGGTAGAATGCCCATCATGAGTAACTGTGGCATGCATACACCCTTTAACAGGTCATTTCTTTCTTGAGTATGTAAACAGGTTCACTGTAGGCTCAGAAAGTTCACATGTAGGAAAGAGAATCTGGTAAGTGCTCTCTGGAATGATAGAAACTGATGAACCGGTGTCTACTATTAGCTCAATATCATGACAGTGTCCATTTGCATTCACTTGCACAGCACAGGGAATTTTATCTTGCACAGTACCTGTCATTAAAAGTACAGTCAGTTTGTTTATCACTATTTCACGCACATCCTTTTGTCCAGATCGACACATTTTGGAAAAACTTATATCATGGTATTTACTTTCTTTGCTTGACTGGGTCTTTATATAGGTTTATAATGGCTTATTTTACTGTCAGGAGTACATAGAATATCACAAAAACATTTTAATATCATGTTTACTAAAAGCTTTGATTACTAAAGGGTTTGCTTGGCTCCACAACATTATATAATAGCGTTATATGAAGGAGAATGCATCAAACAGTTACAGAATCTAAACTATTTGTATTGTGCAAACTGCAAAGTAGTAAAATAAACTTAAGATAGTTGTTTAAACACTACCTTGACCGCAGGTAAGTTAGGTTGTTGTAGAAAAGTGAACGTATCTCTGCTGTCAGCCTGCTTCCCAGTTTGAATAACGTTAGTGGTTTGGCGGACATATTTCAGCGAGGCAAGACATCTTAGATCCAGTGTTTTAATCATTGCTCTGACCCGTCTTTCTCGACGGTCTGTAGTGGGACCGTAGGTGGATTGTTATTGTGTTTATTGTGTTGTTCCTTTGCATGCTTGAGGTGATAGGTATAACGTTAGCACGGCAGACTAACGTTAGCACGGCCGAGTTCTTCTGTGTCATCATGTGTTACTAGTTCTGCAGCTTCGATATCGGAACTTTCAATGTCTATTCTATCCGTCTTCACTCTCTCTATGGCTCTGTGACAGAACACTACTGTTTACCCGCACCACGCCTCCATTCGCACCATGCGTTTTACATTGAAAAGGGTCCATCTGAAACAGTGTTGCGCAGCGCAGCATAGCATTCCGAACGTTGTGTAATCAAATACACCGGTAGGGCGGTATATTAAAAATGCATATCATAACGAAAATATACACCGGTATTCGTGTTGCAAAAAAGTCACATATATCTTAGCAGAAAGTTGAAAAATGTTGCGTTTACTTCACACAAGAGCAGCCATTTCCCCTGTTGCCATGGGAACGTTATGAAGTGACGTAAATACGCCTAGTGAGAACAGGGTGTTAGGGGAATCACTTTTTTTTCTCTGTTTCATCAAACCGCAGTTTTTGCAAGTTCCCGCAATTTTTGCAAGTTCCCGCAATTTTTGCAAGTTCCCGCAATTTTTGCAAGTTCCCGCAATTTTTGCAAGTTCCCGCAATTTCATCGCATAAAATTGCATAAATATCCCGCATATTCCATCACATTTTTTAAGAAAGCATGCCGCATAATCAAGAATTTTTGCCCGCAACAACCACAAAAAAACTCTGCGTTTTTCTGGAAGGACTGACTGCAGTAGCATATGTATACCTGTATCCGGTAATGCGTAAAACCGTATTTGTCCCTCAGCGCCAAGTGCATGGAGAAGAATCGTGCGCCGTCTCACATCGGGCCACTTCTCTCCGTTAGCATCTAATTCTTGAACATTTTCAACCATGTAGGGAAGGGAATAGCAGGTTCGCCTGGGCAAGGCATGAACGGTGTAGGTAAAGGTATTTTAAGTACGAGCCGAGAGACATGTATAACTGCTATTCTCCACTTTAATTCTTCTTCTTCTTCTACGTACATAACATTCACTTGTATAACCTATTGCACACTCTAGCGTTCCTAGTGTTCACCAACAGCATTAACAGCATTAACAGGACAACACATAAGTTGTAATAAATTTGAATTGTACTTCAACTATAGCAATCTAAAACAGTATCAAGCAATCAATCAGTCATTCAGTCAGACAGACTTTATTTGCAGAGCTTGTGACTATAATTAATAAAAATACAAAATACCGATAGCATTTCCTCAGCTCGTGTTAGGTGTGATAGCCCGTCATAAACACCATAGGCGGGATCAGAAAGAGATCAAAACTTAAACTTGGTATATTCCAGCTTAGACCAAGAAGTAAAACAGGCTAAAACAGTACTTTTTCTCTTAGAGAGTAGCGCAGTGTTCATCGCTGTTCATTCCTTGATTGAAACCTTGTGAGTCAAGCCTACACACACACACACACACACACACACACACACACACACACACACACACACACACACACACACACACACACACACACACACACACACACACACAAACACACACTAATGTGTATGCATACTGTTACCTCTCTGGTCTAATTGCTGACCAAACTCAGAACAATGTGAAGGCAGAAGAAAAATATAAACAGGACGCATGTCTGTTTCTTTTAACTGGCCAGTTTAACAATGCACAGGCAGCGGTGAGCTTCCTGCAGCTTACACTGCAGTAGCCTGGCTTTACTGTAATATAGGAAAAGCTGTTGAATGTGGAATCTCCCACACCAGCTTTTTGCTGCCCTGGACAGTTTCACCAGCCTCAAACAGTTTATGTAAAACTATGAAAAAAGAAGATACTCATTTTAGTTTTCTTTTCGACCTTACACCAAACAACTTTTCAAGCTATTCCACTGTCTCAGATTTCCAATTTCAATCCATTGGAATTAAATCATGAGAGTCTTGCTAGAATTGGGGCACGCTCCCATCGTCTCAACCATTTGGTGTAAAACTAAGCTGACTTAAGTCTTTTTCCCGTCTTGATGTTCAGACAAAATCGAATGAGTTTAAATTCTTTTCAGAGTCTTCTAGTGTATGGTAGGCATTACCTGTTCTGTAAGAGCTTCTCTATAACTAATTTTTGCAGTACTGAGGAAGTTATAGGAACATTTGCCTTTTTCATATCAGAAATTCAGACATAATGGTGTGTATCTTGGTCTGTTGCTGTGTGTCTGTTAACCTTAACCTCCCGCCCTGCAGATGCCCACAGCACCCCTTCACTCCTCTGGTTTCTCCTCTCGCTCTGCTGTGGAAAGCAGCTCCAAGGTGAGCCGTAAAGCCTCAAGCATGGCCCAGAGCAGCTTCCGGTCCTTCCAGTCACAGAGCAATAGCAGACGCTCCAAGTCACTGTGCCAAGCAGACCAGGAGGCACTTCCTCTCACTGTGCTGCCTCCTCCAGAGAACGCCTCTTACATGATCACTGTGCCTCCCTCTGGCACCCTAAGGCGCAGCCTCAGTGGGACACTGGCCCAGGACAGAGGCTGCTGGCAGGCCGAGGAGCTGCCGTGTCAGTACACCTACAAAGGCCCGTCCCACCGCACCATCAGCAGAATCACCAACCGACAGCAGCAGCAGCAGCAGAGCTCTGCCTTTGGCCAAGAGGGCTGGGTGGGGACTGGCAGGGGCGTCCCCATGGCAGGGGACGGCTGGGGGACACAGTGGCAGCAGCATGTGTCCAGGGCCAACCATACCATGGGGACGGGCCAGTACCAAGCCCCGCTCCACCGGGCCACCTCGCTCCACAGTGTGAGGAGTGTCGGGAAAGGAGTGGATATCTTGGATGGAGCGTCGATACACAGCAACGACCCACTGGAAGAGTGAGACATATTATTCATTCATTTACCTGGCTAAAATATCTGGGCCGGTTATTATTATTTTTATTATTGATTATTGTCATTTGTTTTCTGGATTAATGGATTAGTTGTTTGGTCTATAAAATGTTAGACAATTGTAAAAAACAAAAAGAAGAAGTTTTTTCATAAAAAATGACTGATGAATCAATTAATTTAATTTAAGTGAGACAGACATTTTGAGAAACTTTGTTTCATTGGTAAAAATAATCAAACTGAGACATCAATGGTGCAACTGATCATTAGTTGCTGTGTAATGTTATTACAGCCTCACAACACTGCTTGTCATAGCCACTGGTAATATACAGCTTAGTACGTGTGTGTGTGTGTGTGTGTGTGTGTGTGTGTGTTTGTGTGTGTGTGTGTGTGTGTGTGTGTGTGTGTGTGTGTGTGTGTGTGTGTGTGTGTGTGTGTGTGTGTGTGTAGTGTGCAGAGTCTGGACATGGCTACAGCTGTCAGATATCTGTCTGAGTCAGATGATGCCCTGCAAGTTCTGGGAGCTGCATACATACAACACCAGTGTTACCATAGCAATGATGCCAAAAACCAGGTACCATGCTTTATTGTGTTGGGTCATATTTCTCTTATTTGCTCTATTTATCCATTTGTGTGTGATTGTATTATTTCATTTAGTCTGCCACGTGTCTATCACCAGCACTTCTTATCCATATGTTTGCATCTACACTATATGATGATCCTCTCTCTCTCTCTCTCTCTCTCTCTCTCTCTCTCTCTCTCTCTCTCTCTCTCTCTCTCTCTCTCTCTCTCTCTCTCTCTGTCTCAGGTCCGTGCTCTGCATGGCGTCCCAGCTCTTGTTCAGCTTTTCTCCAGTGACAACCTAGAAGTGCAGCGCTTTGCCACCGGCGCCACGCGTAACCTCATCTACGAGAATGCTCACAACAAGGCGGCACTCATCGACGCCGGCGGAGTGATGCGTCTGGTCAGCATCCTGAGCACCCCTGACGAGGAGCTTCGAAAGACCATCACAGGTAGTAATGGTCCTTGCTTTCAGATGGATTTGAACCCTGCTTTAGATATATAATCAGTCGATTAAAATATTTAATCGCGATTAATCACATGATTGTCCACAGTTAACACGGTGATTAATTGCAAATTAATTGCTTATTATTTTATCTCTTTTAAATCACAGAATGCGCATGCATCAAAAAAATGAGTGGCGTTTAAAGGTGCCGTAGGTAGGATTGCGAAGATCCAGGACTTAGCCAAAATTTTTTAACATCAACAACTTCTCAGTCCCTCCCCCCTTTTCCGCTAAAGCCCAAAACTTTCTCCTAAGCCCCTCCCCTCACAAGGGAGAATGAATACGTGTGCATGAGCAGTGATTGACACACAGTTAGACCCCCTCCCTGGCCCTGTTTGGTGCATCTGAACAGGCAGCGGTGGATTTTTGCAAATCACACTACAGGCTGTAGGTGGTTCCAGAGGAGCCGGAATGTTTTTTAAATTACCTGTTTCATGTAGTTCTACTGGAACATAGGGTCAGTTTCAGCAAATATGACAGAAAGTTAGTTTTATAAGTCTTACCTACTGCAACTTTAAAGGAATTAGTGCTAACTCGTTATTTTCGCATTCATTTTGAAAGCCCTAATATTTACCTGTAATTCAATCCAGGTGTTACTGACTGATCTGTATGTATATTACTGCTTTGAATGACTCAGTTCTTCAGGCTACAGGTTAAAAACGTGTTTGTTGTGGCTGCAGGTGTCCTGTGGAATCTGTCCTCCAGAGACAACCTGAAGGAGAAGCTGTCCAAAGAAGCTTTATCAGAGCTGACAGAGAACGTGCTGATCCCTCTGTGCAGCAGCATGCCACTCAGCCCGTCTGAGAAAGACATCTTCTACAACACCAGTGGCTGCCTCAGGTGACTACACAAGAGCCTGCTCAACCTATCACCCTGTGCCCAAGGCCGCTTTAATGCACGGGCTTACCTGGGCTGAAGCCCAGGGGCCTCCCAAGTTTAGGGGCCTCCCAAATTCACGTTAGTGATGAGCTGAAAAGGTCATATTGTTTTCTAACTTGTCAGGTTTTCTGTCAATCACTCTAATCGCAGGTTACATGGCTGCTGATTGATCCAAATTAGGAGTGACCCACGTGGCCCCATCGCCTATGGCCCGTGAGCTTACCTATCAGCATGTCTATAGTTAGTCTTGGGGTGTGTGCCTCTATGACTGAGTGATGTCTTCTATCTGGTTTGCGGTTGAGAGCAACAGCGGGACATTTTTAACAATGTTTCACCGTCTTATTCATCATTAAAGTCATTTCTGACAACGTTTTACGCGATAAATGAACTGTTTAGATTTCGAATAAAGGCAGTCATCCAAAAATCGTTGCCAAATTGACAATTTGCTTCAAAGTTTTCGGAGTTGAGAAGATCCATATTTGACGGACAGCCAGCTGGTGTATTAAGAGAACGGTGACCCGGATCGCTCACTCGCTGGCCGGACATCATGCTGGGACGCCCCGATGTAAGTTGCCGGTCTGTCAGACCGATCTCGTAAATAAGAGGCTTTTATTTCGCCGTTGACGGATTGTTTGTTTAAATATCACAACACTTGTCCATCATAAGATTAACGGGAACGTGTGGTTCATTAAAAACACACACACGGCCACAGGCGCGCAGAGAGAGAGAGAGAGAGAGAGAGAGAGAGAGAGCTACCTTCGGGAGATTGTTTAAATTATGACATAGGCTACATTAGATTTAGTATATAGTTCATACTTTTTTTTGGCGTATTTCTTTTCTGATTCTGCGGTGGACGATGTTTCCTCGTCCACCGCCGAGGCAAACTGTTGATCAGCTGTAGAGCCAGAGTCTGAAATAACGTTAGCAAGCAGCAGCCGAGGAAACATCAACTGTAACATCTACAGATATAATCTTGCTAAATTTAGCCGCATTACTATTACGGAAGAAAAACTCTTGTATCCTTTGTTTTCTGCGACATACTCTTCTCTACAACTAACGTTCAGTCAACTAGTCTCAGCCTGCTCGCTTCTCAGCATGTCACGTCACTGTCACCTCTATCAGCTATAACAGTTCATTTTTAGTCGGCTATATTTTAGAACCTATCCATAACCCTTTTTTGCTATTTTCCTCATTATTTGTTATACAAAAATATAAACAATGTCACACAGCGAATTAGTAATCATTTAAAAAATATAAAATCCAGCTCCTGCCAGCAGGTGCATGTGATTGGTTCACAGGGCTTGCTGAGGCCAGAGAAGAGGCTCTTTGATCTGTTGCTGTTCTTTGCTAATGCTGTTATCAGTTATTATCAATGTTTGTGCAGACAGGTGATGGTTGGTGATGTTTTTCATTATATCGTTTGAAATCATACTTTCACACATTTTGGTTTTATCATCACCATAAGTTGCTGTGTGTGGTTGTCACATAAAGTATGTTGTGTTTATGCTCAGGTGGACTCAGTGATATGTTAATAACAATATTATGGTGATGTCTGGCTCAAAGAGGGAAAACTCACTGTTGTATGCCTCGAAAGAAACTAATGCATTTAGTGATGTAGATTACCTAGATATTACACTTTTTTAAAATGAGACTCTGTAAATCGAGGGGATGGAGGGCCTACAAAACCTCTCAGCCCCGGGGCCTAACATTAGGTTAAGGCGGCCCTGCCTGTGCCCAACACATGTTAATGTTCTATGGGATAAACACTGTAATCATACCAAAAGTATGAATTTGTCACATTTGATAGTTAGCAGTATACACAAAGTACAGCTGAGGCTCATGGGAAAGTCATGTTTTGCAGTTATTTGGTCATTAGTCTGAATCAACAGCAGTACATTTCCAGGATTATTGCGTGACATTGGAAGCCCATCACCTTCCGCTCTCTGTGTTGCCGTTCTCAAACTCCGTTCTCTTTGGTAAACAACAACCAGAACCTTCAAGCTAGCAAGCTACATGCTGAAAATGTCAAGTTTTGAAGAAAATTTGTATTATGTAACAAGGCAGGCCTGCTTGGTTCCTTAAGATTTACAAAAAACATGATTTCACTTTTTAACTGGGACGTTTTAGGACCGATTGGTGGGATTGTTGTGGACAAAGTTCACATGGAGATACACTGGTAAGAGCAAATAAGGTTTAACCATGTATCCAGCTAATTTATGTAAATAGCTCACGTTACTGTATTGTGTAAACAGTTATCTTCATTTAATATTGTTTGTGGCGTTTTCTTTTGCGGGGTGCAAATGTTCCACCAAAACAAGTTTCTTCCCGAGAGATTTTGAAGGGCCACCGTCACAGTGTCTGGAACTTAGCGGCGCCCAAGACAATTGTGATTGGTTCAAAGAAACGCAAACAACCCAGAGCGTTTTTTTTCCTCCTATCCTAGAATGTAGAGATAGGTCTGGCAATGCGAGACTATTTGGTCATCAGCCAAAGTATTGGAGAAATCAAAACTTTTACGTGATGATGGCGCTAGATGAAAAGTCAGAGGATCTCCAAAGTCATTCCTCTTCATCCTGAGGGGGGCATGGACATCTGTACCGAATTTCATGGCAACCCATCCAAAACCCACCTGCTGGTGGCACAAGAGTTTAAATTGGTGGATCACAAAAGTAACAAGGATTCATCCTTATGCCGGTACAATGTTTCATTGCAATCCATCCAGTGTTTGTTGAGATATTTCATTCTGGACCAAAGTGGTGGACCAACCGACTGATCAGTCAACTGGCACTGCTACGTCAAGAGACCTAACTGCTAGCATGGATCAAAAGTAACAATCATACTCCAAAACCAATGTTCCTCCACGTTGTTTTCCTCAACTTGGCCTGCTGAATGGCACTAAATATACAGTATTCATTAACCCTACCTGCCGTTACAGTCCTTCCAGAAAAACACTTTTTTTTGTGATTGTTGCGGGCAAAAATCCTTGATTATGCGGCACGTTTTCTTAAAAAATGCAATGGAATATGCAGGATATTTATGCAATTTTATGCGATGAAATTGCGGGAACTTGCAAAAACTGCGGGAACTTGCAAAAACTGCGGTTTGATGAAACAGAGAAAAAAAGTGATTCCCCTAACACCATGTTCTCACTAGGCGTAATTACGTCACTTCATAACGTTCCCATGGCAACAGGGGGAAATGGCTGCTCTTGTGTGAAGTAAACGCAACATTTTTCAACTTTCTGCTGAGATATATGTGCCTTTTTCCAACGAAAATTGTAGGGATTATGAAATCATGCAAGCCCTGCATATTTTGTGCGAAAATTGGCAATTTATGCGGCGAAAGTGCGGAGTATTTGAAAAAATGCGGCCCCCGCATAAATATGCAGACTTTGGCTGATTATGCATTGAATTATGCGATCGCATAATCACGTTTTTATGGAGGGACTGATTTTAAAGTTAAGGACAGGGGCAGCACTTGATTGCCTCTATTGGAAACAGCATGATTAATTAAAGGTACATTCACATAGATGATCTCTTTAAGCTGTCTTTACAGAATGCTGATTTTATTCACTTTAACAGCTTCTGTCAAGATCATATAAACATAATTTTTCTATTTCCATAGCATGGAACTGAAGTTACACTAGGAGTTTATTGACAGATAGAATTACATGTAAGTGCAGTAAGATCCAAAAAAGAACTCATCCTTTCAAAGTGGTGAAGGTGCTACTGAAGGTTCTTAACGTTTGTGCTATAATCACTCAAAGATTCATTTTATGAAGACAGCTTTACTGCAGTACGTTCCAATAGCCTAGCCTGGGTTTAAATGTATCTACCTGTGTGTTTGACTGCATAGGAACTTGAGCTCAGTGAATGAGAGGACGAGACAGAAGATGAGAGACATGCGAGGCCTGGTGGACTCTCTGGTGTCCTACATTCAACAAGCGGACAGGGCAGATGACAAGGTAACTCTGACATGCACTGTAATAGCCTGTGGCATTTTGATACACTGTAAATGACAATGTCTGATTTGAAAATCACTATGGTCAGGCCTGACAGGCAATGAAAACATCAGTAGCTATAAGCACCAACCACCAAAGCTGGAGATAAAAAGACCAAAAAGCCAAGATTACACAAAATGAAAGACTCCACAGCTTCTTATGACATTTAATAACATATTCACGTTAAAGGAAAAGGCCTGTCTATATTTTTCTTTTTGTCAACAAATCCCATGACCCAAGACCAAAACCAACACTGTGTTGCTAGTCATGCTCTCAGTACTTTCTAACTTCCCTTCCTTGTCCATGGGACTCAGTCCTAAGCCCATGGGTTTCTGCTACGGATGTCCCGATCACGTTTTTTAGGCCCAGATCCTGATCAATATTCCTTTGAATATTAGCAACCTGATAGTCCAATCAGATACTTCCCTAAATGTTGATTACATATGCATGTGACACATGAAAATAACAGCTGTAGACTAATCTGACACACCATGTTTTTCACGATTTCATGATCCAAATACTGAAGGTCCTGGTTTAAAACTATTAAGTTGTTAAACTTCAATTATGGATTGCGTCAACTGACATGACGCAATCTACTCAAGAGAAGATGCATAACTCTGTTTGAGTTGTGGGAACTACAAAAACCCTGGTTTGTGAACCTGGGAAAGCGATGGTCATCAACACCTAAAAACAAGAAGCTGCTGTCAGAATGTTTTGGACACTGCTCTATGTAATAAGAAAGAAAGAGCAGAGGTGAAAGATTAATTAGCGTCCGAGCTTAGGTATATTCGCCAACCTCTGTGTAGCCGATAACAATGCATTAGAAATGCCTGTATTGACCCGGTACCAATCCTTTGGATCGGCTCAGGACATCTGTAGTTCCTACTGAAGATGTGAATCTTTAAAATCTCAGTAATTTTTCTAATATGGACTATAATGTAATGTAAATGGACTGGGGCTGCCGTACAAGGTGCTCATCAGATAAACATTCACATTCCGATGTAGCAGCATTGGGGGCAACTCAGGGTTCAGTGTCTTGCCCAAGGACACTTCGACATGGGACTGCAGGGTTGAACCACCAACCTTCCGATTGGCAGGCAACCGCTCTACCACTGGACAATGTCACGTTTAGCAAATGTTACTCAAACAGGAGGAAATAGTGCATTTGTTTATTTATCCACATTCAGTGCTCTAATGAGTATGTGTAGCAGCAGGACGGTGTGGGATTGAGTCAAAATAAACTACAGTGCGTGTTCATGGTAATGAAGGAACATGTCAGCCAGTGCAACAGTGTGGCTCACTGATGTGTTTCAATAGTTTTTGAGGAACAATGGAGCTCTATGGCACAGAGGGGTAACATATACTGGGCTTTTACTACTTAGCAAGATCAATTTACTGTTGGTTCGGGTCTTTTCATAAGATTTGTTGTAAATAAGAAAAACTTTAGAATATCACCAGCCGGGTGCCTGGGTAGCTCACCTGGTAGAGCAGGCGCCCATATATAGAGGGCCCTTTTCTGCATGTTATTCCCCCCTCTCTCTCCCCTTTCAGCTGTCCTATATAAATAAAGGCCTAAAATGGCCAAAAAATGATCTTAAAAAAAAGAAGAATATCACCAACCGTATCCTTTAAAGCACTGCGTGAGAAGCGTGTTGCATTATTCGTTGGTGTGTCTTCAGCCTGGCAGCTCCACTGGAATTGCACTAAGAGGCTAAGGAATGTTACCTTGTTATCCAATTCAGTACTTTATCTCTCAGTTCTTCATTGTGAGGTGCAGGGGCCTCCGTTACTTGTCACGCACTGTTCTACTTCCATTCTTCCTCTCTCGTTGTGGTTTGGCACATTTCCCCAAGCTTTGACTGGGGTTAGGAGCACGGTCAACAGGCAACAGACCAAAATGACTTTGCAGACACTTGAATAAATCTTTAACTAACTGGCAGATGATTGATAAAGGCTCTGCTTCTATTAGACAACAACATGAACCCTTCCTTCCTGCGTCTGATTTGACCAACATGCTGTGGGAGATGACATCGGTTTTAAAACTGAAAAAAATAAAAACACAAGGTGGCAGCTCTGGAAAGATCGTACTTGATCTAAACTCTCCAGCTAAATCTGATTCTAAATAATATTGAGTAGAGGAAAAAGGTCATGCTGAATTGTGTTTTACAAAGTATTAAAGGTTTATGGGTTGAGTTAGGACTCATTGTTGACAGTATTAAGACCATTCTCTATCATTTGCTGGCAGGAACACATTCAATTCCTCTATTCCACAGATACTCTCCGTTTGTCCAAGACAAATTTCCTTCAGGACAATACAAATCTTTCTTATCTTATCAATTCTCAGCTCATGTACAATACTAAATTGAGCAAAATCCAGCCACCAGTATCTCAATTATGTGACCATTATAAACGGTCTCATTAGATGGTTATCTAAAGTACTCAATAAAAAGACCCAAACCCAGATCCACTTTTGGCAATGTCTGTCTATTCTGTCAAGACAAGGATTTGTTTGTATAATTTTGTATAATCTTCATGTTTTTGAAAATACTGTAGTTAAATGAGATGCTTTTCAGCCATGCAAGTGGTCTATGGATGGACTGCAATGTCTGCGGTTCACCACTTTGGTCCCGAGCAGTGTTGTAGTACTCGAGACCAGTCTTGGTCTCAAGACCACTTTTTGAAGGTCTCGTCTCGGAATCGACCGCATTTTTACTCGGTCTTGTCTCGGTCTCGGATAAAGAGGACTCAGGATTTTATTTCAAGACCGGTCAAGACCACAGCTGCAGGGATATCACTAAATTGCCTGGGCATTACTGTTATTGGATGTAAAACGTTCTGCTCCAAATGCAACCAATAGCTTGACTAATTTCTAATTTGAAATTTGTTACTGTTAATCACTTCTCCCAGACCCTTTAACACAAACTCCCAAGAAAGTGAATGCGGGATATAGGAGAAAAAGCTCTGGCTGTCTGGCACTGGCCTAGTCTTGGTCTGGACTCAGTCTCGCCCTGCCTTGGTCTTGGTCTTGTCTTGGTCTCGATACACTCTGGTGTTGGTGATGACTTGGTCTCGGTTTAGGCGGTCTTGACTACAACACTGGTACAGAGTGAAATATCTCAACAACTATTGGATTAATTGCCATGACATGTTGTATAAACATTCATGGTGTCCAGAGAATGAATCCTACTCCTCTGACTTTTCATCTAGCATCAGGCCAAAGTTTATATTTAACTAGTGAACTATATCAACATCTAAAATGTGCTCACAATGCTGTGTTGGTTCCAGTTTGACAAACCAATAGTGAAAGTGGGAAGACGTTTCTATGCCTCAGTAACCTGTTAAACATTAGAGGACATCAGGCATTCAACTCAGATTTCATATGATCAGAGTATGAACTTATCAGCTTATTCCACCAGTTGTGCAGCTTACATGTTTCAGCATCCACTCAGGCTAGTTATTTATGTATTACTGCTTTCAATACAAATGGTCCACTCTCACCCTCCTCTTGTCAAACCCCCATTCATTTGGTCTCCTGTCTCTGTCTTTCTTAATGTTTAGGGTTTGGAGAATTCATTGTGTGTGATGAGGAATCTGTCCTACCAGCTGTACACGGAGCTTCCTCCCTCGGTCCGACTCCGTCTGGAGGGCCCGACGAGAGCCTCGGCCTCCAGGGACAGTGAGGCCATCGGCTGCTTTACTCTGTATAACAAAAAGAACACTGAGGTACAATTAATCACACATCGTGAAATGACACGCTGGAAACTAATGCTTATGTTGCTCTGTGTCTGCAAGATGTGTCAATAGCCAGCTGTTTGCTAGCATGTTGTGCATACTGTAACAACTTTAAAAGGTGATATTATGTCAATATGTGTTTACAGCTCGTTCCGTTTCCCTTAGTGGCTGAAGAAATCAATTAATACTGCTTTAGTCTTAGCACTTAAAATATAAAGTATAGAGTCAATGACAATTAATGTAACTACAACTTTTAATAGGAATTATCAGTATGGTTATATTCATTGATATTAAAGCAGAGTTACATGCAGGCATATCCGACGTGATTTTACCGAAGAGTTGTTTTGCTTTGTTTTTTTTTTTTTTTTATGTATTTACAGTATGTATTCATTTTATTTTTAATTACATTACTTACCTTTAAGGTTATTATACGTTTGTCCCAAATGCATGTCCGCTTTTTAGATCCAAAGTTTATATAATCACACACATATTGGATATGATGTCAGCCTACTAGCTTGTCTGCCACAGCCACCACACCCATCACAGCCATGCTCTCATTCACTCTGCGCACTGTCACTGCAATACCTGCTGCTTGACAAAAGGCTGTCTGCTGGTGATTGCCCAATGCTTTTCACATATGCTAGACTGTAAAAACAATGGACGTAGCAGCAGTGACATCACCCATTGGTTTGTGGACTGCCGTTTAGAAGCCTCCAGTTTGGCGATACGGATGTCGCCATCTTGTTTTTCTTAAACCAGATGTGACGATTCTTACGGGTCTGGGAAGCTGGGGTGCTGTTTGTCAGATGCAATATCATAACCAGAGTTTGTAATGTGCTTGAGGCATTTCTGTAGATATAATTTTCAAGATGTTGCACTTATCAAGCCTCAACAAGTCAAGCATTAGGTCGGGCCGTTGACATTGAGCAGGCCAGGGTTCTCTCAGCTATCTCGGTAATAGCCAAATAAAAAGTGGCTGAGTAGTTGGAAACCTGAGAAGTGGCCTCAGGTCCACAGGGAGGATCCATTTCCAATAGAACCCACACACAACCAGCGGATCACATTACTCATTTTAATAGCAAGCAGTGGAGGCTAAAGGAGTACACATCAGGCCCACTGTTACATGCATGTTCTCATAGTCACCCCAACAGTGAGGATAAAGGGACCCGTTTAACTATATATGACCTACTTTTGCATGTTGCTTAGAGCAGATCATTAGCCAGGTTATATGGAGGCTGAACTGGGGGGATTTTTATCCTGCTTTAGCAGGGCCTGAGGATAGTGATCTGTCCCTCTGTCTGTTCATGTGGCAAACACTTTAGTCCAGAGACAGATGTCTTTACAGCTCCAGGCCAGAGTGCGACATTCAGGGTCTCTAAAAGATACTCAGTTGTTCTGGTCGGAATCTTTTTCCTTGACTTGCCTTTGGTCCATGACAAAATATCTTGAAAACCAATGGCCAAACTGACTGTGTGCTAACCCCCTCCTCCGAACAGTGATTGTCCAATAATAGCTTAGCAATGGTAACTAGCACTGCCAGCCTGTCAAGCTTTGTATTTGCCCACTAAAGCAATGTGCATCTGCATTTAAAGAGTTTTGAGAGTGATTTTTGGGAGAGTTTTTAGGCCTTTTCATGATCAGAAACACAAGAGCAAACGTGTAACAAATGTTGCTTGCATTTTTGCATTTTGTTTAATCCAAACAAAACCAAGGTCATGTTCTTTTCTAACAAAAAGAAGGTGCCAACTTTTTCACCCTGCATCATGTCCTCACAAGGTACCCCTTTTGGCACTGTGACTATCTACAAATATTTCGGCAAAATTGATTAAAGCCTTTCTTTCAAATTCCATGTTGATTAATTAAATTAATTAATTAAAATTTGACTTATTTTTAGGAACAAATCCTGTTTCTCCTTTAATGCCAGAAAAATGGCTTGTTGCTGCCAGTTTCTAACCTTTTCTGGATTATGGTAATGTTTTGTACTTGAACGCTTCAGCTCACTCTCTTTATCTGTTGGACGCTGTCTTCCACAGAGCTCTGAGATTCATACCTCTGTTAGGCTAAACCTTACTGCAACGGCTGCTGAAACGACAGCAACCTCGCGGTTCTCACAGTCACCTTTTCTCGGCTAAATGTAACTGGAAAGACCGCTAACTAAATGTCATGTGACCAGTTGTCACGTGACGGGTCAGCAGTCGCAATAATTTCATAGGATATCATACGAATTGTTGTGCATAGATTTTGGTAAGATATCACACATTTTTGCACTTTATGACTTGTGTCCTATTTTGAAGAAGAAGAAAACATACTTTATTAATGTCCTGTTTGTAACTATGTGTTTTGTTGCTGTTGTGTCTTGACCAGGTGTCTCTTGAGAATGGGACGGTGTCTAATTGAGATTGCCTGTATGGTTAAAAAAACTATGGAAGCTAAACAGCCAAACAGGGTTATGTTTGAATGAAATAAGTCTTTTTTGCCGTATCACACTTATAATACTAGGACTAACTAGCTTTACACTGCAAAACAATAACAATACTGCTTTTTTTCAATGTCGTCTACATGAGTCAGCAACTGGTGAGGATACTGACTTTTTGCCTGGAACATGTTAGCTTTAGCATCTGCCTTTTAGCGCAATATAATGTATGTAGGCATCATGTTTAAGGCCCCTTTTGCAAGATTCTCATTTTAAAATGAGTCAGTTGAAAACATGAAATAAATCAGCCGGAGACAGTTTTTTTTTTTAACCAACTAATGGAGCTAACGTTAGCTTAATTAGTTACAACTAGTGGCACCTGATAAGAGCTGATACAAGAGAAAAAACAATGTGAGTAAAATGTAATCAAGTCAACTTACAGTTGTGTAGCTACAACAGAACGTATTGTAAATAAATGTAAAATAAACAGACATCTTCTCTCTCTTTTATCTCCACGGCAGCGTAACCAGAATCTGTTCACATTGTCTGAGGTGTCCCGACAACCTAAGGGCCCTGAGTGGCTGTGGCACCCTAATGTGGTGGCGCTCTACAAGCTCGTTCTGCAGAACAGCGACAGCAGCTCCACCAGCCGCGAGGCTGCCATAGGTGCCCTGCAAAATATCACTGCTGGGGAGGCCAGGGTAGGATTTCACAGAAATATTAACTATGCATTCCAAAATTAACTGTCAGATTTTTTTGTGTGGTTGCTTTGGAGAAGGATTCTTAAGCAAGATAGCCAACAATGCACACAATCAGAACAGAAGTAAGTACAGGCTCATGTGATCTTTGCCCCTCTCTGCCAGTGGTCATCGGTACTGAGTGGTGTGGTGGTGGAGCAGGAGAGGATGCTTCCCATCCTGCTGGATCTGTTAGACACCAACAGTGACACGGAGTTGAGGTCTCTGACCGGCCTGCTGAGAAATCTGGCCAGACACTCCACCAACAAAGACCACATGGGTAAGATGCAAACTAGGATTGCTGAAGGTGCTTCAGTTAGTCTAACTTCGGACGCAGAAACAGTGGTTCTGCAAAATAGTCTTGTACCGGAACTTGTTTTGGTGGAACATTTGCGCCCCGCAAAAGAAAACGCCACATAAAATCTTAAATTAAGTTAACTGTTGACACAATACAGTAATGTGAGCTATTTAAATTAGCTGAATACATAGTTAAACCTAATTTGCTCTTACCAGTGTATCGCTGTGTGTAGGCTACTTTGACCAAAGCAATCCCCACCAATCGGTCCCAAAATCTTAACAATAATTCCCCGAAAGAACCAAACAGGCCTGCCTTGTTGCATGATCCAAATTATTTTCACAGCTTACAATTTTTTCCGTGTAGCTTGCTAGCTCAAAGGTTATTGTTGTTTCCTGTAGCGGAGGGATTTTGAGAAGGGCAACGCACAGAGAGGCTTTATCCTGGAAATGTACTTCCATTGATCCAGACTAGAAGGGCACTGACAATAGTTCATAATTACACTTCAGTTCGAACGGCTACCGAGGCAGTTAAACAGCTAGGAGGCTGACATTGCTTAGTCCCATGAGCACTCTGTATGTTCCTTCATGACTCCGTATGTTACTCTATGTCATGATTAGAAAATGGAGTCCCATAGTGCTGCGGTCACAGAATTAAACACTTCTGTGAGTTTTCAGTCTGGTCTGAACAACCTACTTTGTATAATGTGGAACCAACACAGCACTAAGTGTGTTTGTAGGTGTTGAAATAACATGAATGATAAGTAGGCTACCACCTAGTGGGAATCAGTGCTAAGGTTAGCAAGGCTAACTAGCTTCTACTTCCTTTGTGGAATACAAACACATTGATACTATGGAGGCAATTTGTTCAGGGCTTTAAAATGTCAAAGTTTGGTACCCAGACATTTTTAGAGGATTTATATAAAAACAGTCCTGTAACACAACCCCTCTTGTTCTTTGCCCTTGCAGCTAAGAGCATGGTGAACATTCTGGTATCCAAGCTGCCCAGTGATGGCCTGCAGAAAACACCATCCAGCGAGGTGGTGGTCAACATCTGTGGAGCCCTCAATCACCTAGTCACCGGCAGTTCCTTGGCAGCCCGTGACATCTCATATTTCAACGGCTTGCCCAAACTGTTGGGCATCAAGACATCCCATGATAACAGGTAGGAATCATCCAATATCAGTGTGGTACATGGAGAACACAGAGCTGCTGCTTCAGAAAGCAGAATGAGTCAAAGTTATTAACTCACCATACATTTTGAATCTATGAAAACTGTTTAACGAAAGGTTAAACAGTTATCATAGATGTACTTTGTGCTTTTATAATTGGTTAATATTTTTAGGTCCAACAATCTGTCAGTTTGGAAGTTGTTATCTCTGTTTGTTGTCAATGACTTTACATATTCTGGAACTGTTGCTGCTCTCCCCTCTGGCCACACAAAAATATAACCCTCTGTTAATTTGCAGGTCATTTTAGAGTGTTCATCACTGGGTTTCTCCCCTCTGTTTTTGCTGTGGTATTTCCTCCTTGTCTCTAACCGTCTGTCACTGTGTCTTGGTTTAGCTCTGGGAGTCTAAAAGCCGCCAGAGCGGCCTCCACTGTCCTCTGCAACATGTTCCAGTACAACAAACTGCACAAGGACTACAAACTGGTGAGAGGCAAAGATGCTGATGCAACTATTTTGTTTTCTATTAATGAATAATGGAGTCATAAAGTTATGATGCTCTCCATAACTTCCCAGAGCCCACAGTGAGGTCTTGTTTAAGTTTTCATTCATTCATTCATTTAGGTTACACTTCTATCTGAACTCTAGTCTTATTTAAAGAACTGTGATACCCCTACAGCGTATATACAGTACAGAGGTATGCATGTCTGGGGACAGCTGTGGTGGGTTTGGGCTTAACAATGGATTGCAACAATGATATGATGAGATACACTTTTTTGGGTTCAGCATCACTGCATCATAGAGCATTCATCTCCAGACATACTTTGCTGCTACCTTAGAATTCATCCTTCTTCAGCTGTCCTAAAATAAAGGCCTAAAATGCCCCCAAAAATAATCTTAAAAAAAAAAAAAAAAAGGATCATACTCAGTGGTTCCCAAACTTTTTTACGTGGAGGACCCCTAAACTGATAACAATTAGACCACGGACCCCCATTTGATAAGACATTGTCCCAGGGTCACCCATCTGATAGGATTTTTGCTTTTAAATGTTTTATTACAGAAAGTATATGAAACCCATGACCAAAACAAATCATACATTGTGTCATTGCGTTACTTATTGATTGAATTATAGTGAAAATAAATTATTCCCATTTTTTGCTGGGGACCCCCTGGAACCCCATCAAGGACCCCACTTTGGGAACCACTGCATAAAAATATTTTTTTAAAAAGGAAAAAAAGCCAATTATCATACATTCAGCAGTAAAAACCAATAAGACCAATTAAACCAATAAAACCTTTTAGTTCTCTTCTGGTCTCCACCAACTCCCAAGGGAAATATCTGCCTCTTCTTTAGCTGCTAAATGCTTCACTATGTTCACCGGCTAGATAGTTGCTCAATTGTTTCTGCTGCTTGGTACTGGTCAGGTGTACAGTTGATTTATCAGAGCTTTCTTTTCAAAAAACAACCTGCCAGTTACGTCTGGAAACAAGGTTAATATGACAGAGTTTGAGGGCCATAGAATATAGCCTACTAATTAAACTGAAAGCTGCTAAACGCTCTCTGGAGCTGGAACGTTTGGTAGAAATTGTCTTGTCCTACTTGGACACCAAGCTGTGAAAGGGGATTAACTAAAGTTTAAATCATGGCTCCTGACAACAATTACAGGGTGCAAGCAAAAGATGGACACATTTTTAACTTGAGATTATAAATTGAGAGGTCATTTTGTATTTGAAGATAGAGCAACCCTGGTCCATGTGACCTCACATTGCCGTAAATGTTTGTGTGCTGGGAGTGTTTTATCTCTTGCTGACAGCAGAGAAACCACAGGAACGAAGCACCCCAGAGTTAACTCGGTGCACCATTGTTTGTTTTAACTGCAACAGCAGAAGAGTTTCTGTTTGGCAGCAGCAGCAGCAAGGGCTGTTATTTCTCTTAGTGCTTCTAATCCTCGCACCAGTGATCTGACAGTGGTGAGCAAGGACCACATTCTGAGGTACACCCATCATAAGACAGATGGGTGGAAGTTATATAAAAACACTTTATCAAAAGGATATGACGAGGAAGAGAGATGATGGTGAAGGTGGGTTAGTGTACGGATTGTTATGGGGTGGTGGATTATGGAAATGGATTGTTGATTTACGGTACTTAAAACGTAAAAAAAAAAATAAAAGGGGGGGGGGTTTGGTACGTGTAAAATTAGTTATGTATTGTTGTGTATATTGGTTATCCTGTTGTAAAAATATATGATATATAAAGGAAAGAGTTAAAGTTGAATAAGGGGTGGGAAACATCACAAGCTTCGGCTTTGGACAGTTTTTGAAAATATTAATTGTAATAGTATTTTTAATATTATTTGTAACACTGTATAGATATTGTTCTCGTTGCTATACGCATTTTTTGTATTTTATATATATATTATCTTGTTCGAAAAAAAATGAAATTAATGAAATGATTGCATTAACTAAAATGCTTTTGGCTTCGGCGCTGAGAGTCGGAGGAAAATAGAACATCGCCAATTGCTTTCAGTGATCTCGACAGTACTGTCACTATCCTGTGACCTGACAGCCACCTCATTGAGTGGGTCTGGGTAAACTACAGTTGAGGCTCAGAAACCAGATTACAAAAGTCTTCATTAAAATAGTTGACCCCCTGTGTTGAAAGAACGGCTTTCAGGACATTCACCCATTATGCCTCGGTTAGTGTTCCTGTTTATGCTCAAGTCTCATATGGGGCTCAAGGCTCAAGTCTCATACGATCATGTATCTGTTTTCCTTCTGGTCCGTGGCACTTGGCCTGACCCCTGGGCTGGGAGATGTGGCAGGACATTTTATCAAGAGTTCTTTTGTTGTATCAGTTAATAAAATAATGTCAGAAATTAAAGCACATAGCAATGTTGTGGTTTGTTGTAGGGGTGTGTGGCTCACACCCTTTTCCAGTAAATGCCTCTATTTGTTAGTATTTGACACTAACTTCAACTATGGCGATACATCAGGGGATAAAGTTTGTGGTATCTTTTGTCCTTTTTTTTGGATTAGTTTAACAGGAAACACCAATTTGTTTCACATCAAACTTGAAGTAGCCTAGCCCTGTTTAGGAAAGTGCCAGTATTTGAGACCATCTTTAAAGGTATGATATGGAGAATTATCCTAAAAAACAGTGTATGGACTAATACAAAAGTAATCCCTCTCAGTGTGTGGCGGTGTCTGTATCTGCAGAGAGCATGTCCTCTGCCTGTATGTTCTCTTTTCTTGTTGGGATAGAGAGCTAGGGCAAAGTGTTAGGGCTACCGTATATGGCCCTCCAAACTGAGGTTTTTCAGAGACATACTTAAAAGTGAGTGTTATGACAAATCCTTGCAAAACATCATCTGCAAGATGGCGGCTAAGGCTGCACAAACAAAAAAAAGAAACCCACAAATGTAATTATTTTCTTCATTAATAAAGATTTAAAAGTTACGATAACCATCGTATCATGACGTTTCAATTAATTATAAACATTTTCAAAAACTGCCCGGGTCAGACAGGTGGCTGTCAGTCATCTAATACACAGAGATTTTGAGCCAGACTAAAAGCTGTTAATATGTCACTTTATTAAGTTTAATATATTTTCAGGTGAGGAAGTTACCATTTAGATTCCCAATATGTGGTCAGTTTATTCGAAATAACGCCTGATTGGAAATGTGTCTAGAATCTATTACATTGATTTCATCACAAATATTGTAGAGCAAACATAATTGTCTTGGATGATAGCTGTTGTGTAGAATTGTTCATTGACAGCCCTTATCAACCCCCACAGCTTTACTGTGCTCTGTTTGCAGTGGGACAGTAAAACTTAATGTAACTTAACTTTGAAAGTGTTACGGATAGCCAAAAACAACATTGCAGTGTTAATATAAGGTATTTTAGGCTGCTGCGTGTGTGAATGAAGACATAAGTCTGAAGTTAAAGTGGAGAGCAGAATGTGTGGGTGTTGGCTGACATTGTGTGCTAAACTGTTGTCTCCACCAGATGGTTTTCCAGTCTGTACACATCTGTTTTTTATCTTACTTGACCTCTGCTCCTCTCTTCCCATTGGTTCTCTTCTTCACTCCTTTGCTTTGTTCTGAAAGCCTGTTTTAGCCTATGGTCATGCCTTCTCTGAGGATACTTGGCTCTGCAAATGAAAATATTTCCCCAACATTAGCTATAACTTTGACTGCAGATGCAGACTAAGATGCAGGAGTTTCTTTTCTAATCAAAAGATACAAAAAAAAACTGATTTATTGGGCACTTTGGGGCAGCAAAACAAGCTGAATACCTAATATGACATATATATGTGTTAGCAAGCAATGGCTTATTTACGCATCCAGCAGATAGATAATCCCTTCATATGTTTGTGTAACCTCAGGAATGTATAGTATGTCCAATATTCTCTCTCATTTAGCTTTATTTTGGTCTACACCCACTCCTGAGAAAAATAGCGGGCTCTTTAACAGCTTATTGGGTTATCACCACCAACGCAATTATTGAAACTGGGAATGAACTCAAAAATCTGACAATATGTTAAAATACAACTTAGAACAAGTGGGTTTTCTCTAGTTTATGAAGTTGATAAATATCCAAAGTGAGTGGCTAACAGGATTACAGCAGCCTGGGCACGAACAAGGCAAGCAGCTCCTTTTGTAGAAGGATGTTTCACCAATCTGCTGTGGAATGCCACACTGATTATATTAGATAGCACAACCTCTAATGCCTTTGGTTTTGTAATTGCAAGCGGAAATAACACTAAATTTTACTCTATTACAACTGCATTTACATACATTTAGAGATGTAACAATCCTTTGTTTAACCCACTGACAGCACTCTTTCTCTCTACATTCTTGTGAGGATCCCTGTTTTATCTCCTGAATACTCTACTTTTGTCTATCACTGCTGGTGCCTGGCCCAGGTTTTATTGAGTTTTAGTTTCTGAGCGACCGCGGTGCTCTCAGCAGAAATGCAGAGAATTTGGCTGAGATATTTGGGGTTTGTCTCTTTTGTGCCTTCTGGAATGAATAAAAGTAGAGTTTGAATATGTGGACTTGGCAGTCCCTGAACACTGTTATGTTCCTCCTGTATAACACACACACACACACACACACACACACACACACACACACACACACACACACACACACACACACACACACACACACACACACACACACACACACACAGCCCTCACAAACAAACAAAAGCCATGTGTTTATCTGACTGCCTGGTGGCCATGGTGAAGTTATTACATTTGATAGATATCCTATTGTGTGTCTGTCCTCAACCCAATCCCATGCAGTTCACACAAAACTTGCTGCAAACGTGCTGTGCTGTCTTCACAAGTCACAGTACAAAGACAGACATTGAAATTTGCTACTTTTTTTGCATGAGCTTTTCCCCGGAGACACACTCCAGACAAAATGTGTGTGACCAAAAGATTTCCTCATATAAAAGAAAGACCAACATAGAATTTCCTGTACTACCCTGAGAGGAAGGACATAATGATCGAGTGGGGCAGGTGTGGGCTGTTGCACTAGGCATTTAGTAGTCTCGCATTGCCAGACCTTCCTCCACAGCGCTGTGGTGGAGGGTCTGGCTAGTCCACACAGCATTCTAGGATGGGAGAAAAACAGGCTCTGGTTTATTGGCATTTCTTTAAACCAATCACAATCATCTTGGGCGGCGTTAAGCCCCGGACACAATGACGGTGCCTCTGCAAAATAGCCTTGGGAAGGAACTTGTTTTGGTGGAATGTGTGTACGTTCAAAAGTTGTTTTAGTCGTGCAACAGAAAACTCAGATTGGACAGATAGTCCAGCTAGCTGTCTGGATTTACGCTGCAGAGATCTGAGGAGCAGTTAACCATAGTCCTCAGAAATCCACCGGAGTTTAGAATGCCAACACAAAGAAAGAGGAAGGTAACAGACATCTGGCAGAAATTCTGGCAGCACCTGAACAATCCCAGTGTGTGGAACGTCGTCAATATAGACTAGCCATTTAGTCACCACTGAATGGCAGTGCAAAAAGGATTTTTAGCCTCTTTAAAGTTGCAGTTATCAGTATTTTTACATTAACAATGGATCAGATGACTATGTCTAAGTCTCCACAGCCTGTGGAATAGAGTCTGGCCATGGTCACATGTTTATAACGTCCACTGTGCAGCAGTAAATAGAACAGTCGTAATTGGGAGTCATTGAAAATCGACCTATTCTCTCGTTTAGATATGAGGATCTGTTGGTCTAAAAGTTTAGCAATGTACCCTGGGGTTGTGTAAATGTCTAGCCCAATCATTAGGCTACATCATTTTCAGGGGAGACTGCTTTTCACAATGTTTATCAGTATTTGTATTGTGTCTAATGTTTTTCAGAAAGGATTTGCCAGACGAGATTTCACAGATGCTGCCATCTAGGCTGCAGCACATTACGTGATTCACCCTGAGCTTTCAACCTCAGGATCAAGGTTGCTGTGAGGAAAAAGACGAGGAACGACAGTTGGATTACTGAGAAGATTATCTAACTGTGACGGACTTACAGGAAGAGAAAAATGGACTGAAGCCAATGGAATTAAAACGTGTCCTCTTTCAGGTGGCTGGCTGTGTGTTTAACTTGGCTTAGCTTGCACTAGATAGCCTGTGATGACGGGAATTTAACGGTCTCATTTAACGGACTTCACCCCCAAATATACCGTTATGCTCTTTGACTGATATACTGATATGTTGTTTTGACACTGATTCCAAGTTATTTTAAACTAATGTTGTTTATAGCTGATATATAATGCCCACATTAGAGAGAGAGAGAGAGAGAGAGAGAGAGAGAAATGTCGGTCAGTCAGTCCACCCTTAGGTCCAGACTAGGGTGACCAGACTTTCCCGTTTTCCGGGGACAGTCCCCGGTTTTGGTGGCGTGTCCCCAGTTGGAGTTGTTTACTTGGAAACGTCCCAGTTTTTAACTACTATGTGTTATAAACAGGCTGAAAAGTGAAATGATATCTTATGTGGCAAGACAGACTGGGCAGCAGAGCCTGCCGGTTGACATCTTAATCGCGCTGTGCTTGTTCTTTAAAACAGTTACCATGGTCAAAATACATGAAACCAGAATTGTTCCCCAATTTATTTTATAGATAATAACATTGGATATTTCAATGATACTATATATTGACCGCTGTACTAGGAAAGGCCCCCCATTTTCATTTCAGAAATCTGGTCACCTTAGTCCAGACTGGAGAGTCTCAACAACTGTTGGATGGATTGCCAGATTCCCGGCCTGAATCATTATCCCAGGCCCGAGCTTTGGTGATGATCAGGGTAAAATATTCATTTGTCTAATACTTTGGTTTATGAACAAATACCTGCAAAACTAATGACATTCCCATCAGCCTCAGCTGCACTTTGTGTTTAGTGCTAATTAGTTAATCTTAGCATACTAACATGCTAAGCTAAGATGATGAGCATGGTAAACCTTTTCTGCTAAATAGCAGGATGTTTGCATGCTAATGTTAGCATTTAGCTCAAAGCACCAATGCTAATGCACACCAACAGCTTCACAGAGTAGCTAGTGTGGCTGTTTGTAGTCTTTTTAACAAACACGTCAGACGTGTTTTTCTCTCACATGTTAACCATCAGATTTGGGGTGTAGCCATTTTCGTTAACAGTCCAGAAAGCAAACAAAGGCAGCAGCTCCAGATTTAGATATCAGCCATTCATATCTTGTTCTTTTGAGATTTTGCATTTGTTTCATTTGTTTTACTTGTATCTGTCCTGAGAATGAAAATGCTCTTAGAAATTAATGCAATTAATTATCGTTTCATGAAAGAATAAATGAGAAGACAGCATGAGAGACCACCATGGCAGTCTAAGAAAGGAGCGTCAACTACTCACTTCACCAAACATCAAATTATTGGCAAAACAACTGTTTGCAATTAGCCTGTCTTCACAATACATTATGTTGTGCTCATAATGAAGTAAATAATCCCCTTTAAAAAAATATACTGTATGTGCTGTGGAATAGGATCAAAGATTGGAGAAAATAGTGTGTTATTTATGAAAAAAATGGGATACTCCTTCTCTGCCCTATATAATCTATCTAGTCAAACAAAATGTACTTGCCAGCAGGAGCCAAGGAGGGCATCTCTCTGGAAGGCTGTGTGGGGGAGAGTGTTGTAACCTTTGGACCTGGAGTTTATCACATGGAGGAAACTGCAGCAGACCAGCAGCAGATGGAGGAAGGGAGGGGCTCAGACTGACTAACTGGGGAATAAAAAGGCCTGGTTCTGCAATGGGAACAACTGGAGAGAGGGGCTTCAACAAAAAGACCACCCACCCCCTGAAACAGGGAAGCAGTGAATATAAGAGTTCTATAAAGTGAAATGATCTCCATTTTTGTGCAGCTGAATTTGTACATCCATTCTCTTCCCCTCAGATTCCAGGACATTGCACAGAGCAGATGTGAACAATAAGTTAGATCAGGGAGAACTGCATCGTTATGGAGTATGTAATTGTTTTAAATGTGGTCCCTGTTCTTCCTTGTACTCCATTTTTGATCATGTTTATTAATGATCCTAATAAATATTAGCATTATTAATATTTGGGTGATTAAGCTCATTTTCTGAAACTTTGTTCATATGGCAGCTGACTGGGACATTTTTTAACAGTGGTAGAGACAAACTTACATGACAACAACTTACAAGTACCTCAAAACTGTACTTACTGTGAGTGCTTCCATTTTATGCTACTTTATACTTCTAACCCACTTCAAGGTAAATCATTGCACCTTTTACCCTGTAAAAATGATAGACAGCGCTTCAAATGAAAAGTGTGAAAAGTGAAGCCGAAGCAGATGTGCCTTAAAGCTGCATTGTATCTCATTTCCAGCAGAGGGCGACTCCACTGGCTCCAAAAAAAAGTCTGTTTCTATAGAAGTCTATAAGAAAATGAGCCTACTATTCCACTTGATTTATTACCTCAGTAAACATTTTCATAATTAGCTTATGGTCTCAATCGGAAATTTCACGCCTTCTTCAATACAGCATGATGTTCATTTAGTAAATGATGGTCCCATTTATTTTGAAATAGACGATAACGCAGGGTATGCTTTAGGACCTGTCAGTCAGGACAGAGGCTTAGCAATGCTAACCATGCTTGGACGCTAACCACACTGTGGACGTTAAAATAGACCTTAAAGGAGAATGGATTTCAACACGTAGCTCTGTTGTTTGTAAATTTGGAGTGCTGTAAGTAGCAAGAAAAATGAAACCAATCGGTGCTGCCTACACCGTGCTATGCTCCTGCTAGAGTTAGCACCCAATAGGCTTAAACATGGCAGGTTTTAAATGTGTTTTTAACATGTTCGAGATGTCATTACAAGTGCCTACCCATGTGCAGTGATTAAAAAAAAAACCTGCTATGAGATGCTATGTCCACTTTTTTAAAAGGTCCAATATGTAATACTGACAGCTAGCGTTTAAAATGGTTACTGCAGTCCAAATTCAAACTACGGAAAAAAAGTTGTCTCCCCGGTCCCCTCATCCCCAACATGAAGTTTACGGGAGTTGCCAGGATGGGAACGCTAAACCCAACATCACACAATGTCAGTGTTAGCTTTATACTAGTCTTGCATTGCCAGACATTACTCCACAGCGCAGCTGAGTTGCTAGATGCTGCTATGTTGACGGTTATAAAAGCCCATGCTCTCGCGGAGCTCTGTACCCGACTGACAGTCACCTTTTAACCTTTTATTGACTAACGATAACAATAACGACCGCTAAAGACGGCAACCTTGCGGAGCTTTGTACCCGACTGACATTCACCTTTTATTGACTAACCACAACGACTGCTAAAAAGACGGCGACCTTGCAGAGCTTTGTGTCGACTGACAGCCCCCTTTTCTCGTCTTAACGTCACTGCAACACCCGCTAAAAAGACCACGACCTCGCGGTCGTCTGTTCCCAGGGCAGAGTCACTGTCTGTCGTCTATGCCCGCTGAACAGAAGCAGAGGAACAATTTTGACAGGGGGGAGATTGTCGGAACTACTTTTTCCAGACCCTGTTATACAGCTTGTCTATACACTGTACAGTCAGTAGATTACACATTATGGTTGCATGCTAGTTTGTAAGAAAGTGGGAACCATCTTACTGTCACAACATAGCATAACCTTGAAGCTCTGTGATAGTAACGTTAGCCACAATAACACAAAATAACATTACAAACATTGCAAAGCACCCTGTAGAGAACACTGTGTCCCAACCCAACAATTCAGGCTATGGGGTGTTTTGCCATAGTTAAATTGCATGTTTCCATGCAATTTAAATCAAACTTGCGGTTTCTGGCATATGTCATGGATCCCATGTTAGCGTGTATTAGCATGTCGGCATTAGCACCAATCAGGATCATGTCACCAGCTATGTCTAAATTTGTTTGCGAGTAACTAACTAGAGTTCTCTATATACTTTAATGCAAGCACATACATGAATGTTGAAATAAATGAAAATGACTATCCCTACGTTAGCCGTGATATAAATGAATGAAGCTCAACGCTTACCTTTTTAGGAGGAAATTAGTCAACTCTGTGTCCTTTTAGGCTCTAAGCTGTCTCCATCTTTTAAATGCATCTCCAATATTTACCCGTTTTACCTCGTCTCTGGTTATGCAACTGTTTAGAAAGAGTTTTTTTTTTTTTTTAGGGTGGGTAGAATTAATCTATCCTGTTTGTTTGCTGTTTCCATGGCTGTACTACAGCTGTAGCGCACTGGTTTTGCATTTTTACAGGTATATCTGGTAACATGGCCCGGCTGTCTTAAATGGGCAGTTGATACCAACACACAAGTCAAAACACAAACAGATATTCCTTCACGGAACGGAAATTTCAAAAGGAGAAAATACTGGCATTGTTGTCAGAAAACATACTATTTCAACTTAGCATGTTTCCGTAATATCTGATGACACATTGGGGCCATTCTTTTATGAAATACAGTAAACATATTACATATTGCACCTTTAAAGTCTATGTTCTTACTCCACTACATTAATTTGTCAGCTTAGATTTGAAATGAATCAGCATTGTCTCAAGTCTAAGAGCTACTTCTACGTTCTGGCAATTTGAATTCTGGGAAGTTTGAAGTTGATTCTGTGAGCAAGTGGTAGCCAATGTAAGGATCTGACAGCTGCATTGTGGATCAGCTGAAGCTGTCTGATTGGTTTCTTGGACAGACCTGTGAACAGCGCATTAGAGTAGTCCAGCCTGCTAGTCTGGCTATCACCAGACCAAGCTCAATCTTTTAAGATTGAACATTAGTCTGGGGATTCTGCTCTGTATTTTCTCTGCACGAGAGGCGTGATCAACGGGCATAGTTCAAATGACTCTGTACGCAATTGGATAGTCCTTCAACCAATCAGACCAACGATCCAGGTGACGTAGCAGCGACATCAACGGGTTGCTGCGCTTCGGTGGCCGGCTTGTTGAATGTAAACAAGAAGCTGCTTGGTCGCTTCTCTATCGTCATTGTGTTAAACCTGCCAATAGCGCGCCAGGTGGATAAGCCAGTTTGTGAATGATTCCCGCAAATTTGTAACGGAAGCAGGAGAGATAAACGTGCAGGTTTCCAGCCTGAGCTGCAGGGCAAAATCAAATCGCCGGCAGATCGGGCGGGGTTTACCCAGTCTACCAGCCTGCTAAAGATGAAAACATGTACAAGTTTCTCAACTTTCAACTTCAACTTTAATTTGTACCTGGAGGGCAATTGGTTTTTACAGCAAAGTATACAATACATGAAAAACAACATAGTCATACAACACAGAAGGAGATGGGGGTGACCTGAATACCAGTGGGCTAGAAGACCAACAATAGTCACTGGTGACCAACTTTGACATTTCCCAATGTACAAAGCACAGCATCAATAACATCTGGCAGAATGACAAAAAAGCTACAACTACCCACAATAAAGTGCAAAGTGACCAGGCATGTTGGATACACGAGCAACATCTCTTCCATCATGACACAAATTGTCCACATCAGCGGCATTAAAATGTTTTGACAAGAAGTCCCTGATCTTACGATATTTTAAGGTGGTAGGGCTGATTTTGTTATTGATTTAATGTGACAACTGAAATTCAGGTCAGAATTAGGATAACACCGACATTTCAAGTTTGACCTGTGCTCTTCAAGGACAGATTATTAAGGTAAGCACAGACTTTGAGTCTTTCTTCATTTGCCCCAAAAACAATGACTTTGGTTTACATGATGGATAGATGCTGCTCAGATGGATCTTCTCTGCCCTCCTGTGGCAAAAAATATCACAGCATATACACCTAAGAGCTTCAATTTAGTGTTGGTAGCATAGACCAGGGGTCTTCAACATTTTTTAGGCCAAGGACCCTTTAACTGAAAGAAAGATGGAGCAGGGACCCCCTACTACTAATATTGTATAATGATTTCATTGTATATTGAACTGGGCTGGATAGATGAAAATTGATGGATCAGTATCTATATTTATACATCATGTTTTAATGTGAAACATGCATGTGAAAGGTACAGTGCATCCTTAAGCTTAACTAAAGCAAATCATCAATATTGTGTAAATTAAATGCTTTTTTAGTTTGTTTTTTTATGAATAGGCCAATTTATCTTTGCTAATAATACGTTGGATTCATGGTAATGTCTATTTTCAGGCATATTATAATTTTAAAAACAACAAGAAAAACTTTCAAAGAAATATCAAACAATAATTTGGTGGCCCCCTGCAGCAACTCTGAGGACCCCCTAGGGGTCTCGGACCCCCTGTTAAAAATCTCTGGCATAGACTGTTCTTTTTTTTTACAGTCTATATTTTACAAATATTGCATCAGTACCCTATCAGATATTGCACATCCTACAACCATAATGGTAAGTACCACAAACATTACCTATGCTTAACCTCAGCACATTCAAGTCCCCCCCCCACCCTGATGTACACACACATCTTATCTGTTATTATACATTAGTTTGTTTAAAAGCGGCACAAATGAGAATTTATACCTGTTCATCTGGCACTTTGGTAACCTGTACCTTCTGTCTGATGGCATCAGCTCATACTCACTATTCAAGATGTGATTTGGGTCATGGGTGATTTAGTGTATTTTATGATGCTAAAATTACTGTTTAGTTACATGGAGTCTGGTGGCTTTAGCGAACGGAATTTCGCGAATGTTTTTATGTTTAAAAAAGGGATCTTACTCTTTAACAGAAAGGTCAACCTCCTTAAATATCCTTTCCATAATGTTGTCAGACACTTAGAATATTAATCTGAGCATGTCAATGACAAACCCAGCACTTGTGAACGTAAATACAAGCAGCACAATTGCTCTACATTGTTACATTGTAGCAATCTCACTTAATACTGGACCAATGTCAAAGATTGTTGTTCTCATCAGTCACTTAGACACAAAAACATAGAAAAATAGGTTGAAACATTGAAAAAAATGGTAGTTAGTTAACCTTTCAAGAGCAGGAGCTTGCAAAGTGGAGACATGATATGTGCATGTCACTGCAAAAGTGTCTAAAGTTTAGCCTTGCTCATTCCCCCAAATGATTTACAAAAATCCTCTGTATAATTTTGTGCTGCTTTTGTTACCCAATCTGCTTTGTGCTGACATAACACAAAGTCAACTCAAACATAATGAACAACAGTTTCGTTCTCAAAACCAATCATGACCTCTTTCAAATCATCAGCTATACAGATGTAGGCCTGAGTGGAGATTATTACATGGAATCCATTCCACCATTTCCTCCATAAGAACCATTAAAACCAGAGATTCTTTCAAGTTTCTTTACATCCCTTTGGCCTTGTTATGATTATACTGTATGTGATTATACGTGATCCAAAATTACTTCAGTTAGATTACATTGCGGTATCATTTTAATCTTGACAATTTACTCATGAGTGTGTTTTTCTATAAATGTTAGATTTATTTCATGCTTGATGTCTAATGTCAGGTTTCAGAGATTTGGCGGACCCAAATGCAGAGGCGACAGAGCAGCGTCAAGTTCAAAGATTTAACAAACAAAAGGGTTACAACAAAAGAGTCCTGAAGAAGCAGGCAAAATAGTTCCAAAAATGTTGAGGAATCCAAAAGACCAGGAACATGAAACAAACTGGAACACCGAGACAACAGGGTAGAAATACACACACTGTTCTGACAGACAAAGACAGTATTTATTCTGACAGACTAAATAGACAAGGTAACGAGGTGAAACAAGGGACAGGTGACAATAGGGCTCAGGAACAGATGAAACACATCAGGGTGGGGCAGACAATCACAAAGGCAGGAAAACACAAGACAGGAACTTTACATCTGAAGGATTTAAAGACTATTTCTCCATTGTTTATTTCTAAAGAAACATGACAGTGTATAAAATGCTCCATTACCTCGCGTTACGGCCCTGTAGCAGCCGTTTTTGTAAAAATAGGCTAACGATTGTGTCATAACCACACGACTTACTGTCGCACAGTAGATAAATTACCAAGGGGGCAAGCTTCTCTCCAAAGAGTGAAGCCGCTATGGCGCCATTTTAATGCTACGAAGCACTCACCCCCCGTTAGCATCCCACTGACTGTCATTCATTTTGGTGTCACTTTGACAGCCAATAACTTTACATCTGAAGCGTTTGAAGACTTTATTTGTCCATTGTTTATTTCTAAAGAAACATGACAATGTATAAAAGGATCCAGACCATTACCTTGTACCTCACGTTATGGCTCCGTAGCAGACGTTTTTATAAAAATAGGCTAACGATTGTGTCATAACCACGCGACTTACTGTCGCATAGTAGAGGAATTACCGTATAGTACAGGAGAAGCTTGCAGGCAGTTTGGACTTACATTAGCTGTTTAAGTTTATTTGCTAATATTAACTAGCATTTTAGTTATTAGCCTGTGCCTATGTCATCTCCTTACATATACCTACGCTCTCCGTCTCTGCAAGATTCGGAATGATTGAGATTTCTCTTGGCACAGCTACCAGAAGACTTACAACGTTCAGAGACGTTGTTCACGTCACATCGGCGGCGGGAAGCTAAGTTTGCAGCTGCGCAGTAACGCTCAGTAACACTTTCCCATCACCGGAAAAGTGCTGGTAAGAGGCTTCACTTGTCTCCGTCAAAAACAGCGGGATCGCTGTGTCCATTTTATATACTGTCTATGTGCGCGCCCTGTGCTCGCGCGCTGAAATCGTACGCGCCGGCCGGAAATTACGTCATTTTGATGTCATGAATGCGCGCGCCACCTCCAACGCGTCAAGCATAAAACGTCCCTAAAACGCTCGAGCCTCACCGGAAAAGTGATTCTAATTAGCCTTCACTGGTCTCCGTCCAGAGCAACGGGATCATTAAAGCTTCAGTTATACTAGCGCTTCCAAAAGTGCGTGCGGAAATCGTGATGCCACGGGACTGCTGTGAGTGTTTATTCTCGCGCGTGGTGGTCGCGACACTAGTTGCAGTCTTCTCCTGAACAGCGGTGGCGCTAAGGAGCAAAGGCTACCGATGTTTTTCTTTCTAAGGACTAGAAGAAGAAGAAAAAGATAAACAACGGCATAACAGGCAGCAACAGTTCAGTCAATGCTTCGATTTGATTCAATGAGCTACTTTGTCAGATCAAGCCTTTCATTCACAAAAAAAGAACTCATCTTAACCCAGTAAGTTTACCAGAGAGACTTGCAGTCACTCCGCGAGTCCTGGCATCCGGATACCCAGGAGCTCGTTCATGCTTTCTGTTTCAGGTTTGTCGGGCACCGCTGAAAAAAATAGACTGGTGCTGTGCGCGCAAGGGGGCAAGCTTCTCTCCGCAGAGTGAAGCCTCCTATGGTGCCATTTTGATGCTAATAAGCTATCACCCCTCGTTAGCATTCCATTGACTGACATTCATTTTGGCATCACTTTGACAGCCAATAACTTTACATCTGAAGTGTTTAAAGATTTCATTTGACCATTGTTTATTTCTAAAGAAATACGACAATGTATAAAAGGCTCCATTACCTTGTACCTCACGTTATGGCTCCGTAGCAGACGTTTTTGTAAAAATAGGCTAACGATTGTGTCATAACCAAGCGACCTACTGTCACATAGTAGAGGAATTACCGTATAGTACAGGAGAAGCTCGCAGGCAGTTTCGACTTACATTAGCTGTTTAGTTGAATTGCTAATGTTAACTAGCATTTTAGTTAGCAATAATTAGCCTGTGCCTATGTTATCTCCTTACATATACCTGCGCTCTCCGTCTGAATGATTGAGATTTCTCTTGGCACAGCTACCAGAAGACTTACAACGTTCAGCCACGTTGCTCACGTCACATATACGTCGGCAAGCTCAGTTTGCAGCTGCACAGTAATGGTAGTGTCACTGCACGATGTGAGTCTCAACACGATCTGAGTTGCGTCGAGTTGCGCATTCTCAGATTTAAACAATTTACGGCATAACGACAACAACAGAAGATGGGAACAGCAATAATAGAAGATATAGAAGGTGGAAATCATTTCAAAAACGTTTTAGTTATCAAATGCTATCTATGATTGTCTGATTGCTAACGTTAGCTCAAAACGCCATTCAAGTAACAGCCTTTGTTGTGTTAGATTGCTAATTTGTAGCCAGCAGTGAACCAACTTGGTCATGTAGCTCCATTTCTACTGACTTTTTTATTTTTTATTAACTGACGTGAGGGATCATGCCGTGAACATGTGATGTGTTACGCTAAATAATACATTACTGCCATTTCCATCTTCCATATCTTCGATTATTGCTGTTCCCATCTTCCGTTATTGTCGTTATGCCGTAAATTGTTTAAATATGAGCATGTGAAACTCGACGCGACTCAGATCGTGTTGAGACTCACATCGTGCAGTGACACCACGTTCTTTTTGCCTCGGAAGTCGGAGGTCGCAATTGGAAATGACGTCACACACGAGTTGAATGTGTTCTTTTTGCAAGTCGGATTTTCATTGTTTTCATTAGCTCTGGCCAGGTTAGCCGTTGTTAGCAACGCCAGTTTAAACAATGTATACGCTGTTTTATGTGCATAAAAACCGCGTGACAACACAGATAGAAGACAGCGCTGCGTGTACGACTGATTTAGTGTGACACAAATAACACAGAAGTGCTTATAACTATGTTACTACAGCTTTTACAACTGTCGATACAGGGGGCAGCCATGTTGGATTTTCAGCTCGGGTACCTTGGTGGATGTACGAGTTCCGAACTCGTAAATACGAGGTCATGGGGCGTGTTTACGACTTTGACCTCGTAAAATACGAGTTGCGAGGCAAAAAGAACGCACCATATCGCTCAGCTATCACCGGAAAAGTGCTTCTAATAGACTTCACTCGTCTCCATCCAGAGCAACGGGATATGTTGGTCCAGTTCATACTATCTTTGGGTGCGCGCCCTCAGCTCGCGCGCTGAAAATCGGTCTAGTATATAACGGCCTTTAGTCCACTTCTTTAACTGTCTAGATGGAAATTACCGTATGGTCAGGAGAAGCTCGCAGGCAATGGGGGCACGTGGAGGCAGTCAAGGGAGAAGCCCATAGTCCATGAAAGCATCGGAACAAAATATTTTAGCAACGTTTTGGTGGATTGAAAATACTTCGCTATGTGGCAAGTGAATTCAAGTAACATTTATCCACAAACAACTAGGATTTTTAAGAAAAGTAGCCTATATGTTGTTAAATAATGAAGTAGGGATAATGAGGTATAGCCTACCTATATTCACGGGGATGGGTAAATTACAGGCAATGGAAAAAAAACATCGCAATGTCAATCGCGGTTAATGTTATTCCTAAATTTATTTACAGATCTGCGCTTGAAGATGAATGTGATCCCTTTCATCATCAACATCTATGTCCTAGCCTACATAACCTAATGTGTTATAAAGAAAAACGTTCTGTACAAGTGGTGTACAGATTTCTCTTGGCATAGCTACCAGAGGACTAAGGGCTCTGACAGAGTCAACGCGAGCGACGCGAGCAAGCGACGCGAGCAAGCGACGCGAGCAAGCGACGTGAGCGACGCGCTTCCTTTCATAGTCTACACAGCAGACGCAAGCGGACTCAGGCGTCACGGGCGATGCGTGAAATGCAATGCACCGCCCACGCAACAGGGGGTAGCAGAGTGTTCCACGGTGTTCGGTCGGCAGAGGCAGGGTCAGAGAGTCAGACCCTCACGGGAGAGCCGAGAGAGCGGCACTTGTCTTCTTATCAGATGCTGGCGTGCATCTCCACCAGTACAGTGTGCTACGATAGGGTAGCACTGACCGATACATTGATAAATGGTCGCTTAAACATGGTTTAGCAGGTTTTATAAAGTTGTAAATACGTTTAGGTCTCTCTCTCTCTCCTGCCATAGGCTATTTCAGCATCTTGCACACAGCATTGGCTACGTACGTACACACACACACACACACACACACACACAACGTTGACTAGCTACATACCGAATACTTGCAGTGTCGCCCCCAACGACAACGCATAGTATTGTGCGTATTGGTGCGTCGCGTAACAAAAACTGGGACGACACATTTTGCTACGCATCGACGCATAATGGAGGCCGAAGCGTAGCGACGCGTAGCCTTGCGGACGCGTATGCGTACCAATGCGTTGACTCTGTCTGAGCCCTTACAAGTTTTCAGACAAGTTGCTCACGTCACATGTACGTCGTCAAGCTCAGGTAAGCTCAGGCTGCGCAGCTCAGACATCACTGGAAAAGTGCTTCTAATTTACTTTTTTTTATATTTTATTTTATTTTTAAGATTATTTTTTGGCTATTTTAGACCTTTTATTTTTGTAGGACAGCTGAAGACATGAAAGGGGAGGAGAGGGGGATTGACATGCAGCAAAGGGACGCAGGTCGGAGTCGAACTCGGGCCCACTGCGTCGAGGAGAAATCTCTATGTATGGCGCTGTGTCCATTTCTTTTACTGTCTATGTTCGTGGCCTCCCCTTTAACTGTCTATGGGCCTCCCGCCCACTGCGCGCTTCTGTGTGTGTTACTTCCTTGTTCTTTAGCTAGTGTAGACGAAAACTTTTCAACCTACAGACACGTCCGGACTTTTGTGACTTTTTTCTTTTTCAAACGAGCTAACTTTAGTGTTACATGTTCGAACCAAACTTCTAGCCAATTAATCATTCCTCGCTCCGAGCTGACTGAAGTTTGAAGTTATTATGGCTGACAGCCGAGAAGAGGAGAGAGAGGACGGAGAGGAGCCTCAGGGCGCCGTGGGTGGGGAAGGTATGTAACGTTAAAGCCGGCAGGTGCAAACAAGCTAACGTATAACGTTAGCGGCCTTTCTCTTAAAAACGTACTTCGTTGAATCCCCATGAATATTAGTATTTAGGTACAAGGGTCGTCACATTTTCATTTAAAGAACGTAGTTGTGTTTCCCTCTATCTTGACCTAAACCTAACCCCAACCCGTCGTTTATTGTGGTGAACGTGACTCCAACCTCGCTCAAACCACAACCAGTTATCTGTGCTACGATTGACCATAATCTCATATAGCTAAGCCCTGACCGGCAGGGTGGCGCTATGGGAAACACCACGGGGAAACTCTTCGGGAGGAAACCCCTAGCTAGCTATCTAAATGGGGAACACAACTATCATCTTGCTGTGTTGTGTACGTTAAGACTACTGGAGGTTTAAAATACTTCCTGTATCCTGTGGTTATTCCAAAAGGCATTACATATCAACAAGATACTGTAACTTGTTGGGAGAAGTGTTGAAATGAGTTAATTTGATGTATGCCGATTTAAGGTGTGCATTATAAAGAATAATGCAGGCCTTATGTCTGCTCTACCCGGTAACCTAAGTGCAGCTGGTGACAAACAAGGTAATAAACAGGCAGATTTTTGCTTGAGTCAGGCGGGGAGTCAGGGCAGTGTGAGTCAGAGTGTGGCTACCGGTCTGTTGCTGGGGCTGTGAAAGCTGTCCTCTAAAGTTTGGACGGGGCTTCAGACTTGATGTTGCCTACGGTTAGTATACATGGACAAGTATGAGGGCCAACAACATTACACGCTATGTGACTGTCAAACAACGCATACCACTTAATTATGCGGTTAAAGACTAGCTAGACGGGACTGGAGATTGCACAATGACATAATTCCCGCTGACAGCATTGGAATGGTGACGTCACACGAAGATGTAGCCTACGTGAAAGAAACACTTTTTGATATGCCGTTTTGACGCTATTTTGATATACCGTAGTTGTGAATTTTCACTGATAGTTTGAAACGATTTACAGGAATATTTAGGCGATATAGACGGCATACATTGTTGATAGCAAGTGTAATAGATACAGATTTAATATCATAGTTTAATATGACACTATCATTTCTTCAACAATAGTAACAATGGCATTGCTGCACACTTTGATTTTAATTCTCCCAATTGAAAATACATGATTATATGCTGTTACTAGTAAAAGTTCACAATTACCGGTACATTTTTTTAAAGTTCAATGTAATGTAGCCTACATAGTTTTGTTAATACAGATGTTAGAAATTATATTAAAATATATTAATATTGATTAATAAAAATATAAACTGTAATGATTATATTGGTGGATTATTTGTAAAATGTTGTCAAAATAGTATAAATAATAGTACTAAATAATTTCCCAAATTTTGTGTTTTTGTTTCAATTTTTTGACAGTTTTTTTAAGATTTAAGCACATTTTCATCATAAAGAGTGTCTAATAAAGAAGCTATTCAAATGTAATCAATATCAATGGATTTGACGTAGCACAACATTGCACTCTTTTTTTTATCAAAGAAAGTGCTTCAATACAGTTACAAAACAAAACATTGTAAAATAGTGCTTCACATTTGAACTTTAAGCATCCAATTTGAGGTCCTACACCATGGGCGTACATTTCATCTAACAGATGGGGGGGACAATAAACATAACATTAAAGAGCAGTTATTGAAGGGAACAAACACATACAAAATTGTACTTAGGATATGTGTAGTTGTAGAACTCCAGTAAGCAGGCTGGCAAAGCTATTTTATTCACTTTAAACATTGGATAAAGTAACTCTTTTCTACTTTATAGATGATGCAAGTTCACTAACTAGCCAGCCAGCCAGCCCGCCGGCCACTAAATCAGTAAGGTTTAACACCTTAAAGGGATACGCCACCATTTGTTGAAATGGGGCTTATCACGGTCTCCCCTAGCTGTAGATAGGTGGGCCAACGCATTTTTTGTGCATGCATTGTTTTAGTCCGGTGCAACACCAGCAGTGCCGCCGCTAGTTAGCTTAGATTAATAACATTATAACTGTTAACCTAGTGGACTACTGGACAAATACATCATTTTTTTTGTCAAGACTAATTTATTAATGACTCAGCATAATCTGTATGAGAGAAAATTATCCCTTTATCCAATGTTTAAAGTGAATAAAACAGCCTTGCCAGCCTACTTACTGACGTAACTTGTTCTCTCCCACGAGTCCCACCGGACTTCTGTGTACGTTAACGTAAAGGGAGAAACCAAGCAGTGGACCAAACCATTCTGAGGCAAGGGAGGAGGGATCAAAATGTTTCTAAACTTAAAACACAATTTTTTGCCTTGTTTGCGTTTGTATTGTTTTATTACTTACTCAATTATTTTAAGTATACCCCCCCTTGCAATTTCCTCCTGTAGTTTACACAAAATAAGACACCAAACATAATCCAACATAAATCAACATATCTTGTTAAAACAAGAAACTTCTATTTTCTTGTTTTGAATTTGAAAGGAATATGACAATTTTTTTCTATTCATTTAAACAAACGGTGAAGTGTATATGATTGAAATGATAGTGGGCTTTAATCAGTCTTCTCGTTGATCCAGATGTCATTGATGATCCCATCATGGAGCAAGGAGCAGTGATCCTTAGAGGGTAAGTCTCACCTTTACAACTTGAATAAGACTAAACTTAATTTATACAGCACTTTAAAAGAAAAGGTACAGAGTGCTTTGCATGGTTGAACCAGACATAAACATGAAATACAATCAATAACAATAATCCAAGCGAGATGTAAACTGTGACCTTCCCGAGATCAGGTTGAGAGTAGGGTTGGGCGGTAATACGGTAATAAGGTATACCGCAGCGTCTAAAAATAGCAACGGTATCAGTTTCAATACCGTCATTAAAACAAATGCAATGCACTTATATAGGAGACAAGGATTAAATATTAAATTGTGGTGACCCACCAGTAAGACTGAAAGAGACATTCACCAAGGTATTGTACCTTTAAGGGAGAGGTGTTATGATATACGAGTTCCGGGTTAACGGCTGAATTATGTCAAACAACGACGGTGGTGAAAATGCTGTTGCTGCGGCGGCAATGGTCAGTGCAGCCACCATCAAGTTACCGGACTTTTGGCAGCACAACCCACGGCCGTGGTTTCAGCACATCGAGGCACAGTTCCAGCTGAGAAGAACAACACAGGACGTTACAGAGTATTTCCACGTGGTATGGGCCTTGGATGCCTCAACAACAGCCAGGGCTATGGCGCTGTTAGAGGCTCCTTCGGCTAACGGCAAGTACGATGCACTCAAAACATTCCTGTTGGAACTCTTTGAACTGTCGGAGCTGGAGAAAGCAGACGGCCTGCTGTCCCTGAACGGCCTTGGCGACAGCAAGCTGTCCAAGTTAATGGAGAGGATGCTGGCTGTGCAGGGCGTGGCAGATCCCTCATTCCTCTTCGCCCACATTTTCCTGCGGCAGCTTCCAGCACCCGTGCGCACCGCACTGGCCTGCTCCCCCCTCTCTTCATCCAGAGACTATCGGGTGCTGGCTGTGGAGGCAGACGGGATTTTCCTCACTAACCGGCAGCAGTTTGTATTAGTGTTTGGTATTCAGTTTCTGAACGGTGCACAAGCCAACAGTTTGGTGACGCCGTCTGAGCCTTACATCATAATTTTTAATTAGTCACGGTAATACTGTATACCGTGGTAAAATAGGGAGGAGGTTTGAAGGTATCAAAATTTGGATACCGCCCAACCCTAGTTGAGAGAGTGGACAAAACAGATTTTTGGAGATTATTATTCTTTATATTCTGTTGATAAAAACATAATTAAACAGATTGTATATATTCATCCCTATGTTTTAACTTGCACTATTTTATGTCTCATGTCTTAGATTCTCATTTAGGTTTTTTTATGGTGATTTTCAGTTTTTTTTTGTTTTTTTTAAGATCATTTTTTGGGGCATTTTCGGCCTTTATTTTGACAGGACAGCTGACGACATGGGGGGGGCTGCAGGTCAGAGTTAAACCCGGGCCAACTGCGTCGAGGAGTAAACCTCTATATATGGGCACCCGCTCTACCAACTGAGCTGTCCGAGCACTCGTGATTTTTCTGTTCTGTACAACTTTAATTTGCATTTTTGGAGGGAGCCTAAGACCCAAGATTTTCTGTGACGACTGCTTCTGTATTTCTTGTGCATAAATAACTTGAAACTAGATCCTGAAATTAGCACCCTTATGTACAGAATCCAGAATCGATTTTGAATCAAATCCTGACCCCAAGAATCAGAATTGAATTGCGAGATACCAAAAGATTCACACCCCTACTAAATTATATTAATCAAGTAGGTATCTTTTAAAGTAATAAAATATATTTGTTTGGTGAAGCAGTTTCCTCTGTCCTAGGTATGTGATTCAACGTATAAACACAGAGGAGCCCAGTCGACATGTGTCCTCTGAGTATCTGGGAGGAAGGCCAAATGAACAACAGGACCCACAAATTAAAGAAGTGGTGGAACAGCTGATCAGGATTGCAGATGAGTTAAACCGGAACACTGAGCTCCAGCAGTAAGTTGTGCATCATACACAAACACAACTGGTGGGCTGCATCAGTCAGCAGATCCATCACTTATTGCTTAATCACAGATAGGGTTGGGCATCGTTTGGATTTTAACAATTCTGATTCCAATTCCGATTCTTCCTTTCGATTCCAGTTCTTATCGATTCTTGATTCCGATTCTTTGAGGGGTGGAGTTGAAACGGGTCACATGTCTATTTTCACAAATAATAGGAAAGTTTTTTGAGTCAATGATGGTTTGCAGTTTTACCGGGCATTTTCAATGCAAAATAAAGCCACAGTAGAACGCTGCTCACTGTGCTCCAAGGCTGCAACACAACAAGTGCCTGGCCACTTCGGAAACCAAAACTTGCGCATGTTAAATTTGGAAGAATTGATTGGATTTGAAACCAAATCCTCTAAACGATTCCAATAAAGAAATTATTCTACTGGAATTGTAATTTTTGAAACGATTCCAAGTAGGAATCGTTTCTCGATGCCCAATCCTAATCACAGCGCTTGGATGTTAATCTACATGAACTGTTTCAAAGAATACACCTAGCTAATGTGGTCGTTATTATTATTATTATTATTATTATTATTTATTTTTTTGGGACTTTTCCGCCTTCAATTTGACAGGACAGCTAGGTAAGAAAGGGGGGAGAGAGAGAAGACATGCAGGAAATTGTCACAGGTCGGATTCGAACCGTGGACCTCTGCGTCAAAGCATAAACCTGTCAATTTGTTTTTAACTGTTTTGACTCGGGTTGGGCATCGAGAACCGATTCCAATGGAATCGTTTCTTTATTGGAATCGTTTGGAGGATTTGGTTTCAAATCTGATCATGGGTTCCAAATTTAACATGCGCAAGTTTTGGTTTCCGAAGCGGCTAGGCGCTTGTTGTGTTGCAGCCATGGAGCACAGTAAGCGGCGCTCTAGTGTGGCTTTATTTTGTGTTGAAAATGCCCTGTAAAACTGCAACCCACCATTGAATCAAAATAAAACGCTCCTCTTATTTGTGAAATAGGCATGTGACCCGTTTCAACTCCACCCCTCAAAGAATCGGAATCGAAAGGAAGAATTGGAATCAGAATCGTTAAAATCCAAACGATGCCCAACCCTAGTTTTGACTGTATCGTGAAAGACGCATGTTTTAAATAATAGACAAACCTTTGTTTGCCTGACTGAGTAATTAATTTAGTTTTTATTTGCCCTCAAACAACATGCCAACAATGCAGAACATACTAGTAACATGGCAGTCTGCAGGTAACAAAGTACACAAACACAGATAGAAAAAAAAAAAAACATCCCAGCATGATAGATTACATCATCTGCCCTCCCGACAAGACATATGAAAGCTTTCTATATAACTATCTATTGATCTCCACCATTAACACATCTTAGAAGCTGTCCCACATTTCGGTACATTTCAACTTTCAGTTAAGTTCAGGCTAACATTAACTCATATGAGGCTTTAACGGTTATAAATGTGATCCAGTCCTTATAACCAAGTATTATAGTGTTAGTAAATGGTAGAAAGCAAGTTACCAACTAAGGCGGCGCGCGTCATAGCAACGCCCCAGGAAAAGGGCCAACAATTGGCGTATCTACCCTGGGTCCTGTTTCCATCACTGCCAATCGGAGCTGGAGCCGATAAACACCTGTGCCTACTGAAGACTCATTTGTTGGGGAGCGAATGCCAATTGTAACCTTTCTCACTGCAGACAAAAGCCGGCATTGGTGGGTGTAACTGGGTTTTTTGGCCAGTGGGTTAGGGGTATAATGCTGAACAGCTAACCCTCCAAAACTGGTACGGGAACCAGTTCTAAATTAGTAAAAAACTGAGTAGTTATGGGTTCTGCTATTGGTACTTAAGAAATTAGTGAGTGAGATTTCCATAGCGGAAAATAAGGTTATCGATAAGGGTGCTCCGATCGATCGGCCACCGATCGGTATCGGCCGATAATGGCTTTAAATAGTTTGATCGGTGGTCTCCATAAAGGCCAATCAGATAGGCCGATCAGATGACGCACTACCACGGATGTATTAAGAGCGCACTACTCCTGAGAACATTTTCAAAATGGCGGCGTCCCTACATTCAGCGGTCTGGCAGTTCTACAAGGTGTCTGAACGGCGGCAGAACAGAAGTTGGCCCGCGGCGGGCCGCGGAACGAAGACGCTAGGAAGACGGCTACTGCTTTTAAAAAGCGGCTGCCACCGGTGGTGCTCCGGCAAACGTGTTTGTGATTACGCCATTCTGACGCTTCTACTGCCTCTGGAGCACCGCTGGTGGTCCGCCGACTCATTGCTATCTGGGAAAAAGACAATACACTAGCGATTAGCAACGTGTGTACCAAGGAAATACCACGAGGCGGAAAGCTCCAAAGACATTTCAACACCACCAACCTCATCAGACATTTGAAGGTTAGTCACAGAAAGGAGGATGAGGAGTTTTCAAAGTTAGCTAACGCTAAGGCAGAGCGGAGTCGTGTAGCTAGCAGCTCTGGCGCCGCTCAAACAGCTGTTTCCCCGCGTGTGTGTGTGTGTGTGTGTGTGTGTGTGTGTGTGTGTGTGTGTGTGTGTGTGTGTGTGTGTGTGTGTGTGTGTGTGTGTGTGTGTGTGTGTGTGTGTGTGTGTGTGTGTGTGTGTGTGTGTGTGTGTGTGTGTGTGTGTGTGTGTCGGTGTGTGTGACTGACTGTGTGTGTCTGTGTGTGCTGAAGAAATGTGCAGTGATTGAAAGGACATTTTTTAGATTTTGAGCTAAGACAGAAAGCCAAACAGTTACTGATACATTCTCTAAACATGTGTGACTGTTATGTAATGGCGTAATTTTCAGTTCATAAAAGTGATCGGTGATCGGTATCGGCCGATACGTCTTCCAGCTATCGGTGATCGGTGATCAGCCCCAAAATTCCTGATCGGAGCACCCTTAGTTATCGAGCAATGAATGGCAACGTCCCAAAACCATTTTCTCTGTCTGTCTCATGCCTGTCTTTGCCTGAGGGGCGGGGTTGTGCTGGTACACACCGACTCGGGCCAAGGACAGTGTGCACTTTTCATGTTAATAGACAGGCAGACAAGCTCTCCTTTAGTAGACTGAGCTGTTAGTGATGAAAGGTAAATTAGCATAGTCATAACTTTATAGTTGAATCACCATCAGATGTGTGACTAGGATGTGGCCTATATAACAGATCAGTGCATGTGTCTTATTGTGATTGTTGATCTTTAAAAAAAAGCCAGAGGGCTGGAATATCATCTGAATAAAAGAGAAATGCATTTGCAACACTTTTTTCCTACAGTGAGTTAAATCAAATCAAAACATTTGAATCTGTCCATTTCTTCCTGTCAGTCTGATTAACCAAGTTCAGGACGACTGTGCTCGGAACATTTTCATGAAGGTGGCCAGGAAAATCTTTGCTGATGGCATCAGCTGGGGTCGAGTGGTGGCTCTCTTCCATCTGGCCTACAGACTCATACTCAAGGTAACACACACACACATACAGTATATCCCACAGAGCAGTGCTTCTCAGCAGGGCTGGTTTTTTTCTTATTCTTCTGAAATTCGTTTGCAGTCCTTCGCAATTAATTTTGCGTTCCTTCCAAAGAGGCTGAGCTGAACTGTAGTATTATGAATAGGAGGGACAAAGAATAGCCACAGTACAGCTACCATAGCCATATCCAAAGTATCAAAGATTCAACTACATCTGCAGCCATAGCCCCAGCAATAACCAAATCCATGTTATCCATCAGAGCCAGGCATAGCAGCTGCAGCTAGTAGCTGTATTCTAGGGCTGGGCCATATGGAGAAAATAGTAATAAAAGTATCACAATATTTTTTACCAAATACCTCAATCATTTCAATTCTGCGGCGATATTGCAGGGTTGACTATTGGTCAACAACACTGATATCCAAAATCTAAGACAATATCTAGTCTGATATCAGGATATATACTACTTAGGGTATAAGGATATACATTCTGGTACAACCTCTAAATACAATTATGAACCTGAAAATCAGCATAATATGAGAACTTTAATTTTTTATAATATTCATAAAATATTATAATATTCATATATTGCCCAGCTGTAATGTCCAGAATGATGCAGAGTCTTTTGACTTGGGAGGATGTGGGAATCGGAGAGCCAGCAACTGATATTTGGAACGGGTGGGTTTCGGAGAGTGTGGACTTTGAACCAATGAGGACAACCCTGCTTTTATTTCCATTGAGTTTGAAAAGATTGATTGACATCCAGTCAGTCAATTCATTGGAGTACATAAACTGTAGTTTTAAATATTTAAGTGACAGGTTACAGACTGTAGTGGCCGTGACTCAAGACTGCTACAGTAGCAGCTATCATCTAGGTTACTTTTTGACTAAAAAGTAAAGTTCACATTGAACACATTCACATAAATTTCTCCATGTAGTGATTTTGACCTTTACAATTTTTAAATAAAATGGATTAAGTCGATCCATTGTCCAGCCCTAGTGCCACTTCAAGATTGCCACTTCAAGAACTCTCGGACTGTCACCACCATATAAAGCATCTATGCTGAACTGGATCACAGGACCTTAGCAAACTCACTCAACACATTGCCTTATGCTTCATGTCGTACAGGTCTGCTTATAGTTTCTATGCACCAAAAGCATGGAATCCCCTTCAAGCTGGACACTCTTCCTACCCCTGCATGTTTTTAAGATTGTAGTTTCAGATCACTTCACTTCTGTGTGTGATTGTTTTCATTGAGTATTATTTACCTGTTTTGTGCCTGTTTTATGTGCCTTGTATCTCAGCATCATTGAAAATGAGGGAAACCTCAATGATTTGCAAGATTCTTAAATAAAGGTTATGATGAAGATGCCTTTCTTAAATTACACACAGACATCTGGCTTCAGTAGCTGACAACTTCAGAGTTGATCTGACTGGTCTTTTGGTTTTGGTTTTAAAGGCGATAAAATCCAACCATCTAGAAAACATCCAAAGAAACATCAGCTGGTTTCTGCAGGCCATTAGAGAGCTTCTCTACTCCTGGCTCGTACAGCAGGGAGGCTGGGTGAGTGATGTCTTGTCAAGTCAATTTATTGATAAAGCATATTTGAATTATAACCAACCTAAGTTGAACAAAGTGCTGTACAAAGTTTTAAAAGCAAAGGAATACAATTAAAACATAGACAGATATCTCTGTCCCCAGCGATCTGTCACTTCAGTGCTATATTCATTTTTATACCATGGTCTGGGAGAATACTCAGTTCTGATTGGCTGCAAGGTGTCCATATAAAAATGTGTTCTAGGACATCTACTAAACGAGTTCCGGTGAAACTGACTGTTTGCCGTTCTAAATGAATACGCTACGTTCAAATTAAAACTAAATGTTAATGTTATTTCCAACACTGTAGTGCTTCAGTGCCTCATCCATTTAACACCACACTATGGCGCTAACGTCTCTCTAGACAGACTTTGTTTCACGGCGATCATCTCCCATCCCCTTCACTGTTCAACTAGCTCCTCAGGCTGCAGCCGACAGTGCACATGGCCGATCATTTGTAAAAAATCTTTATATTGATTTGGGGACAATAACATGGCTGATAGCTAGCTTGTCTTGTTGTTAAACATACTGTCAAATTATATTTACTGATTGTCAACTGTGCGCAATGTTATTGACTTTAAATCTTGCTAGCATAGTGTTGGCTTTCTGGCTCGTAGCTGTCCAAGCTGAAGACTTCTCTGAGCTGAGCGGGCTATAAATATCCCCCGTTACTAAGGTCCATCCTATTTACTGGAGCAGTGAACAACATTTGCATTGCATGAGAACCTTATGGGATGGGAATGATTGTTCTAGGTATTAGTCAAACCCTCAGGCTTAACCAGGGATACAGGGTATTGTTTGAAAAAACTTAAAGCTATAGTGCGTAGTTTCTGTCTCCTCCATGAGGAATTCAAAGTAATAACAAAACTATCGCTGCGTCCACATGACGCAAGCCTTCCGTGATCGCGCATAGCCCCCACCCCTCCTTCACGCAGTTGCTAGTAGCCAAGGAGGAGACGGATTAAAAAACACGATGGACTCTTCAGAAAAGGATGACACAATCTTCTGAACATAGCCATACTGAGAAATCCAGACAGAGTTGTGCGGAGCTGCTAGTTTTAATTAGCTTTGTAGCAACTCATTTGGCAACGGCTTGAATGTAACGGACGTTCATTAATATCAAAATGTTACGCACTAAATCTTTAAGATTGCGATTGTAAATATGAATTAATGGTTTAAAAAAAAGTATTTGGCAAGTGACCATCGTATAAGCAGGTTTACGCCCTTCACGTTGGACTCTTAATTCCTGACAATGGACACCTCATTAGGCATTAACCCTTACCAAACAGCATTATGATCTCATGTATGGACTTGTCAGGATCCAAAGCTCTTAATCTTGCTGTCTTAATCTTTGTAGGAGGGGGTGATCCGTCGTATTTCACGCTGGAGGACACTAACCATAGTAGCATCAGTAGCATTGGTGGTAGCTATTGTCTACTACAGGAAGACCCGCTGAGAGCATCGGACCTGGCAACCAGGGCTGCAGTCCCATCTCCTGGATAAACGCTGCTTGTAAATTAAGACAGTGTCTGGACATTAATTACAACCACTGCTCCACTCTCTCATTAACCGGCAGAGGTTAAGTACTGTACATTATCATCTCTTCTCAGGATTCCAAGAACAAAAAAAGTGCATTTGCAGCCAGCGGTCCACTGGACATCTCCATCAGCCTTCACCAGCAACTGTAAGGAAGTACACACCCTCTAGCAGCCATTTTAGAGGCTGTCAGCAGTGGCTGTCAGAAGGTGATGGTGTTTATCGTGACAAAGCTGTAGTTATAGTTGTATTCAAAAGACCTGACTCTACCTGAACCAGGTCCACATGGGTTGTTGGTGTGGTCAAATGTAAATGTCTCCAGGTCTTGGGTCTAAGCAGAATTTGGACTAGACCTGAGAAGACATAAAAATCAATGAGCACATAAACAACAACAACAATTTAAAAGTACTGTAGATTCATTATGTTAGCTTGTACTGGAAATTTTAATGCATTTTAGCGATGAGGCAGCTACGTTGGCTCTGTAGTGCACGGCTGCAACAGAACAATTTTAAACGGCCATGGTTTTCCCATCTGTATCTACTGTATAGAGTTTGATGAAATAACAAAAGGAAGTGTTCTACACTACCAGGAAGCACATTTTTGTAAACCACTTTTTTCTGGACATATCAGGTAGATAAGACCTAGTCACAGGCCCTTTTCAGATCAGATGCAAATCTTGGCAGTCTTGGGAATACCTCTACTTGGCTGTCTCAACAGAATTCAAAAGAACATGCTGGTTCAAGGAATAGCCTGTAATCATTCCCACTTTTAAGTTTATCTTTAACTATTATCCTCCACATGAGAACACCGGAATGTCACGGCAAAATGTTAAGCTACAATAGGTTTATATTTGAGCCGTCGGTTTGTCAATATGCCAGCTTTGTTTCTGAGAAATCCTGTTTTACCATCACTTGGTGGATGAGCCTCGAGCTGCAGGGAATTCACAGCACGTCATAGTTGCAGTAGACCTTTTCACAGCAGAACGTTTGCCATGTGAAAGCACAACAAGCACCGGTGTCATCATTAATAGCATAAACAATGGCTGCATACCATTTTGTTTTGCCCCGCCCAGGGCCTTTGCCTTTTGTAATTACATTGGTAATGAAATAAGTTACACAATATTCCAAGTCGAAGTGTCAGCTGAGGAAATAGGTCTATTGCCAACAAAACACGCCATCTGATTCGGCTGAATCTGAATATAAATTAATTCAAACAAATCATTGTGTCATCACATTTCTACTAATATTAAGCTTCAGCTGGGTTATTGGACGTCTCTTACCAAAATGCTTCTTTAGAGTTGTTTTTATGTTATGTTAACAGTTTCTAAACTTTTTTTTACTAATAACTCAACCAGGGAATTTCATGTCCATCATTTAACAATTATGTAACTATAATTATTGGTGAGGTTCTTTTAGAGGGTAAGATACTTTCTTGCTGGTGTTGATTCTGTGTTCATCTGTTAGCTATGTAACTGTGGTCCGTTGACCATCTTTGTGCTGTGAACACGCCTGAACTACACACTGGATCAAGTATCTAGCTGAATGTCGACATAGCGTTTACAGACGAGGTCGTGCAATTTTCTGTACCAGCAGTGTTAAGAAGCTCATTTCCGTTGCCTCTGCCTTTCTGTGATCAACTCCCAAGGTTGTTTGTGAATGTACTCGGTCACACTGATACACATGTAGGGTTGGGTACCGAAACCCGGTGCTAAAACGCATCGCTGCATGTGACGCTAGTTAACATAATACACTTGGCAGCAGGTAACGTAAGCTTACCGTTAGCTAGCAGCTGGATTAAACACAGCCAACATTAAACGGTGTGATTGTATTTCACTGTAGAGGATTCACCGAGATGTAACAATATGCAGCTGCCGTTGTCGGAAAAACAACACAGACGGCACGTTCATTTGAAACTCGCCTCGCCAGCCTCGTGGTGCATTCAAAGTTATTGTAAAATACCCTTTTTCCATCTTGTGGTTGCTTTTGTCGTTTACCAGCAATTTACTGGTGAAATAAGTTATTGGTATAAGTTATTGTTATTACATTTTTAATAAAGCATTTAATTTTGACCATATGGCCTTAGCAATAAACAACCCGTTCTTAAATGTCGCTGACTGTTGTTTTGCGCTCCTTTTTTTAAAATATGTACATATTTTTTAAAAGTATTGTTTTAGCACCGGTATCAGGTTTCAGTTGTCAGACACCGGTATGAGCATAAGATGGTGATTTGACTGAGGAACTCAGCAGTTAGCCTTGGTTAGCAGGTTTATGACCAACCCTCACATTACTGTCTGACCACAGAAACAGAAATATGTCAGATCTGTCAGAAAATAACAAGAGGGGCAAAGGCAACAAAACATGTTGAAATCAACAGGTGATGGCAAACTGAGTACGTGCCTACAGTAGCTGTTTGTCGAAATGTTGATCTGTTATTTAGTCACACAAGAGAAGGAAGAAGATACTTTATATTTCTATCTTTTCTTTTCAATTTGTCTTCCACTGTGAATGCTAAGGTGGATGAAGACTCTGGGTAACGTTAGCAGCGTTTTCAACTAGGGATGTTCCGATCCGCATTTTTGGCCCCCAGTCCCGATCCGATTTTTTTAAATATTGAATATCTGCCGATAACGAGTCCTGATCCGATACTTGTATTTGCCTAGACAAGAGAGCTGCACGCCATGTTTTGTTTACAAAAATAACTAAGTAAACAAAGTAATGTCTTCAGCTTAATACATTTAACATAGTGCAGCAAGCATTTTTGCAAAAGTCAAATATGAAATCAACTTCTTAGAATGTTGTAGAATTTACTGCCGTAAATGTTCGGAGTAGGGGGATCGGGGTGACTGCCGATCCCCTGTCAGTTAAAAAATGCCCATATCGGCTCCGATCTGATCGGGACATCCCTATTTTCAGCCAACATCATATTAGTTTGAGCTGACTCCTCACATTGAGATGGTTTACTGGGACTACATTTGGAGATGTACAGTATTTATCCAATTGTGAAAGTTGCTTTTACAATATTACAGAATATGCCTGCTCAACATCAGTCTAGATATTAATTTCTAGCCGACAGATGCTGGTTCATTTTTAAACCTGTAAAACCTCTGTGACTGCAAAAAAACAAAAAGAAGCTATGTCCTTTAGTTTCTAAGTTTGTAATAATATGTAATTCTTAAAGGTGCTCTAAGCGATGTGACACATTTTTTAGGGTAGAATTTATTTTGTCACATACAGCAAACATCTCCCCACTATCCGTGAGCTGCCTGTCCCCTGAATACACTGTAAAAAAACACGGTCTCTGTAGACAGGCCAGGCTCCTAGTCTGGGAAAACCCTGACAAACTTCCGGCAAATTTGAGATTTGCTCTGACAGTCTGGCCAAGAGCCCATTCAAGCCCATTTCCAATTTTTCCAAATCAAGGCACCAATCACAACTGTTGAAGCGAGCTTTACACAATGACGATAGCGCAGCGACGGCAAGCAGCTTTTTGTTTACATTCAACATGACGGCCACTGAAGCGCAGCAACACGCTGATGCCGCTGTCGCTGCTACGTCACCCGGATCGTTGGTCTAATTGGTTGAAGGACTATCAAATTGCACCCAGAGGCATTTGAGCGGCGTCCATTGGTGACGCCCCTTTGGGAATGAGCTATGAATTAACCTTTCCCAGACCCACTCTCAGTTACAACTGAGAAGGGTCTGGTGTCAACCAGACTACCAGGCTCCAGAAACGGCAACAAACAAACTGTGCCAACCTGCACCACTAAACATAACAATGTTCCAGCCAATAACCAACGAGAAGGATTTGGGGGTGGGGGTTAGTGCGTGGAAGGGAGGGGGAGGGGACGGGATGAGGAGGAGGGAGGGGCGAGCTAGCCTTGTTTTGTTTGACAATATTTCAAACGTCAACAAGAAGTAACGTCACTCAACATCGCTTAGAGCACCTTTTAAGGTAAACACACGAGGGATAGGACCAGACGTTAGAAAGCGTTCTCAGCAGTTCTCTGGGGAAACTGGTTTATAGATAAATAAGTCTTTATTTAAACTATTGTTTTTTGGTTATTACGATGTGTGAGGGTGAGATGATCTGATGGGTGATTCATACGATAGCAGTCAGTAGGTTACAGCGGACCTACCTAGGTGCTATTATCTAGTGCCATGTGAGCTTTAGTCAGATATTTATGCTAGCAAATTGATCTTGCACTTTTTAAAGGGATATCACACTATTTATCTGTTCTACGGTGTTTGAAAAATGTGACCTGATTTTTCTATGATAGAAAAATGATCTAATTGGACTCCATTTCTGTGAATAAATTAAATTATACCACTCATTGCTTGCTGTGTGAATGTTCTGACTCAGCTACTGTAGGTCATGGGATACATAACTGCTATCAGTTATGTACGGAGGGGAATTAGGGCCAATATGAAATATGTATTTGAGTCCTGAGTTGGAAGTCATAATTCTGAGTTAAAAGTCATAATTTGGAGTTTAAAGTCCAAACTGTTTTTGAATGTTTTTTATCATGTTTTTCTTTTTATTTATTTAGCCTATGTATTCTTGCGTATGTATTTTCATGTTCTTGATGTATGCAAGTACACAAGGAACTATATCAAATACATTAATCTTTAAATTCTGACTTTAAACTCAGCACTCAAATACATTGTTCATATGTGGCCCTAATCCTCTTCTGTAGTTATGTTAATGATGGTGTGAAGTGGGAAATGTTCCAGGTACACATAATCAAGGTAATTCTTTAAATAAAAAAATAAAAATTACAGCCCTGACATGAGTTGTCTTCCCAGAACAGGGCCATATATATAGTACAACAACAATAAAGGAGACGTAACAACAATAGATTTCATAATTAAATTAAATAGCTTTAAAACCTTTTCAGGTTCATTTAATTCCAATGGGTCTAAGCATCATGTCAAAATGTAAAACCTGTCATAACTATGAATAAGACCTTTTAAAGATCTCTTGAAGGTTTTTTGACTTTTTCAATTTTGGTGAAATGCAACAAAATGTAAAAAATGATTACCATGAACGACATGGTTATGTAACTCGCACATTTTGATCCGGCCCCGCATATCAATGTAGGTTCACAATAAATGTTGGCCCACCTAATTGTGCGCCAAACCAAAAAGACGGAAAACTTTTTGCAAACTGCAATTACACACAGAGGTATGTTGGCTAAGCCGTGGTAAAGTGTTGATCAGATTTTATGGGAAGCGTGAGGAAATCGACAGTTTCATGACTAGAAATGGGAAAGCCCTCGCTGAGCAGGGAGATGAAACGTGTCAAGGTTGTTGTGAGTTGGCAGTGTGGTAGCCTACTTTTAAAAATGTTATCAGAATGCATTGTTTGCTTGATTTGCGCAATTCTTTGCTAAGGAACTTTTTGGCTGACTTTAGAGGGCTTTATGTGGACCAAGTTCTATGTGAGAAGGCTATATGAGACATGCAATAATCGGTGCATACGGTAGTGTGAAGAAATAATAAAAGTTAACATGGGCCTAAGTTCAACAAAACAAATCACACCAAGGCCCTGAGTAAATGCAATCATTAATAATTACTTTCTATACCATAATATAAATACATAAACAATCATGTATAAGTTTTTATCTGTCATACTGATGTGATATTTCTTTCACACAGTATGTTATCCATTACTGCATGTTTTTTTTATATTCTCATCACTTTATATGTATTTACTTTCATACAATACAGGCCAGTCAACTATTAAAGCAACTGTAAGATTATTTTGTTTAGAATGAAGGCCTCAGAAATTATAACCTGACAGTTGTCTCTCTCTCTCTCTCTCTCTCTGTTCCTCTGATCCATGAGGAAAAAACAAGGCCATCTGGTCTTAGGAGTGATAAGACATTAAAATGAAAACATAGCACTTTGCTCAGAAAATGATTAACAATCTTCGTCAGAAGAGAAAACCTCCTCTTCTTGGGGGATGCAGAGAGAGACAATTGAAGAGGTGTTCAGGAAGAAAATGAATGTGTTGCAAAGTCATAAATGTCCTTGGCTTTTCTCAGTTCCCAGACCTACTAATGATACAGAGACCACTCAGGCGCCTAGTTTGAGTGAGAAACATAAATTTGTAACCAATACATACGTTTGGTAAAAAGAATGAGATCATAAAGTAACTATGAGTCTAAAACTGTCAAGTGGCCATGGGAAGAGAGAAGACCAGAAGTAACATCAGAGAGATATTGCGAAATCGGGGCCGAAGAGGTCGAAGAACGCCTTGGACAGAGTGGCAGATCTGGAGAATGTCCCAAAAAGATAAGGTGCCACAGGCGGGCAGAAGAAGGGAATAAGAACTAGGGAAAGGCGAGAGGATTCATCAGATCCTGGGAAGACGCTGTCTGATTGCTAGGCGAGAGCGATAGGTTGTCTTTTGATAGAATCTGATCCTTGTGCACAAGTCTTTGTATTTTGCAAATATCATTCACTAAAACTTATTATACTTTTAACTGAACGAATCCTGAGTTTTTGTTGATCCACCAGAAAAACGAACACTTAAAGGCGTGGGTAAGGTGACCTTAAATTGGAGTCAGATTTTAGGTTTTCGGCCGTTTGGGCCAGACCGGAGTTGGTCAACAGGTCACAATTATTCCTTCACAACATACATCATATATTTGTTTTTAGTTTGAACTTTTAAACTTTTGACACATTTAATACATTTCAAAACTAGGCATATCACATTTCAAGGAGAATCCCTCCCCTCAAGAGACGTCTGGAAAAGCCATTGGATGCACAAAACAGACATGACACCTGTTGGAACCAATGAGAGAAGAACGTGCTCGAGTAGAATAGTATTTAAACTGTTAAGACAAAGGTCTCGGGGCACAGTTTGCGGAGCTTTAAGAGCGTAGTAAACTGTTGCCCACAGCTGTGTATCCTGTACCCTTTTTCTGCCTTATTGCTTGGAAATAAATCTTGCAGGAGAGAAGTTGTAGACTTTTTTTTATCTGAAGTTGGAGTAACTTTTTTACCTTCTTCTCAACAAACGAACATGTTGACAGTAGCACGTACTTTGTCTACCGAGCTAGCAAGATATTACTACCGTAAGGGAAAGGTTGCAGATTTTCTGCCGTACATGCAGATGAATGACGCCAGTATCTGGAGGTCTGCGTTTACCAGCTGGGAACATTTTTGCCAGTACCCTGGAAATCCAGAGTTCTCGTGAGAGCACAATTTTAATTTGCTCAGCGAGTCACTCTGGCATTCAGTAATGATGCTCACTAGCCCTTGTAGCCGAGCTGCACCAATCACATCGGTGTATCTGATATAGGCGGGCCAGAGGCGAGCTAAACAGATGACGACAGCGCAAGTCATTAGTAAACACTGCAAGATGGCTACGGATGAACACCAGTTGTTTGAAACAGCTTTGGCCGCTACAATGAACGAGACTTGGCTTTTTATCTAAAAGAGGAACAGAAGATGGCGCTCGAATCGTTCCTTTGCAAGAAGGAAGTTTTTGGCTGTTTCGCCGACCGGATACGGCAATCTACCAGTTAGATTGGAGTCTATTAGAAGCACTTTTCCAGTGATAGCTGAGCGTTACTGCGCAGCTGCAAATTGAGCTTGCCGCCGTAGATGTGACGTGAGCAACGTGTCTGAACGTTGTAAGTCTTCTGGTAGCTGTGCCAAGAGAAATCTCAATCATTCTGAATCTGGGAAAAGTAGAGTATAGGTATATGTAAGGAGATAACATAGGCACAGGCTAAGTATTGCTAACTAAAATGCTAGTTAACATTAGTAATTAAACTAAACAGCTAATGTAAGTCGAAACAGCCTGCAAGCTTCTCCTGTACTATACGGTAATTCCTCTACTATGTGACAGTAAGTCGCGTGGTTATGACACAATCGTTAGCCTATTTTTACAAAAACGTCTGCTACGGAGCCATAACGTGAGGTACAAGGTAATGGAGCCTTTTATACATTGTCGTGTTTCTTTAGAAATAAACAATGGATAAATAAAGTCTTCAGATGTAAAGTTATTCGCTGTCAAATTGACTTCAAAATGAATGGAATGGAATGCTAATGGCGGGTGAGTGCTAGGTAGCATCAAAATGGTGCCATAGGAGCTACGCTACAGCTGGCTTACCCCCTTGGTACCTAAGCGTACGGGGAATATCAAAAACCCACTGGTGGTTGTGGTCTCGCCGTTGTGATTGGTCGTAGTGTTATCCAGTTGTGTGCAGTGAGATCTCGTGTTGTGCCATTTTCATTACTCATTGCCACACCCTTAATCTTTCAGATTTGTGTCTGGATTTCCAGGCTACTTCACCAGATGACTTGACGTGTGTTTTTGCTATGACAAGTCAATATTTCTTATGACTTGTCATAGCAATTAAGGGAACAGTCATAGCAATTAATGGAACAGGATACAATGCCACAGCATTTCATGATTAAAGTAAATTGTTAAGAAAACACTCATACATCAATACAATGCATACGTTTAAAAGCAACATAGCCTACAGGGAGAGGGGCAACTGAAATGTCCATGCCAGTGTGGCTCTCTAAACCTGTAAATCTGAGATTTCAAAATCAGAAATGAAAGTCAGAGAGAGCACCACGTCTTTATTAAAAACTAAACTTAAAAACCTTTGGTGCAGTAAAGGGAAGCTGTCGATACTTTCAACATCTCTGAATACATAAAACATGGGTGGAACTGCTGGGGGCGCCCTGGTAGAGTGTGCGCCCCGTGTACCAAGGCTCAGTCCTTACCGCAGTGGCCAGGGTTTGGAATCCGACCCACGGCCCTTTTCTGCATGTCTTCCCCCTCTCTTTCCCCCCTTTCCTGTCTACAACTATGCTATCCATTAAAGGCCGAAATGCCCAAAAATAATCTTAAAAAAAAAAAAAAAAAAAAAGAACGTGTGGAACTGGCAAAAAGGTTTACACATATGTGTCTAATAAATTCATGATGATGACTTTTCAACAGCACCACCAGTTTGCTTCTAAACATGGACTAAATTGTAGTCTGAGAGTTCAGAGAGTCCATAAATGGGGCTCTAGGGTCAGAGGAGGTCCCAGCCCCTCCTCGGATGTTTTCGGGCCAATTCTGGGTTCCTGCACCGGTTGTTTCTCTTTTTAGCTCTGTACCGAGTTCTCACCAACACCAAATGGCTGAAACTCAGATCCTCCTGTACTCTGACCGTGCTGCTAGCTTCAGCAGCGGCCTGCTCGTCGTCTTCAGTGGTGGAATGTGAGGAAGTACATTTACTCAAGTACTGTACCTAAGTACAAATGTTGAGGTACTTGAGTCTTTTCTCTTCTTGCCACTTTCTACTTCTACTCCGCTGTATTATAGAGAGACATATTGTACTTTTTACTCCACTACATAATCTGTTACTAGTTACTTTACAAATTAAGATTTCTGCACACAAAACACATGTAGTTTATAAAATATGTTTTATTATAATTGAAACTAGCCAACACCAATAGGCATACAAGTCCAGCTGAAATGATCAGATGATTAAACACTTAGTTGATTCACGTTTTTAAATTCACTATACGATTTTCTCAGGATTTTCTTTTTAAAAGAGTGAAATGACTGAGAAATATTCCTTTATTTATATAAACTGTGCAAAACAGCAGATGTGTCCAACAGTAAAACTGGAATAGCATTTTATCTCAAATAAAATGTAATAGCAATAACTTAAAACACTAACTTTATTGCTGTTTTGTTATTTTTTTAATGTGGCCACTCTTCACGTGGATTCGAACGCGTGTCTAACGCGCCTGCGGCAGAGGCAAATAAACTGCATTACCATTTTCGGCCACAGCAAGAGGTCAAAGGGCAAGTGGCGCTCTTTCAACATTTAGACCAGCGCCCTTAAAGTTTTAGCATGTCAAGAATATACATCGGATTACAACAATGAGAGTTTGGCCAACTAGGGAATCGAATGTTCTGAGCTATCCCGTTATGCGATTGGTTCCGAGGTGGTCACGTGTTTCGTGGACTCCATGTTGGATACCAACATTCATCTGATTCCCATTGACATTGGAACAGTGGAAAAATGTAATAAATTATTTAACAAATGGCATAAAGCACGGAAAAAATAAAAAAGTAAAAAAAAAAAAGTAAAAAAGTACCCAATTGTTGCGCGTTTGACTACACTGAAAGACAGGGAAGTGGCAAAAGATTTCACAAGTTCCCCCGAGAACCAAAAAGGTGAAAAGTATGGGAGCTGAAGGTGAAAAGAGCTAACTGGAGAGCAAGTGACTGCTCATTATTATGTGAGGTAAATGTCAATTTCTCTCTTCGACTTATAATAAATTACATTAGACAAATATAGTAATACCATCGTTAATGTGTAACATGCTGTCAAAAAGTTCTAACACTGCTTTAGAAATGAATTAAGTTTGAAGTTAGCCATGCCTTATGCTAGCGTTAGCTTTCACTAGCACCCGATGTACCTAAATGCTTGTGATCTTGCCATAGACATATGGCTTTTGATCTCGACTATACGTTGCTAACATTTGCTAACGTTAGCGCAACAGCCGTTAGCCTAGCCTGCTAGGTAAATATTACGACTGCCTTCAGAGTTTCCTATTTCTGCATCCATGTTGTCAACATAAGACTTGTAGCGTTAGTGCTCCTCTTGTACCATAATTTTATTGAATGAAATATTAAGCTTCGTTCCTATGAGATGGGCGGGTTTTTGTTATGTTACACACAAAGCTAACTGGCTATAGTTAGCCTGTATGCTAGCGGACATCAGAAAGGTAAACACTGCTCAGAGACTTATTAGGCGATGTGGTCACTCACTACAATGGGCATTTTTTAGAGGCCTATTTACGATATAGAAGGTAAATATACACTGGAATAGTTCCGTAAAGGCCGTTGACATATTAACAAACGTTGATATTAACTAGGGCTGTCAATCGATTAAAAAATGTAATCAAATTAATTACAGACTGTGATTAATTCATCTAAATTAATCGCATACATAATTTTTGCTGTGAAAGTATTTAAAATATTTCAATGCAAATGAATCAATGAATAATCAGCATTAGTGACATTAAAGTTAAAAAAAACTCTTTATTATTATTTTCAGTGTTCAAATAATGACCATATATATATATATATATATATATATACTGTTGTGGAAAATACCCTGGGTGCAGCAGGTGTAGATTAATTAACTGTTTTAGAATAATTGAAGATGAAACAAGTAACAAGAAATAGTAGACTGAAACCAATGTAGGTTTTTGTAATTTATTGAAGTACATATATTCTGCGCAGAATAGGAGAACTCGTTCACAAGATGCACGCAGCAACATGTGGAAGAGTCTTCAAAGTTCACACATCAAGAACATCAGCTTAAATACACAGATAAGAGAGAGGGAGTGACATCGCTTTAAGCACACAATTCAATCTAATAACAAATGAAGATAGACCTTCTGGTCTGTCTGGTTCACAGGGATGTTATGTCGTATAACCTGTAGAGACCTTGTGACTACGGTTGTATCTCAGTAAACCTAGGTTGGCTATTTTCTCACAGACAAATGTATTTAACTTCTCCTTGGGGGAGACATAACAAGAGCACATACAGAAATACAGAGTTACTTGGGTAAAATATAATTTTGCCATCACACTCCACTCTTTTGATTACAACCTAATCACAATAAAATAATTCAAAATTATATTAAAATATGTTGGTTACATTTAGCATGCTTTTTTTTTTTTTGTGAGGGATGAAAAAGAAACCCTCAGATTAAAGGGACAATATCTCACACAAAACAAAAACAAACAAAACAAACACCACTCTTTAGGTTAAATGAAATCAAACTAAATGAGATAAATCATAAATCTGAGTGGCTGTCCAATAAAAGATACACTGTGTCTGAGTCGTTATCCGTTTCGTCAGTCTTTTGAGTCATATGTGGGAAAGTTGTTAAAGCCAGAGATTCACAATTACAATCAAATTCTCAAGACTCTGTGAACTTTATCAATATTGTGTGAATCGGCTACTGTCCTATACTAAGGTGAAAAGGCCTGAAACGAATTTCTCTCCTTCCCCTGGCACCATTCGCTTTTCCCTAATGAAGCCGCCCCACGGAGGAATGTAATGCGCGTAGTGATGAGTGGCCTGCACAAGGGAAGACAAGACCGTAATTGAAGGGGTCAGATAAATTAAAGTGCATCTACCCGTCCATAAGGGTGGCAGAAATTGATACCAGGAGTCACCACAGAGCCAGACAAAATCCACTAACGAGCCCGCACCAGAATCATCTGGCCAGCGCAAGCAAGTGGGTTTTGGATGGATCCAGAATGGATGCCTCGATGACCCCTGGAGATGAAAACAAGCATGCACTAAGTTTAAATTTACCGTTTCCGCATGTGTTGTTCAGTGTGCGCTTGCAGTCGGTAGTCGAACCCAAGTAATGGGACCCAAAATGACGAGCGTGTTCTATGCAAAGGTCATGAGTCAAATTTGTCATGAGGCTGTGATGAAATTGACCAAATAGCATCGGATGCTTTACCGTTTTTAGTTTTAATCAGAGTACCATTAAGGGAACGCACTAGACGATTAGCGAATTCAGCGCATACGGGCGGTTGGGACGGTGAGGTATAAAGCTGCTCCCCTTTAGTCTCGACATGCATGAGGGCGGTCATTACACAAATAGTATCATGCAGACTTAACGGTTGTGGTTTAACGGGTGCGGCCTGTTTTTGTGAGAGGGCGAAGAGAGAACAGACGTAACAGGACTCATTATAACCCGCATCGTGAGTGAACTTTTTGATTGAGCCTAACCAGCTATTCGTAGAGAAGGCTCCGCCATCGTCATTAGAGGAGGACATCCATGTGGATGATAAAGCGTCTTTCAGTGTCAGTAACATAGCAAGAGAAGAAAATGTAACTCTTTATTGACAGTCGATTCTAGAAAAAGAGGAAGGTTCTCTCTGCTGCGTAGTTGTCATAGTACCTACATGGAAGGGTCAGTGTCGTTAAAGTCATAAAAGGGAGTAGTTATGCTGACTGGTGGTCTGTCAAACTTCTCTAAACATAAACAAAGCGATAATCAGACATACAGTGATAAAAAAGAAACTGGTTACACATCTGATGACTTCACACAGACGCGGCTGGTGCCACTGAATTCTCCATGGTCTCTGTTGCTCCATGCTGTGATGGAGGGAGAGTCTGCTCCCTGTGGGATGTGCTGTGTGTGTGTGTGTGGAGCACAGCAGAGGAATGTCTGTCAGAGGGAGAATGTGTGACGTCACTGCTGCTGCTGCATGTGTGTGTGAAGAAAAATGTACGATACCAAATGTTTGGCTATTAGAGATGTTATCTGGCCGTTCTGTCAAACGGTTTGTTCCCACGTCGTCGTCTCGGGAGGGGTTGCTGAAAAGTGCACAGAGTCCGTCTGTCAGGCACGTTTTTCAGTCCTCCGGCGTAGGTGACACCTGGCTTAGGGCACTTGTAGCAGGCTTTGGCTCGCCTGAGACCTTCCCTGGATCCGGGACTCTCCGGCAATGCGATGCGTGAACCCAAGTTGCCCTCTCAGCGACCTCTACGGCGGTGTGGGTGATGAGAAAAAACCTGGAATGGGCCTTTCCACCGTTTGGATTGCCAGTTCTTTCTCCGAGATCTTTGATGCCAACAAAAGTCCCCGGGCTCCTCTGCTGCTCTGGGCAGACCTGCGGAAAACTGGACTCTGATGGCAGAAAGAGCATAGGAGAGTTGCATACATTCTATCCTATCACTTCGCACAGAGCGGTGGATGGAGGGGGTGCCTTTGGGGCCTCTGTCCCTACCTGTGTCAAAAAAGATTTTTTTAACACCCTAAAAAGTGAACTCCTATTTTAAAAGCTATGTTTTGGAAGCTATTATTAGCCTATTTTTAAATGCTATTATTTCCCTACTAATTATTATTACGCCCGTTATATTATTATATGTTACCATATCATCCCTACTCATTAAGGCATGACAAAGCACATGACTTAATATGCAGCAAATATAATAATCTGTGTCATTAGTTTAGTAATTAACACTGACTTGTGGTAATACAGCAAAACCCTATATAAGAGCAAGAGAAAAAGTCCAATAAACATTTGTTTAGAGGGAAGAATCACCAACAAAGTGTTTAACTTTGATTAGCACTTAATAATGCAATGTAGACAGTTTGTAATTTAGTCGCTTAAAAATACAAAATGAAGACTATAATGCAAGTTTAAAAACAATTGACTAGGGCACAATCTGAAATGAACTGAGTTTAGCTTTAAACCCGATATAAATCCAATACCGCGTTGTAATCTAGTCAAAACAAAACAAGTGTGAATTAACAAAAGATATGTTTATTTCAAGGCAGTATTGTCAAGCAATACAAAGTAAGGCTAATCAAAATTTGTGAATAACTGAAATTGTTATGAATTAAAGTTAAGTGGGTTATCGAAACCACGGGCACTTTAATTAACAATCTATCAATAGAAGTGTTACCTGACCAGGGACAGGAATCACATAATATAATGTATGCATCAGGCATTTTGCTCAAGAAATGCTTTGTCCCTAATTGTGCTAAACTAGAAACCTTATTTACTCAGTCAACGCTACAAACTTAATTATAGGCATTTTATTTGGCCTTTAAGCAGGGAAGGCTACTATGCAAGTAGTGATGTTATTTAAAGCTACAGCTTGAAACTTTGATAAAAACCTGACTCAATATTTGCTTTCACCAATCAGATCATCTGTGGAAACAAATTAGGGAAACAACCAAATTGCACACGAAAATAAGTTTCTGAAAGAATTTTAGGTGAGAAATACGCAATGAACTAACAGAATATTGATCATTTTATTCAATTTGGCATTCAGGTTTACTGCAGTTCATGGGCAGTCATTTGACACTGTGCAGAGATTCCTCGGTTCTGATTTGTAATTAGTGCTTGGAAAACCTAGGAAAAACAGAGGAACATTATCTTTTCACTGACTGTCTGTGTAATGTGCTCCTGTTTTTAGTCTAAACAAATTATCTACTGAACTTTAACTGATACTGAAATTTACTTAAAAATCTACTTAAAAATCCAAATGATGTGAACACTTTATACTTTTAACATCTTATTTATGAAGCTACTATTATCCCTCCTGTTTGAGGCATGTAAAACACATGACTCAAACACTCAGTATATATAAATAATGTTTTAGTGGTTTCTCCATTAACACTGTCCTGTCTTACACAGAAATACCTGTATAAAAGTAACAAAAGTTAAAACACCAATCACCAAAAGAAAACGTTTTCAACATCATGTTAATAGTTTAAACAATTTTATCATATAGTAACTAAAATGCAACCAAAATCTATAGTGCAGTTCTGCTGAAATCCCACTAGAGTACAATATTAAATGCTGATAGATCTCTATAAACCTGAATCAGTTTCAATATGGTCTTAACCAAGAAACTCAGATATACCCAGCAAACTATGTTTATCATGTTTGCAACACAAAATAATACTAATTGCTGTCTAGTATTTAGCATAGTCACAAATTAAACTAAGCGCTGAGTGCTTCAGTCTGGTTATCCAATTTGTATTTTGAAAACATATCACATTGTACGATCTATGCCAAGACGTGTATCAAAATCAACATTGCTGAACCTAAATTCGAAATCCAAATGTCCTTATGTTATCTTTGGGTGTGTGTGTGTGAAAGCCCCTACCTTGGCTGCTTCTCTGAGCTTCTGTAAGGAAAGAAAACAAACACACTCCTCCTTTTCTGCATGGTAAACACACACATTTCAACGCCTTTAAAGAAGATGTTGTCCCACAGTTTAGAAAACTGTAAGTGTTCAAATAAATTCTGTTAGCCAATTAAATGGTTTTAGCACCTACTCATTAAGTTGATTAGTAGGTCTAGTTGATAGACAACCCTAAAACAAGTAATACAATCATAAACATGTGTGGTGTAACAAATTCCAAATTGTGTTACCCCAAAAAGTATGTAAGATCACAATAGTATCTAAGTGTTGAGTTTGTTTATTTTAGACAAAGAGACACAAAAATGATCCTCCCATCTAACGAAAATGATTTACTGGCCTAGAAACTGCATGTATAATGCTTGTTGTCCGTTATCTGTGTGTGTTACTCAGGGAGAGCCTGTCTGCCAGCTGTCCTTCTTCAAGGACAGAGGAGAGCCGTGTTATCGCTCAGTGGCTAATTCATTTGGAAGAAAGTGCAAAATAACCCAAACAGAGGCATGTGAAAGTATTTCAGGTTGTTATGCAAAAATAGAAAAATAGATCAGAATTGGCATTCCGTGTCCACTGGAGTACTGAGGAAAAGAGGAAAGTTAGACAACGCATCAACAGGAACACGTTTATGTAACATCCCCTATAATCCCCTGAAGAATAGTGTACGAAGTAAGTCCGTAACACGAAATGTTTTACAAGAGCTCAAAATTCCTACTTATCTAAAGGAAAATCAAACTTGGTCAGAAACGACTCCCAACAGTTAATAGGGAGTTAAAACCGGAAAAAACGCATGAGATCACTTCCTGTCTTAGATGGTGTGGTTTTTCTGGGACTTGTAGTCCAAGTTGCCGTGTGATGACTACAAGCAGAAAAAGAAAAAGTGATCAAATGGACATCAACATTTTGGAGTTGCTCAGAGATAGCGCGGTATCTGAGAGTGAAACATCAATTGAAAAAAAACTTTATTTTTACCGTGCACAACGAATTGTGTGTTTGTAGCATAGGGTCCCGCAAACGGTGGGCACCTGCAGGCACAAACACGCGCTTGTGGTGAAGATGTGTCTGAACTAATCAGTGCAGTCAGTCGGTCTGTCACAGTCCAGTCAGGAAAAAAAAGTCCTGATAGTGTCTCCTGATCTATAGGAGAGAAAAACAAACAGGATGTGAGACAATGAGTAAAGAAAAATATGCTGTGGTTTTGTCAGTCAAGTGAAAAGCACTGGAACTCATCCTTTAATCCAAAAAACTCATCTGTGTGTTCTTCATCTGGAACAAAAAAAGAAAAACGAGAGTGCCCAGTCATTTTGTTGTGACTTTGGGTGTATCTCTCTAGGCAAAAACAATTTTTACGTCTTATCAGACGGGAGGTTTAACAGTCTGACAGAGAGAAACGCACACTTGGAGCTTTAAGCAAAAAGTGTGTGTTTATAATGCGTCCAAAATAGTTAGCCAACTAATGATTGGTATTCAGACACACAATTCCAAAAACGTATTACTTTACAACCGTTATTCCAAAATGGAGACATATAACCTTTCTGCCTAATAAGTAGGCTTGTGCAACTAAAGCTTCGGAGGGGGAAAAATTAGTTTGTGGCCTGTTTTAGTTTTTTTTCCCTGGATAATCTGTAGGAAAACCTGTCAGAAAAAAACTATCTAATTTGCCGTCTATTCTACCTAAGAGGAAATAAAATTATAATCCCCATCCTCCCAAATACAAATGACCAGCGTTAATGCTTTTTAACTCTAAGATTTTAATTTTAGAACCCCAAAACACACTCAGATTTATGAGCGTTACTAATGTCAAATGCACACGTCAGGCAGCTGTCACCGGATCTGAGAAAATACATAGTCTAGTCTACTGTAATTTGGGGGGGGTAAACTCTGTCAAGAATATCGTCTTCAGACGCGTTTTATTGGAAACCTATCTGTATCACTCTATATCCTAAATTGCAAACAAAACAAAGAGCAAGACAGTGTATCAGTGCGAAGCAGTGTCTTCATTGCAAAGCATTGTGTGTGCATTTTGTTTGAGTGTGGTTTTTTACTCATCTGTAGCCGGCGTGAGCGTGGTCCCCAGACTTTTCAGCACCTCCGCCCGTGTTGTTTCTCTGTCCCACCGTCCTTGGACACATCCGTCTCCAATGTCCGTGCTGACCACAGTTGAAACAAGTGACTTTATCCACTTGTTGAATGTTGCCACGGAGTCGTCTCCCCCTGCCTCTCGCCTGCCTCTCGCCTGCCTCCCAGGGTGACCCCTGCCTCCCAGGGTGACCCCTGTCTCTGTTGACAACAGCAGCTGTTGCTTCCAACAGTTTCATCTGTTTCTCCTCGCGGTGTTTTTGAGACCTTCTGTCCATGTTTCTAGATATCCGCTCGAGGTCCAGCAGGACGAGCAGCTCTATCAGGCGTGGGTCAAGATCTTTGAGTTCTGTCCGCTGCTGATGCAGTGGAGGGGCTGAGGCAGGGAGTGGATCAGGTGTCTTCTCCTCTGGCATGCACGTGGTCTGTGGCTGCTCGGGCACGGCTGGTCTGTGCGTTGTCTGTGGTGGGTGAGATGGTGTTGGCGGAGGGCTTCCAAGCGGGAAACTCACGACCCTAGGACTCGGATAGAGAGAGTAAGAAGCATTACAGTCAGAGTGTGTGTGCATGTTATCAGTGTTTAGCAGAGAAGGCTCAGGTTGTAATTGCAGTCTCTCCCTGATGTTGGCTTCGTTTATCCATATTTGAAGGCATTTTTTGTTATCCCGTAAGAACTTTAATTTGTAATACCTTTTAATTTTTGATTTCCCCCCTACTCTGATTTCTTCTTCCTCTAATCCCTGTCTCAGATCTTTTAGCTTGCCCGTGCACAGCGTTCCCTTTTCAGGAAAGCCAAAACTCTCAACCCAATATGGTCCTACATATTTAACACTCTGAAGGCCGTACTTTTTCACCATTTCTTCAATAAGCTACCCTGCCAGGGCGGGTGACGACGACTGGTCGGAGCCCATTTCAATACCGAAATGAGGGAAAACGTTTTCTTAACCGTGCTCGTAAACCGTCGCTCACGAGGTCGCTTTCGGACATAAAGCGACAGAAAAACCGATCAATGGTTCAATTCCCGGAAGAACCACCGAACAACCGTAAGCAAGTCAGCGTCGCTTAAAATCAAGGGTTTAATTCCCGGATAAACCACCCAAAAACCGTAAGCAAGTCAGTGTCGCTTAAAATCAAGGGTTTAATTCCCGGATAAACCACCCAAAAACCGTAAGCAAGTCAGTGTCGCTTAAGACGTCACCCGAATGCCGCCCTGACAGGGTCCTCCTCTGAGATATGGTAGCCCGAGTGTTGTTTGTGCAGTCAGAATAACAGAAAAAAAAACCCAAAAAGGTCCTCAGTCTTTTCACGTGTCAAACACGACAGTATTTGTTTCTTATGTCTTCACAAGTCAATTCAAATTATTGTAATTTTTAGAAAAACATAAACTTACCCTGCTGTTAGGAGATTTTCCTTTTCTTTTAGATCAGCGTGGAGTGTCCCGGGGAGCTCTGTGCATGCTTACTGATCCTCCACTCTGAAACTTTGATTTAGAGGTTTGAGGCGTTATCTCTGGCCCTGGAGAGCACAGAAATTCCGGAGAGCAAGTCCTCAGCCCACGCACAGAAGCTCACCAGCAGACACCCAGCACTGATCCCACTTCTGACACCAGTTTGTTGTGGAAAATACCCTGGGTGCAGCAGGTGTAGATTAATTAACTGTTTTAGAATAATTGAAGATGAAACAAGTAACAAGAAATAGTAGACTGAAACCAATGTAGGTTTTTGTAATTTATTGAAGTACATATATTCTGCGCAGAATAGGAGAACTCGTTCACAAGATGCACGCAGCAACATGTGGAAGAGTCTTCAAAGTTCACACATCAAGAACATCAGCTTAAATACACAGATAAGAGAGAGGGAGTGACATCGCTTTAAGCACACAATTCAATCTAATAACAAATGAAGATAGACCTTCTGGTCTGTCTGGTTCACAGGGATGTTATGTCGTATAACCTGTAGAGACCTTGTGACTACGGTTGTATCTCAGTAAACCTAGGTTGGCTATTTTCTCACAGACAAATGTATTTAACTTCTCCTTGGGGGAGACATAACAAGAGCACATACAGAAATACAGAGTTACTTGGGTAAAATATAATTTTGCCATCACAATACATATACATATACAATCAACACAATCAACCTAATATGCTGAGGAAATCAATTCAAAAGGGTATTTTACGCCCATGATTTGAGTTGGCCAAACTCTCTATATTAAGGGCGCTGCACCTGCAAAATTTCACCCAATCATACTGAGGGAATTTGCACTTTGGTACAGTTGACCTCCTACTTGCAGTGATGGAATGTAACTAAGTGCATTTCCCTAACTACTAGGTCGGTGCTGTCGCCTGTGACAAAACAGTACTTCATATACACTCACCTAAAGGATTATTAGGAACACCTGTTAAATTTCTCATTAATTCAATTATCGGACCAACCAATCACATGGCAGCTGCTTAAATGCATTTAGGGGTGTCGTAGAGGTCTAGACAATCTCCTGAACTCCAATGTGTCAGAATGGGAAAGAAAGGTGATCTAAGCAACTTTGAGCGTGGCATGGTTGTTGGTGCCAGACGGGCTGGTCTGAGTATTTCCCAATCTGCTCAATTACTGGGATTTTCACGCACAACCATTTCTAGGGTTTACAAAGAATGGTCTGAAAAAGGAAAAACATCCAGTATTCTGCAGTCCTGTGGACGCCTTGTTGATGCTAGAGGTCAGAGGCGAATGGGCCGAGTGATTCAAGCTGATAGAAGAATAACCACTCGTTACAACCGAGGTATGCAGCAAATCATTCATGAAGCCACAACACGAACAACCTTGAGGCGGATGGGCTACACCAGCAGAAGACCCCACCGGGTACCACTCATCTCCACTAAAAATAGGAAAATGAGGCTACAATTTGCACGAGCTCACCAAAATTGGACAGTTGAAGACTGGAAAAATTTTGCCTGGTGTGATGAGTCTCGATTTCTGTTGAGACATTCTGATGGTAGAGTCAGAATTTGGCGTTTAACAGAATGAGAACATGGATCCGTCGTGCCTTGTTACCACTGTGCAGGCTGGCTCATCAATTTCAAACTCGTTGCCCATGGGGCATGCACTGATGACCCCTGGATGGCCAGGTTTTCGGAAAAAAAATATTTCAAAGGGTGTATACTTTGTTGAGTCCTGCAGCATGAAAAAAAAGTTTAAGCAAAAGTGAACAAGTTTCATTTTTAGTTCCTAATTTTCTTGTTTTTCTTTGTAGATTTTCAATTTTGGAATGTTGAGGTGTGTAAATTGCTATGAATGGTCATGGGTGCCCATCCAGCAGTGGTTCCTCTCACTCCTGTTTTTATAGTATTTATGCCAAATCTAGTTTCAATATGTGAAAGCATTGCTGAGATATGAAGACACTTCCTGTAATTATAGTACCCCCCTTCACTCCCAGTGGTCAAACCTAACCAATTTAAGTAGGGAATGGGCCCCTGAGTCTATGCACCAACTGTGGAAACACAATGGGTGCCTACACAGTTTGGATGCTTGGCCTCCAACCTACCAAAAAAGTAAAAGTTTCATTTGCTGGTTGAAAACACACACAAACCAGTATTGGCAGTATTTATGCCGTATATGACAGCCTGCAAGTGCAGATCCCAATCATTCTGATGCTGATTAACGTAGCGTCTCAGTGCGCTCTTCACATTTTAATTCGTACGTTCGTCCTGTATAACAGTTGGACATATTATACACATGCACTATGCAAAGTCTACTGACATAATATCAATAAAATGTAGCCAGGTTTACCTGGCCGTTTGATTGGGGATGGTAGGCGCTCGTCACTGCATGCTCACTGCATGCTCAATGTTTAAAATGGAGAATAACTCCTTGTTGACCTAAGTAAATACATGCAAAATCATTAAAAGAGTATTGCAATACAATCTAAATATATTAAAACATTGTTGACTTCTCCTGCTGTAAGACCCTTACACACACACACGCACACACACACACACACACACACACACACACACAAGAGATCCTCACATATAGTCCCACATTATGAAATAGGGCCAGGGAGAGTCCAATTTTGAGTTTAGTTTGGGAGCATGACATGTACGTTAGAAATCTCTGAAGTCTGAAAGCATGTCAGTAAGTCAGTTAAAGTGACATGCAGGAACGATATGATTGCAGTATGGAAAAATCCATAATCTGACAAATATACCATGCATCATGAATATGATCAGACCCTAACCCTAACAAAGACCTCCCGTACCTCATTGACAAACTCCTTCCCTCTGTCAGTGATTATTTTTTTAGCTGGACCAAACAAATAAAATTTTGCAGTGACAGCTTTTGCAACCTCAATTCCACATTTTGAGGGGAGAGCATCTGCAACCACAAACTTGCTGTACAAATCTGTCATGGTCATTATGTATGTCATCCCTTTCTCTGTTTCTTGCAACGGACCCATCAGGTCTAACCCCAGTACAGTCCAGTTCTCCTTCACCTGTGAAAATGCCAGTAATCAGGTCAATAACAAAGCACTTGTGCCTGTCCTTTTATCCCAGCATCACACCACTGGGACACTTTATCACTTATCACACTGGTATCATACACAATGTTTTGCATTGCATGGCTGTGTGGGCAACTTTAAAGTAAATGGTAAAAACATATGCAATACAACCAGTTACAATGTTATTAAATCTTACCTTTATTGGGTGGAGGATGGGGGCCACTGTGTTTATGGGGTCATTGACCTGACAGACATGACAGCACCTGACCTATATCAGAACAGAAGCCAATTTAAAAAAAAAAACATGTAACAGAGGGCAGTTAGTGTGGTTTGGCAGCATGTACATTCTTTGAGATAAGTGAGATTGGTACACATGTTTTTTTTTAAGTTTTACCATTCTTACCAAGTTACAAACATCTTGCTTTATACTTTGCCAATAGTAGCTTGCAATTACACGGTTCTGGGTGCCCCTGACCCCATTATGGTTGCTGTGGTCGTGGCACTCAGTGAGCACAGATTTCTTCTCCTGCTCCGACATAACCACCATGCGCAGGTACTGCTGAGCGCAGCCAGTGTAAAACAGCCTACCATCTGTTGTGACAGGATCATTGGGTGAGGGTACACAAACATACACATGTCAACTCCACATCATCATCTATTATTTTTTAAATAGTATCTACTTTTTAAAGTCTTTACACAGTCATTGAGTTGACCAGTCTTCATTTAACTGCTGTTGTGCATAACAAATCAATCAATCTTGTATGTAGACAACAAAATTACCCTTTAAGATGAAAGTACCGGCAGACCGCTTGATCTTCCATTTGAATGACTTTTCCCAACTAGACAGCATTTGCCCAGTCTCCAAATAGGACTTCAAGTTTTGAAAAAAATTAAATTCTGCCATAGTCTGTGGTGATAAACAAGTGACATTCACAGTCAGTCTCTGTAACTGCAGTGTAACAAATAATTTAACTTCAAAACTGTCTTGTGTTTACTGTTGAATTTAGTATTGAATTTACATACATTAAATTACAACATTTGATGTACTGTATTTTCATTTCCCCCCCACTTACCTTATCAATACTGTATTTTCATTTCCTCCCACTTACCTTATCAATTTGAGAGCCTAACCCTAGCTAGCAAGATTATAGCTAGCTAGCTAGCTAGATGTTCGCGCCACTTCCTTCGCCTTCTATCTACCCAAATCAGAAAAAGTTGGGACAGTATGGAAAACACAAATAAAAAAAGAAAGTAGTGATTTCTAAATGTACCTTGACTTGTATTTCATTGCAGACAATACAACAGCACATCATTTAATGTGTTCCTCATGATTTGTATTGTTTTTTTTTCCCAAAAAAACAAAATGCCTATTTTGGTTCTTGCAACACATTTCAAAAAAAGTTGGAATAGTAAAGCATTTACCACTTTGTAATGTTGCCATTCCTTTTCACAACACTTAAAAGACGTATAGGGACTGAAGACACCAAGTGATGACGTGTTTCAGGTGTAATTTTGTCCCATTCTTGCTGCAAACAAGTCTTAAGGTGGGCAACAGTATGGGGTCTTCGTTGTCGCATTTTGCGCTTCAAAATGGGCCACACATTCTCTATTGGAGACAGGTTGGGACTGCAGGCAAGCCAGTCAAGTACCCGTGTCCTCTTCCTCCGCAGCCAGGACTTTGTAATGTGTGCAGAATGTGGTTTTGCATTATCTTGTTGAAATATGCATGGACGTCCCTGGAAAAGATGTCTTCTTGAAGGCAGCATATTGTGCTCCAAAATCTCTATGTACTTTTCAGCATTAATGGTGCCATCACAGAAGTGCAAGTTACCTTTGCCAAGGGCACTGACACAACCCCATACCATGACAGACCCTAGCTTTTGGACTTGTTGCTGGTAACAGTCTGGATGATCCTTTTCTTCTTTGGTCTGGAGCACACAGCGTCCATTTCTCCCAAAAAATACCTGAAATACTGATTCATCTGACCACAGTACACGTTTCCACTGTGTGATGGTCCATCCCAGATGCCTCCGAGCCCAGAGAAGTCGACGGCGCTTCTGGACACTGTTAACATAGGGCTTTCTTTTGGCACAGTACAGTTTTAACTGGCATTTGTGGATGTAACTACGTATTGTGGTACTGGACAAAGGTTTGCCAAAGTAGCCCTGAGCCCATGTGGTGATATCGCTTATAGATGAATGACGATTCTTGATGCAGTGCCGCCTGAGGGATTGGAGATCACGGTTGTTCAGCTTAGGCTTGCGCCCTTGTCCTTTACGCACTGAAATTCCTCCACATTCCTTGAATCTTTTAATTATGTTATGCACTGTTGAAGGTGAAATAAGCAAATGCCTCCCTATCTTTCTTTGAGGAACATTGTTTTTAAACATTTCAATAATTTTCTCACGTATTTGTTGGCAAACTGGCGATCCTCGGCCCATCTTTACTTCTAAAGGACTAGACCTTTCTTGGATGCTGCTTTTGTACCAAATCATAATTACAATCACCTGTTGACATCACCTGTTTCAAATCACATCATTATCATCTAGGGCTGAAACGATTCATCGAGTTACTCGAGTTACTCGATTACAAAAATTCCTCGAGGCAAAAACTCTGCCTCGAAGCCTCGTTAAATTCCTATGACGCGCACTATACACGCAGGGATCTGATTGCCACCACTGACACCACTAGCGCGCGATACATTTTGAATTTAGTTAGCGCGATGGCGGAGAGTAAAGATGTCCAGAAACGGCAGAGAATGTCTAAAGTTTGGGAAGAGAACAAGGTGCAATGTGTCTACTGACCTGGCATACCACAGCAGTACGACTTCAATGATTCAGCATCTGAACCGAAAACATCCACTCCACGCCGTTTCACCGAGCGTCGCTGAAACAAGGTAACGTAGCCTAAGCAGCCGCTGATTTTAATCGCATACTGTATTTGTAGCGATGTCGTGATGCGGTTTGACTAGATATGATGTTTAGCTTGGATGTTTTTAACTAGTAAACTTATTCACGTTCAATTGCAAGAGAGTATAGCCTAAAAAAAAACCTTCACACACACACACCCTTGTCTCTCACTCTTCCGTGTGCGCGCGCGCACACACACACACACACATAGGTTGCTAGGTTACCATAGAAAATAGGCTCACCCCCGAAATTCTATATTATTTGTTAGTAGCCTAATGGTAAATGCTGCAGGTGTAGAAATCTACATAAAACAGATATTTACTTTGATGTCAGGGCTAGATTACAGCATCAAACTTAATTAAATTAAATTGCCAAATGTTGGAGTTGGAATAAATACCTCTGTTCTTTTGAGAAATAAAAGCCAAATGCTTGATCATTTTACAGCCACATCATTTTCGTTATACATTATTTGTTTTGGTTGTTTCAAAACGCAAAAAAAATTATCTGATTAATCGATCGATTAATTTCTAGATTAATCGATTACAAAAAGAATCGATAGCTGCAGCCCTATTATCATCATAATTTACCTGATTACTAGCCCTAAATTGCTCCTGTCCCAACCTTTTTTGGAATGTGTTGCAGGTCTGAATGACAGGAAAGGATGTATATTTACAAATGAAATTAAGTTGACCAGACAAAACATGAAATATGTTGTGTTCACATTGTCTGCAATGAAATACAAGTCAAAGTACATTTAGAAATCACTACTTTCTTTTTTTATTTGTGTTTTCCATACTGTCCCAACTTTTTCTGATTTGGGGTTGTATTTATCTCTGGGAAGTAAAATGTTAGATCTGTTAGATTTAGTTATAAACTCAAATACTACCTGTAGCCTATTATCTATATTGTATTTCCATTTTCCCCCACTTACCTTAACAATTTGACAAGATGTTTGCTCGTTACAAGCATAGACAGTATATAACAAAGACAGTATATAGATATATAAAAGGTCACAAGCGTTTGTAGAACGACGTTAGTCACCCCGTCATTTTGCGACAATGACGCATGCGCAACTCGACACGACTCAGATCGTGTTGCTACTGTACTGTAGCTACTGCGCATGTGCGAGTGGAATCAAAGAGTACAGAAGGAAAGATGATTCACTCTGTCAGCTAAAACAGAGACCTAAACACAAGGTGAAAAGAGGAGCTGCAGCAGTGAGAGAGAGCTGTGCTGTACAACAAAAATATAGTGTTTTTTGAAAATTAAACCATGTAAATTTATTCTGGTACAACCTTAAAATACAATTATGAACCTGAAAATGAGCATAATATGGCATCTTTAAACTTCCCCCTCCCCAGTTACATGGGTTCCATAGAAAGGTTCCTAACAAAGTATATCAACTAACACTATATATACACTATATATAGTGTTATATACAGGGCTTAAAGTATTCCGGCACTGTGCCGGATCTCTGGCATGCGGCTGTGAGGAAAAAAATAAATAAAAAAATTGGGAACTTGCATGCGGTTTAATATTTTCGAGTCAATTGATTTCACCTACCAATCATATGAGAGGAACGCAGCTCTAACTAACTAAGGGATTAAAGTACTCAGGGCTTTGTGCCGGATTTCTGGCGTATGACTATTTTAGAAAAATAAATAAATTAAAAAGTCCATATGGGATTTGTTTTTGATGCGCTGGGTTTAACCAATCATCGAACTTCCACCTACCAATGAAACGAGTTCTAGCCAATCAGTTGCAAAGTCGGGCGGGTCTTTGCCGAAAAGCAGAGTGCGGTGTGGTCTCCCGGAGACCGCCTCCGTTGTAACGCGGCTAAAGAAATGGAGGCAAAGTTTATCAAACTTGGAGCATGTAGATACAGCTTTAGTTGAGAAAGGAGTTAAAAACAAATGGCGCTGGGCATGAATAGATGACAAGAAGAAACGGGTGGAGACGGTACGGCAGCAGCGGTAAGAAAGTGCTTGCTAGCGTAGCTATATATCTATGGCTAGTCACAAAGCTTCGGTCCGTGCACTTTGTCATACGAGTACGTTATAGGCAATGACCGCTACCGCTGCGACTTCACTGACCGACTGTGTTTATGATACGTGTGTGCACGTTCGTAGTGGAACACGACTTGTCATTAACGATGGCCACTGTGTAAAAGCTCTCTGAAGCCCAAACTGCCTTGACAAAGCAGTCTGTTTGGAATCAGCATGGCAGTTATTAAACATAACGGCCTTGTCCCAGAGTTTAGACGTTTAGATTAGAATCTGTTTTTACAGAGGCCATTGATGAGATGTGGGCAAGCCAGCAGCGACACCTGGAGTGCATCCAGGATCCGCCAGGCATGATCATGTACAGGGTGGCGCGTACCACAAACATCAACGTGGACGTGCCCTTCTACAAATGTATGCGTTGAAGCAACAGCCTGGAAGGATTCCACAAAACTGTTCCACACATGATGCCAGGTACACAAAAAAATTTAAAATAATAATTTGAATATCTTTTATTGTATTAGAAGCAACAATTACAATTAGAAGCCTCTTGTGATGTTTCTGGTGATAGGTTACAACAACTATCACAAATACAATAAAAGGTATTCGAATAATGGCATTTCAATTTTTTATATTAATACAACCCTCAAATGAAAACTATAGTTGAATCTAACTTTATCATCTTACACTTTTAGTAGGGTGAGTGACACCACCCATCACAATACTTGAAAGAAGTTAATGTAATATACAAAAATGGCATTTGTGCTCCCTGTACATAGTGGTACATGACATACAAACACAATAACATGAAAGGATAATGGCTTTATTCTGGATTCATTGAGTGTGCTTCATGAGTTGTATACTTGTTGAATTTATCATATTTGCATTTTGTACTGTTTACTTTAACATAGTCTAGTGCTCACAAAATAGTTTGACCACTTGGGGGAGACACTGCATTCATTGCCATCTTCTGATAATTACATATTTATCCACTAGAAGGCGCACCTGCACACACCTGCACTTAGACTGCAAGCCCGGTAAAGCCTCTATGTTTATAAGAAGCGGGCACTATGTGTGAATTCATCCACTTCAGAGGGACAGATGTCGGGGGAGTTGATGGTGATTGGTATCCAATAATTTCAAGAATGTTTCTTGAACTATTCCTGAAGGAATTTTACTTCAGGCTATTACAGGGAGATTTTGTCATCAAATAATTTCAATAAGGTTTCTTGAACTACAACTGAAGGAGTTTTACTTCATTACCAGGAGCAATATCTTTTAGGCCTAGATAAATACATTCAGTAGGCCAATATCTGTCCGTGACATGCTGGAGAGTGCTGGAAAGGGAATAAATAACAATTACGCAGCGCTTTTGGACACAGCTGTTTCTGTCAAGTGAAACTAAACTGACATCTCCAACAACTAGCCGAATCAGTGTTAGTTAAACGTCTCTGTTAACAAAAAACAGGCACTTGACTGCAGGCTCAAAGTGGCGCGGGCCGAAGATCTAAACTTTATGTAGACATGAAGTGAGGCGTCAGGTCTTGTAGAGACAAAGTCAGACAACTCTAAGTCTTCAAACAGACAGCAGAGCATTAGGTTAGGTAGCCTATTATCTGCATTATGCCAAAGGTCATTAAAAGAGTTTGATGTCAAAGCTTAATAAGCTTATCGAAAAATGTAGGTAGCTTTACAAGCTGGCTTACAGTCTCATTGCTGACAGACATGCACAGCAATGACGGCTTGGAGATTGGGGGATAGAGAGAGGTAGTATCAAATTCTACAACTCCCTATCAATGCCCATATCTATGCATATTTACGTCATTGTTTTTTTTATCTCCTGGAAAGTAATAATTTATTAGGCTACCCTACTTTTAAACTGTTTAGACATGAGGCGTTGGGTCTTATAGTAACACCTAAGACAAATTGCTTTACTAACAACCCTGTTTTTTCTGATTACAAATATTGATAGTTTTCCCATTCCTTTGATTATTATGAACTGCTGCAGTCAGCGCGGGGAAGTTTTTCTGGCAGGCTGCTAGAGTAGAAGTCAAAATGAAGCAAAGTTACAAGTCAAATTAAAACCTCTTATCAGCCAAGCTAAGCATAATACTGATGTGAACAATAAAATAACACCTGCCTGTTATAACCCTGCATATCGCCAGGTCCTGGAAGGCCTTCTTTGCCTTTCTTCCCCGCAGGCTATACTGTGTCAGCACCTCATTGGTTGCCACTCACCATAGCATGCAGCGGACGGCAGTACCTCCGGTCGAACCTCCGAGGGTTGTCAGGAAAAGTTGCTGTAAAACATATATTCTTCCTCCTCCTCCTCCTTTCCCAAGTCTTCCTCCATGAACTTGTCCTGAGGTACATCCCATGTCCCTTATTTGATAGCTCCTCGACTCCTCTGTCCTCGGCTGAACTGGAAGTTGTTCTGTCCCTCCTCAGTGAAGGCCGTCTCAAAGCTCTTATTTCTGTCCTGAGGGCCGAGGAGCGAGCATCGAGGAGGGAACACCTCGGAGATATAGCCGAGGAAACACGAGAGCAGCCTTCCAGGAAGCCGTGCAGTTCTCTCCTGTTCCTCCTCGGTGGGAGGGACTAAGACGCGATGAAGGGAGGCAAGTGGAGGACTCGAGGAGGCAATTTAAGCAACATGACATGCAGCTCTGGTTGTCGTCCCCTGCCTCTCCCTCCTACTCCCCTTGCTCTCTGTCTATTGTCAGCATCATCTGTTTAAAGCAGGTAATCTACCCGTTGACCTATTTATAGGCCTATACTAAAGCAGTGATTGGTTAGTGATCAGTTAAGCAATTAGTGTTTGCACATATGAGGAGAGTGTGTGACCTGGTGAATAAGTGTAGCATTTTGATTGGTTGTAAGTCACTTCCTGTTAGATTTGTGTGTCTTAGGTAGAGAAGTGTGTGTAGTGTGTTTTATCCAATTGAAATCTGAGTGAAAGGCTGAGAAATAGCTCCTGGTGTTGGAGATTTGGTGTGTAGTTTTGCTCTTTAAATGAGAGGTTTCAAAAATCGGGTGACGTAAAGATTTTGTTTGTAAGCAGTTGTAAAAAAAAATGATAACCTATCTCCCCCCCTGCCTTTATTTTTAACTGTTTAGACATGAAGTGTAATCTTTAATCAGGTTTGTGCTGATGGTGAGGTCTAAGCTAAATCACATTCAACTGTAGTACTGTTTAGTTGTTCTGTCTGCTGGAAATACGAGCCCATCATGTTTTGTTATTTTGTTATTTTTAATGTGTGTATTTTTAATGTGTGTAAATCCTTTATGTTTAGAAAAAAGAGGGCACTATGTGTGAATTCATCCACTTCAGAGGGACAGATGTCGGGGGAGTTGATGGTGATTGGCATCTAATAATTTCAAGAATGTTTCTTAAACTACTCCTGCAGGAATTTTACTTTATTACCGGGAGCAATGTCTTTTAGGCCTACATAAATACATTCAGTAGGCCAATATCTGTCCGTGACATGCTGGAGAGTGCTGGAAAGGGAATAAATAACAATTACGCAGTGCTTTTGGGCACAGCTGTTTCTGTCAAGTAAAACTAAACTGACATCTCCAGGGTTCTAATATCGCAGATCTTGCACTGCCCTTTTTCCCCCCTGAAGCCTGTTTTTTTTATCTCCTAGAAAGTAATAATGTATTAGGCTACTCTAATTTTAAACTGTTTAGATATGAAGTGAGGCGTCGGGTCTTATAGAGTAAAACCTATGCTTTTTTTGCATTCAACGAATTACGGTATTATTATTAGGCTGCGAGAAAAACAACACACATGACTAATAGGTTACAGATCCAATGGCGAAGTCAGACAACTTTAAGCTGTCTTCAAACAGACAAGAGCATAGGGCTACATGTTATTGCTATTTTTACTAGTTAATCATGTGAATAACTTCCTCCACCAGTGATGAGCTAACCAAAAACTTCTTTAAAAAAAAAAATAACAACTCTCTTTAAAGGTCCGAAACAGACTAGAAGAGTCAGTGAATTACAGTCAGAGCCTAGGAGTCATTATTAGAAATTCTTTGGTCAAACCACATGAGAACATTGTTTTGTTGACAGAAAATGCAAATATAGATGTTGACATCCAGTGGAAGAAAAAAGCACAGTCAACATGTGCAACCTTCACAGGCAGTACAAAACAATGTGTTGACAAAGTACATGACTGAACTGCATCCATTTGAAAGTAGATGTTGCATTTATTTGATAAGAAAGTTGAATTTGTAGGAATCAAGGTTAAATGCAGTTGCAAGAATAACTGATGGGATTCATATTTTTGCTTAGTTTGTTCATTCTGTTTCTGTTTAACCCTCCTGTTGTCCTTGGGTCAAATTTGACCCATTTTCAATAAGTTTCTATATCAGAAATTCTGTATCAGAAAACGTGGATGGTTCTGTACAATTATTAAGTAAAATAAATGATCAGTGCACTACTTGAATTTGGGTAGTATTCCAGTTTATAGCATTTGAAAAATATTTTTTTTTCCGCCGCAAACGTTCCCTGGTGCTATTTTGCAGTTTCAGAAAACAATTCCGCCACTGACCAGAAAAAAACTGGTCTAAAGTCAGTGGCTCTAGTCTAAAGTCAGTAGCGCGTTATTCAGATGCTATTTTAGGGGCGCATGCTTGGCCATAACGTAGCGTGTGCACAACGCGCATACACTTTGCTTCTCTTATCTACACGGATGCAGCAGTTACCATTTTTGTAAACAATACATAATTACAAGGACAAATATTACTGAAAATGTGCTTCAGGTGTTTGGATAGGTCAGGAGCCACTTTACAGTACAGTCCTCAAAAAGTCGCAGCATTCTTTGTGGCTTGTTGTGTTTTGCACATTTCCATGAATCATGGATGTGTTGATGACATAAATGAGGAAATATTAGAGGACTTAAGGAGACGTGATGTTGAACTACGGCGGGATTGAACACTTGAGGGTCCGGGAGTGGCAATGCGCGATGTGCTCCTGGTGGAGCGGGTGGACGGAGATGGAGTGGGGGGGAGGAGGAAGGGGCACAACAGGAGCAGGTGGTGCGTTTGGAGGCCCACGCTCTATGGCTGCAGCAATCCTCTCCAGACTTGAGGAGATGCGCCCGAGAGGCCGCAGCAGCATCGCCACCCGGTCAAGACGGGCATTAATTACTCTGCTGCGTCCCCGACAGATCCCGCTCCAGCCTTGACGAGAACGTCTCCTCGGCTGTGAACCCGTGCGCCAGGCAAATTCGTCGTCATAATAGCAATCCGCCATGAAACAAGCGCGCCTGCTCTTAAAGAGAATGTGAGATAGGCTAACGCTCTGATTTGTTTATTGCATGTTACGCCCAAACCACACCTAGGTACTTCAGACCAACCCATTTTAGATTTGCGTTGGGCGCAAGACTCATTTATCCCGCCGGTAAAATAGCAACAGCGCCCGAGCTCCGCCCACAAAGCTACTTGCGTTTCGCACTTGATACTTGCGTTTCAGATCGTTAAAATAGGGCCCCTAGTCTTAAACTGTGTGAGCGTCCCCTAATGCTGCTGCTGCTGTCTCCTGATTCACTGCTCTTTATTCGTGGTGCTCATTAAAGGTCAGGGGAGTCCTCTGAACAGAGCCATACTGCCAAATTGTATTCATAATTTATTCAATAAAATCTCTTAAAGCTTTGTATTGTCTGCGTTGTTCTTGACTTAATGGACCTGACAGAACTGTTGTCGCCTAAAAAACGCATGACATCGCTTAGAGTACCTTTAAAATATATTTTATTCCCCTGGTAGCTCAAGCTCAAATCAGAGATCACTTGATTTTAAAGTTATGATTCTTGAACCTTTTTGTCATTCGGATCTAAAACAAATCCTGATCCTTGAACTGCATCATGTAGCTTTCATTTTAAATATATTTAGAAAAAAGCTGGAAACCGACAACCCTGTGACGCATTTGTTCAGTCGAGTGTTGAAAGGAAATAGTACTATAGCAGTTAATGAAATGTTGACATCACATTAGATTGATTTCTGCGTCTGTTTATGCGAGTTCGGTAATAGCGCACGCTATGCTTCCACATTTTGCGTAGTATTTATCAACCCGGACACCCTTCAGGCAATCAGCGTCTTTCTCCGCCCACTAGACCATAAATTGCGCTGTAGCAAAGCGGTACTGGTGCTATGATACGGCTGAGTGCAGACTGCCATATTCCCACTGCTGATGCTATGACTGTTTAAAATGATCCTGATGCCAATATTTGTAACGTAGCGAGGAGTTTAACAACTGCTGGAATGGAATGTGAACGCTGAGTCGGAGATGCAGTGTCATCTTTGATTTCTTCCAGTAACTAATATTGCATGGCTGCTTAATCTGTAATGCTTCGTGATTTCGTGTTCACTCCACTGACAAAGTGCGATCCTTGTGTGAAAAATATTTTCAGCCTGGCCTATGTCTTCGTCTTGCTCGGATTACTGCTACCATTTCACCAGCGGCATATATGCGTACGAGGAAACCCGATTGCGGCTGGTTAGACCTGCTTTCAAGAGACGGAGAATTTCCCCCGCAGAATAGAGGCACGCTCTTACTGGCAGTCTTTGTAAATACCGCGGAGTATATAATCAGGTGCACTTTACGCGTATCCTCCCACCTTTTTGGGTAGAACTCCCACTTCCCCCATGACCCTCCCATGAACGCACATTGAAAGCACAACTTGTCTCTCTCACTCATGTGGCAGGCAATCTGCGATTTTACCCAAGTGCGCCCTGTTTGTAAATAGCCCGCATCGGTTGCGTCCGTCTTTGCGACCAATTAGCGCCTGGAAACAGGCGCAAACGGCTTGATAAATCTAGCCCTGAGAAACATATCAACATTACAACATCTTTCTTTTGCAAATGAACTCTAACCCAGGATTTCCACAGGCTGCGTAACTACTGCGGAACGGCTCCGGAACGTCGGGGGAGTCAATCGGTTTCCATTCTAGTCAACGTGTGTATTTCCACCAGCTGCATAACGTCTGCGTTCCGACTCCGGCACAGCTCCGGCGGTCGCAGCCCTGCGGATCAGATACGCAGAGCTTCTATTTTTGCCGGACGCCGGAGAGCTCCGCAGCAATTCAGCACACGGCAGATAGTGCGGGACAGGAAGTCGAGCACAGAAACAAAATAAAACATCCGGTTAACTTTCAAAATAAAATACACCGTGCTCACGAAGGATCATATTTCTCTTTACTACACCTTGAAAACACGGCACGGAGTTGTTTCCTCTCTACTCCTCGGAATAGAAACAAACTGTTGGTGGTTTTGTGGTTCTATTCTGCGTGAATTCGCGAGATCTAGTGGGTCCTCCTGACTACAGCTGTCAGTCCTGGCCGCAGCCGTTCCGCAACAACTCCGGATCCGGTTGGTATTGACGGACGGCGGACCACGGAGACGTTCCGCAGCGGAGACGTTCCGCAACAGTTACGCAGCCTGTGGAAATCCTGGGTTACATTGAAGCACAAATATGAATTAACTTATGTGATATGAGTGCTTGACATGTATTTTTAAGTTTTAACACATCTGAAATACCCAAATCTAATAATAATAATAATAATAAATTGAATTTATATAGCGCTTTTCATATACTCAAAGTTGCTTTACAGGGGAGGTAGATTACAAAAACAAAACAAAACGAGAGAAAACTAGAAAACAAAACAAGATTCAGGCACAGATGAAAAGGGAGGGGGGCGTGGGGCACTGAGTCTTGAGACGAGACTGGAAGATGGTGAGGGATTCAGAGGTGCGGATCTCTTGGGGGAGGGAGTTCCAGAGCCTGGGAGCTGCCCTGGAGAAGGCTCTGTACCCAAAACTGCAGAGGTTAGACATGTGGATGCAGAGGAGACCGGCTGAGGTGGATCTGAGGGACCGTGAGGGTTGGTAGGGGGAGAGGAGGTCAGTGAGGTATGAGGGGGCCAGACGGTGGAGGGCTTTGTAGGTGAGGACCAGGATTTTGTAGGTGATCCGGTGGGAGATAGGAAGCCAGTGGAGTTGTTTTAGGACTGGAGTGATGTGATGCCAGGATTTGGAGCGGGTGATGAGTCGGGTGGCTGTGTTCTGGACCAGTTGGAGTCGGTTGATGTTGGTAGAGCTGATGCCGAGGAGAAGTGAGTTGCAGTAGTTCAGTTGGGAGGAGATGAAGGCGTGACTGAGGCAGGGCTCCACACTAACTTTTTGCCTTGGTTGCACTGGTGCGCCTAACCTTTTTATTTAGGTGCACCAGCACAAAATTTAGGTGCACCCAAATTTTATAGTTACCTTTTTATTACACTCCATATACATTCATTTATATTATGTAAATGATTTTAAACAAGAATAAGGTGTAGGTAAATACTTTTTAGTTGAAACACAATCATACTGCATATAAAAATAAAAATATTAACAAAAAAAGTTTGAAGTGCTTCACTGAGCTGCCAAACTAAAACATTTCAAAAGGTATAATGGAGGATTTTCCCAAATTTTTGAAAAGAACTGCCCTCTACACTACCTGCTCCCGAGAGGGAACGCCTATTAAACGTGTGCACGAGAGAGCGTGCACGAGCCTAGTTCTCCTCGTGCACGCTCTGTTTACAAGTTGCTGTCGGCATGGCTCTACAAACCTACTTTCCAAAAGAAGATTTTCACTTTTTCCACTGTCAGACTCGCCACCGGTAAGTGGAAATCTATTTATGACAAGCATCTCTATAGCTAACTTTAGCATGCTACAGGCCAACAAACAAGCTATCACCGAGAGCGGGGAGGCAGCGGTCGGAGGCTTTTATATACTGTCTATGGTCGGAGGCCGTGGCCGTCTGCTCGCTGACCTGTCAGCGACCACTATACCTTTAAGTTAAACATTTCAAAATAGATCAAAGTGCTTCCCTGAACTGAAATCTAACATTTCATGGCTCAAAGTCTTATAGCCCCCCCCCCCCCCCCCCTGCTGTCCTCTGCCCCTCAGATGGCCAACACCTGTAATTTGGCCTTCTTCCCCTTTAGCCTTGGCTAAACCAGCTTGCCACACTCCCTAGCATCAAAATCCTCCAAACTGCCAAAACTTCAAAACTTTACTCCAAAACTTTGGTACGTGTGGATGTGGCCTCACAGGGCTCGAGAGTGCGACCAATTTGGTCGCACATGCGCCCAATTTTTGTAAGGGTGCGAATAACATTTTTCCTAGGTCGCACCGGTGCACCTCCGCGCAGCCCCGCCACACCTCCACGCATCCCCGCCGTACCTCCGCGCAGCCCCGCCGCACCTCCGCGCAGCCCCGCCGCACTGCTAACTGTGTTACTGCGGCCGCCGCACAGCGGAAAACACAGACGAAGTTATTGAATGCAACTAACTTCAGACGGAGCCTGCAAAATGCAGCGCAGTGACGATACAGACATTTCATATACAAGACGTGTGTAACGCCGCTTACCCGCCAAGGCATTTGACCCGTGCTGGACCCGTTCATAGTGAGTCAGCCGTCACTCTGTGAGTAGCATATGCTTCAGTCCATCTCTCTCTCTCTCTTATTTTGATAGGAAAGCTGAAGACATGAAAGGGGAGAGAGGGGGGGGGGGAATGACATGCAGTTAAGGGCCGCAGGTCGGAGTCGAACCTGGCCCGCTGCGTCGAGGAGTAAACCTCTATACCGTATATACCGACTGAGCTATCTGGGCGCCCTCTTTCTCTTTTAATCTGTTATTGTTACAATACAAAGAAAGAAATACAAATAAATAGTCGTGGACTGAAACCAATAGTGGGTTTTTGTAATTTATTGAAGTACATATATTCTGCGCAGAATAGGAGAACTAGTTCACAGACCGCACGCAGCAATTTGTGAAGGAGTCCTCCACGTAAACATGAGAATCACAGGCTTATATAGGCATACACAGATAAGGCATAGAGAAGTGACATCAACACATGCATATTGACATCTGTTTCTTCACAAAGTCTCCAAACTATCTTGGCTTTTTACGTACAATGCGAATCAGAGAGACAAGCTGAGGTGCCTAAAAGTCTGTCAGATAGTTTAACAGTTTAATCTGTAGACTTTGTGACTCCTGTTGTATTTCAGTAGAACAATATAATCTTTCTCACAGACAAATGTAGATAACTACTTGTGGAATAAATAAAGAGTACATACAGAAAGTCAAAGTTAATTTAGGTAAAATATAATTTTTGCCATTACAGTGGCCAGATCACTAATATAGTGGGCTGAACAACCAGTCGGACAGTGCTCTCACTGACTAGCTCAGTAGTCCCTTGATTGTATGGAACAAGTCCCAACCATCCACATGCAAAACTACGTCTTTTGGCTGCTCGTGTGATTGCAGTGAAAGTTTAGTTAGCTATGTGTTGTTTGAGCTATGTTAGCCAACAAAAAATGCGGAAGAGGAATGAGTGTGAAGTTCAACAGCGGGATAGAGGGGCTCATTGAACCTTTTTTTGAAGGTATGGAGGTGGGTCTGACTGTCAGAGGAGACTCTGTAGAAGGACAGAGTGCCAGCCGGCCAATCCAGATACACTCCCACCCGACTAGAGCGCGAGCAAAGGGAAGATACATTGACACTCACGTTGCTGTGCTGAACAAAACAACCTTCATCAGAGCACATCAGACCCCAGGACTTGTCGTAGCGCCCTAGCTTGCAATCTCTCACATCCCCTTTCCTGCCAATACTTCTGTACGTTAAGCCGATGTTGAAGGGCTCCTCCACCTCAACCTCCCAGTAGCAGCGCTCATCTAGACCCTGTTCACACAGCACCTGCTGGCAGAGATTGAACCTTTCCAGATGATGGGGATATGGCTGCTCATCTTTCACCCATGCCACCTTTCTGTACCCTTCAGAGAGAAGGAGGTTCTTGTGGGCTGTGTTGGGGTCCAAAGTGAGATCACAGGCGTCTGGAAGTAAAGAAACCCTTTATTTCAGGAGCATAGACTGTAATTATATAGCTGGGCAGCACTAGTCAGCAAGTAACAAAGAAATTCTTTAGAAAAGTTGCCTTCCTTCCGGTAAGAATTGTTAATATTCCCGTTCTTCACATTTAAAAAGGCAAAAAGTTCAGCAGTCACCAATTCATTGAAATGACACAATGTATCACTGTGGTCAAAACATGCTACAAATGTCCATGATTTACATTGAAACTTACATTTCTTGAATCCCTGTTTCATCCGGTGACTTCCACCATGTTCAACACTGTAAAGAAAAATTACAATCAGATAAAGAACAACCATTTAACTGACAGTTTTTCTCTCAAAACCTTTGCTATCAGAATTTCAAGGTGTGCACCCAAGATAAGTAACCATTTCAGTATCCGACCAAATGGCTTCCCTTCTGTTATTGAGTTATGGTGTTGCATAATGTCCAGAAAAGAGTTTTTGCAGAGCATTATGATGTGGCAGTGTCACAAACCAGACGATCCCAGACGAGCCCCCCTGCTTGTCACTAACAGACAGTTAATGAAATGGACCAAGTGATCCCATAGATTTCAACGGAGACCAGTGAAGTGAATTAGAAGCACTTTTCCGGTGAGGGCTGAGCATTACTGCGCAGCCTCCAACTGAGCTTGAAGACGTAGATGTGACGTGAGCAACGTGTCTGAAAGTTGTAAGTCTTCTGGTAGCTCTGCCAAGAGAAATCTCAATCATTCCCAATCTTGCAGAGACAGAAAGCCTAGGTATATGTTAGGAGATAACATAGGCACAGGCTAATTATTGCTAACTTAAATGCTAGTTAACAGTAATTAAACTAAACAGCTAATGTAAGTCGAAACAGCCTGCAAGCTTCTCCTGTACTATACGGTAATTCCTCTACTATGCGACAGTAAGTCGCATGGTTATGACACAATCGTTAGCCTATTTTTACAAGAACGTCTGCTACGGAGCCATAACGTGAGATACAAAGTAATGGAGCCTTTTATACATTGTCGTGTTTCTTTAGAAATAAACAATGGACAAATGGAGTCTTTAAACGCTTCAGACGTAAAGTTATTTGCTGTCAAAGTGACGTCAAAATGACTGGCAGTCAATGGAACGCAGCAGCTCGGCTTGTCTTCAACCTCCCCAAGTTCTCTCACACTACACCGCTCCTCCGCTCTCTTCACTGGTTACCAGTTGCTGCCCGCATCCGCTTCAAGACACTAGTACTGGATCAGCCCCAGTTTACATCCAAGACATGGTCAAACCATATACCCCAACCCGCCCACTTCGCTCTGCATCAGCCAAACTGCTTGCTGCTCCTTCACAGCGAGGGAGAACTAATCACTCAAAGAAATCCCGACTGTTCACTGTCCTGGCTCCCAAATGGTGGAACGAGCTCCCCACCGACATCAGGCTGGCCGAAAGCCTACACACATTCCGCCGAAGGCTAAAAACACATCTCTTCCGACTACACCTCGGATAAAATATAAAAAAAAAAAAAAAAAAAAAAAAAACTGCGCTTTCATGTCTCTTTGTAGCTTTACTTATTCAAAGCTACGCACTTGCACTTTCATATGTCTCTTTGTAGCTTTACTTATTTAAAGCTAATGTACTTGCACTTAATACTTGTTGTCTCGAGTTTGTACCTTCACAGTTGAAAGCACTTAATTGTAAGTCGCTTTGGATAAAAGCGTCAGCTAAATGACATGTAATGTAATGTAATGGAATGCTAACGATGGGTGAGTGCTTGTTAGCATCACAATGGCGCCATAGGAGGTACAAGTTGGTCACTAACCGGCCCAAAGCATGTGACAAACAGGGGAGACCAGATTAAAGTGCCAATGAACGTTTTATAAACAAGATAACTATTTGCAAAGAACATGAGGTGTGGTAAGCCATCAGTGGTGAGTGGAGTGTACAGTATGGATGAGTGAAAAATGTGTGGATCAATGTTGACTGCAACAAAAATGGCAAAGTCATTTGAATCCCCCCCAGGAGTTCCTTAGATATCACGTTAGCAAGAATAGGACGGACAAATGTACAACACAAAATATGTAAATCTGGTATTGTAATTACTCGAGTACGGTGAGCTGGTTTTGTGGATCATTCTTCAGCTCAAGGAGCAGCTTCTTTCCTGATTCTCCCAGATTGTTGTAGCTCAGGTCCAGGTCTGTCAGATTGGAAGGGTTGGACTTCAGAGCCGAGGCTAGATAATCACAGCCTTTCTCTGTGACCTGACAACCTGACAACCTGAGAAAACAGAGGGTGTAGTTTATGGAGTGGAGAAAATTTGTTTTACATGAATGAACATAATGGCCCAGCTCAGACTGAAGGAGAAACAGTCAGAGACTGTGCAAAGAAGGAACTTTGCTATGTAAACGTCTAACCCCAGAAATCCACCAGGCAAGGATGTGACACGTTCCGGCGGTGGCTTTGTCTCATATGCAGACATTCGTTATACCACACTGGGAGTGTATCAAAGCGGAGTGTTTTCCTCTAGACATTGCACATCCTGCCCGGCCTGTTGAACAACCGACGGCTCCATCAAAAATAGAGTGGGCACGATTTATATGCGATGCCGTTGTGCTGCGGCTGGTGTATCACAAGCATTTACATGAGTGGCTGCAATTGCTGCCGCCGGATGCACCACCAGAACTAAGCGCAGATCCACATTGTGGAATTTAAGGGTAATACCTCAATGTCTTCAGTCTGCAGCACTGACTCGACAGTCCATCACAGAGCAGCTCCACTCCTGAATCTTTCAGGTCATTGTTGCTTAGATCCAGATCTCTCAGAGCTGAGTAGGGGAACTTGAGACCAATGGCCAGATGTTCAACCCATTCTCCAGTCACTTTGCAGTCTGCCAGGCTAGGGGTGGATAATACAGTTATGTGATAAAAAATAAAGGTGCAACCAGATTATGTAACATATTACATAGAAGGTAAACTTACATGGCCTTTCTGCTAGTCCTCATAGCTGGTATGAGCCTCCTTCGGCCTTCCTCTGATGTGTTGTAACTCTTCAAGTCCATCACATCCAAATCATCTTTCGATACATGCGGCATGTAGGCCAGTGCAGAGCAGTGCAGTGGAGTCAGCTGCTCTGTTTTTGAATGCTCTGACAGTTTGAGATAGTCCTGAATCTCATCTTTTACTTTGTTGTCTCTCATCTCGACCATGGTCTGGAAGAGGTTGATGCAACTGTCTGGAGAGAGGGCCTTTCTTCGGATGGCTTTGAGGTGAGTCAAGATTTTCTTTTGGGTATCTTGGCTTGGGTCTGGCGATGTCAGCAGATCCTGAAGGACTCTCCGGTTGGGTTCTGCCATGAGACCAAGGAGGAATCGCAAGAAGAAGTCCAGGTGGCCGTTCTTTTTCTCCAATACTTTGTCAACGGTCATCTTCAGAAGATCAAGTAAGGTATGTTCTTTGTCCTTCAGATCGAGGAAGTTGCCAAGTTCTTTTGTATTCTTGTTTGTGAAACAGTCATAGACAAAAAGAGCGGCAAAGAACTCCTGTATGGTCAGGTGCACAAAGAAGAAGATCTTTTTCTGGAAAAAGACTTCTTCCCTAAGAATTTCGCTGCAAAATCCAGAGTAGACAGATGCCTCTCGTATGTCAATTCCACAGTCTTCAAGGTCTTCATCATAGAAGATGAGGCTGTTCTTCTGCAGCTGAACAAATGCAAGCTTGCCAAGTTTCAGAAGAAATTCCTTTTGTGTCTTCAGAAGTTTCTCTTTGTTTTTCTCAGTCTTCTTGTCGTATTTTCTGCTTCTGCGTTTTGTCTGGGCAAACAAGAAATGTGCCATCATCTCTGTGAGAGTTTGGGGAGTCTCATCTTTCTCTTCTCCCCCAAAGGTTTCCTGAAATAATACGGCCAAAATCCAGCAGAAGATTGGGATCTGGCACATGACGTCGAGACTCTGTGAAGAGTGAATGTGTGAAATGATCCTGTCAGCAAGACCCAAGTCATGACTGAATCTCATTCTGAAGTATTCTTCCTTTTGTTGGTCACTGAACCCTCTTATCTCCGTCACCATGTCAACAAACTTTGCAGGGATCTGATTGGCTGCTGCTGGACGGGATGTTATCCAAAGGTAAGCATCAGGAAGAAGGTTTCCCTGGATGAAGTTTGCTAGGAGATTACCCACTGATGTTACTTCACTGACAGACGTTACCGGCTTGGTCTCAAAGTCCAGTGGAATTCTGCTTTCATCCAGGCCGTCCAGGATCACGATAACCCTGGCTTTGGCCAAATATTCTGAATCTCTCAGATCATGGAGTGCAGGGTGATAATCAGTCAGGAGCTCATGGAAGCTTTTGTTTTCTGTACTCAAATTCACCTCGCGGAAAGTAAGATTGAAAACAAAATCAATTTCCTGGTTAGCTCTCTCCTCGGCCCAGTCAAGAATGAATTTCTGCACAGAAAATTATTTTCCAATTCCTGCAACGCCCTTCGTGAGGACTGTTCTGGGGGGTTTCTCTTGGGCAGGCATCGGTTTGAAGATGTCATTCATGTGGACAAATTTTTCTGGAGATTGTTGTTTTTCCAATTCATGTTTGCTGTGTCTGAACGTTTGTTCTTCATGTGGCCCTTCACTCTCTCCAGGGTTGATGAAGAGTGTCGTGTAGATGCTGTTCAGGGGGTTCTTTTGGTCACCCAAACCTTCAGATGCCAAAGTAAATTTCTGCTGCATTGATTTTCTATGATTCTTCTTTGCATTCAAAAGATGGCTGCCCCCTGTAACAATCACATGCATGCTTGCAAATTACAACTTGCAAAAATTTCAACAGTGATTTGAATTAATGATGTAATTTTTAAAAAAAGATGATGATGTATTAATCTTTGCATTAAAGGCACACTATGCAAGATTTGTACCTTAATATAACAGTTCCAAAGTCGTTTAGATGGTAAACAAAGTCGTAGTAGGGCGAATCATCCCAATAGCAAAGGAGGGGGGGGGGGGGGGGGATCCCGCTGGCAAAACCAGCAATGCAAGTTTGTTAGGTGGCGCCCTGCCAAATCTCGCAAGAAGGGGGGGGAGGGGATCAGGCTGTGAGTGCAGAGAGCATATGACAGTAACATTAACTACAAATACTCCACAGCGACTCTATGGGTCGCTGTTTGACAAAAAACAGAAACTGCATAGTATGCCTTTAACTCTAGTAGTAGTTCATGTAAAATAGGGTGTCAAGATTCTCCAAATACACGGTTCAATTCGAGTTTTCACTTTAAACCTTATTTTTTCAGCTGGGATATCAATGTCACAATAACAACCCCAAAATGGCAGAAGGATACTTTCCAACAACAGTTTAAGTTTATCAGAGTTTACGAGGTTCACATGAATGCACCATTAGTTTACCGAGGTGCCCATGAATGCACCATGGAGTCGCGTCAGAGCCCACAGGCTTTACCTGCGTTGTTTGTTTCTGTAACTCACTCAAAGGGAAGGCAAAATATTGCCACACGGTGACTTCAGGGAAGCAGGAAGATTTTCCAGTTCTTTTGTAACAAAGCCTGTGTCTTCAGCTGCATGCTACCAGCCGTTAAGCTACGCTGTGTCTGTTTTTTTTCTTCAGACGTGAACAAGTAGACGGGAGTGGAGAGAGAGAAAAAATAATGGAAATTGCCGATCCTGCTTTCAGTTTTGATAGTCTCAATCTAAAGCTCAGTTTAAAATTAAAATCATGACACCCCTAATGTATTTAGACTTACTAGTGTTTTTCTCAGTATCTCTTTGGTGTCCGGGATCTTTTTTGCACTTCTTTCCACACTTTGCACAGGGGTTGTCTGAGCTGACACACTGTTTGCATGACCAGTGTCGACAGGCCAAATGCACTGGATCACTCAAAACCTCCATACACATCGGACAGCTGGACGGCTCCCCAGTCAGCTCGCTGTAAGGTGATAAAAACTTGACATGTTAGTCCTGCCAGAAGTGTGTCAGTGGTCAGTTTTGAGTTTTGAATTTTGAGTTGCTGTAATTTAAAAAAGATTCAGTCATTCTCTGCATGAAACTGCTTAACGGAAGGAATCATTAAATAACCATTATGTTTTTAGATGCAATATATTTTGTTTACACAATACATTCCATTTGATTACCTCTGTGTCTTTTCAACATTAAATCTGAGCGGCTCGTACATGGATGCATCACTCGTCATAGAGACAACACTGGGAGCTGTCGGCTCATTTCCCCTCGACCGTGAACTAAAAAGAGAAATCATTTTACTCATGTAAACCTTTGCATCTCAGTGACCCATACAGCAACCAGGAAAGACAACTATAACATACAAATTGTGTATTAATAGAGCTGCAAAGATTAATTGATAGGTGTCAACTATTAATCTGCAACTATTTTGATAATCAGTTTGAGTAGAACTTCTCTGATTCCAGCTTGTTAAATGTGAATATGTTCTAGTTTCTTCTCTCCTCCGTAACAGTAAACTGAATATCTTTGAGTTGTGGACAAAACAAGACATATGAGGACATCATCTTGGGCTTTTTGGGAAACACTGATCCACATCTCTTACCATTTTCTGACACTTAAGAGACCAAACAACAAATTAATTCATTCATGCAGCCCTAGTTAATAGTGCATAAAGTTTAGGATTACCGTTTTAACACCATGTCAACACCAAATCTGAGTGGCTCGTACATGGACGCATCACTCTTCATTGAGACACAGCTGGGACCTGCGGGCTCAGCTTCACTCGTCTGTGAACTTTTAAGAGAAGAGATTGATTTACTAAAGAGGTGTTTGTAATTCTTCTGCACCATAAAACTTTATTTACAGTGTGTTTTCTCTTGTTTATGACATCACATCTGCCCATTTATGATCAGCTATGGACATTACCTCATTGGCTCTTCAGACAAAGAGGTGGATCGCTTCCTGGACTTCATCTTCTCAGCCATTTCTACTGCTGCATCTGAAACACAACTACAGGAAGCCAAAACACATTTGAAGTGTGTAAAGGATTTGAGCGTGGAAATCGTTTATTTGTTAATTTTCAATGTTACATTTCCACGCTAACAGGCAGATATAATCAAAGACGGTCTGAAAATAAATTAAATGTTTACATTTATTTGGCTTTTTGACCAAAAAAACTATGTAAGAGCTTAAAAATTAGTGCAGCTTAGAAACGTGAAGCAGGTCACAACTATACAGCTGGAATATTTAATATGATATAGTTGTATTATAATACATCTATAAGTCTACCAGTGTAATTTGTGAGATTATCATGTGTTTTTATGTAAAATCTGAAAAAGTAACTAATATGAACTAAAACTGAAGTTATCAGTTCCCGTATTAGTTATCAGAGGATGTGTGAAAGCGTCTCAATGTTTACATACAAACACGGCAGATAGTGCGGGACAGGAAGTCGAGCACAGAAACAAAATAAAACATCCGATTAACTTTCAAAATAAAATACACCGTGCTCACGAAGGATCATATTTCTCTTCACTACACCTTGAAAACACAGCACGGAGTTGTTTCCTCTCTATTCCTCGGAATATAAACAAACTGTTGGTGGGTTTGTGGTTCTATTCTGCGTGAATTCGCGAGATCTAGTAGGTCCTCGTGACCGCAGCCGTTCCGCAACAACTCCGGATCCGGTTGGTATTGACGGACGGCGGACCACGTTCAACAAAGAACAGCAATCAGCGGCTCCGACCGCACACACAGAAACACACAGGAGCGTTGACTACCACTTACTTTATAGGATTAAAAACCTTTTCTCCTTGTTGCGTTTTGAATGCAAAATATCTTCACTGGATGTATACAGTCAACGTCGGAAAGTCCCTTAAGCTTGTTTATCTTTTTTTTTTTTACTTTCGGTTTCTAAGCCCCACCCCTCCCCCCTTCAAATAAACTAACATCAACAAGAGACAGGTTATTTGTGTTTAATTGTGTGAGTGTGATACTCTTTTAATACAAAACTACAAACTGTTTGTTAAATAAATAAAAAACATTACTTTTTCTATTTGGGCTTTAGTAAACGTTGTATGATGTTAGATCTTTTAAAAGAGTAGCCTACACGTGAAACAGTATAAAAAATGAATAAAAGTGAATATTTAACAGAATATATGTGTACTAAGAATGCCAGATAATGAAATACACTCTAAATACATATTAGACCAAATATATAAAAAATAATTTGCTTTTTATTGTGTCTGACGGTATTGACAAAAGCAAAGTAATAACTGGAAAAACGCCTATTTTATGAAAAGAATACAGAATGAGGAGGTTGCACCGGTACATTTCTGAACAGCCAAGACCTTGGTCTATAATGATATACCTTCAAATTTTGTAATTTAACTAACTTTGTTATTGTCAAAATTAAAACCTGTTTTATCCAATTTCCCAAGAATCACTGGTTTATGATCATTATTAGTGATGTAGTTCAGTTTTAAACCCCGCAGCTGCACCTGTTCCAGCAGTTGAACTCATTTGAAAACATTTTTTTTTTAATCTAGATTACTCTCACTGTAATCTTGGAATTAATCCAGATTAAAATGGCTACTTTGAATTATGCCGAAGGCATTCAGAATATGTGTGCTACCCAAATAATGACTAAAAGTAAGTCTTTGAGAACGGGTTTCTCATGCCAGGTGGCACATTAGACCAGGGGCTCATCTCCTGTTTCCAGAATGCATCACAAACTGCTTGAGAAAGCTGTTCTACTATGATGATTGGTGATGCAAATAAATCATGTTCAATAAGATGTACTTGTGTTTACTACAGTGTTTCTGCGGTGGTCTTTTTCAGTCGCGGAAAATACTTTTCAATACTCATCTGGGTTGAAGCAGCAAACATTCAGTGTAAGAGTAAAAAAAATGACATAACATTATTTATAATACATTTATTTGACTCACAGCTACTGTATAGTGTTTTGACCTCAACAATCCAACTGCATTTTACTGCAAAATTGCGACTAGTTAACTTTCTAAAGCGGCGAAATCACTGGTTTGCTAAGAGTCGGGTAGGGACTCTGACATTAACACACTGGCAGACGCAAGTGACAGAGAGACGGAGGAGAGCAGGGAAGTAAATATGCTGCTGAACGAATAGCTGCATGTTTTAAATAGCGGTAAAAAACATTAATAAACGCAAGTGTGGCGGGCGGTGTTGATTGTGAGGCGCACCGCCGCACATTAGTCTATGTGTGGGAAACATTGTTACTGACTGTTTATTCAGTTAAACATTCATTTTGAACTATAGGCCTACATAAGAGGTCGTGATGAACTGTTTTACAGTCAGTAGGCTGTATACATCCGCGCTAAAATATCAAGGTGAAAGTCATCATAGCTTGCGTAGAAGCTATATAGACCCAGCTCCCAACCCAACTTTGAGAATAGATTAACAGGGATATTTTTTGTATCGCCCGATAAGAGTCTCACGTTAACGCAGCACGTTAACGGCCCACCACTAATATAGGGCTGTCAGTTTAACGCGTTATTAACGGCGTTAACGCAAACCCATTTTAATGCCGATAATTTTTTTTAACGCACGAGTAACACATAGAGAGAACAACGGGATCTGTTAGTCCACTTCTTTAACTGTCTATGGCCACGCCATGTCCCGCCCTACGAAGCAGCTGATTGGTTTGGTTTAGGCATTTCACCGCGAGTGGTGAGGATAGTGGATTGGTCAGGGGATAGGACCTGAACAAATGGAGTTACGTTACATTTGACGCCTGGCCAATAGTAGTGATTTAAGGGCGGGTCTTGTAATTTCGCAGAGCGCAAACAAAACAGACACAAGCCTCGGCCGGTTTTAGCTTGCTAGCCGCGTAGCTTGTAGGCTCGTGACGGCGATTATCTTCAGAGCGAGCGAGTAGTGACTCTACAGTCAGTGAGAGAAACAAAGTGTCTCCTCTGTTCTTTCTGACCACGGTGGGAAACCTGGAGCAGGAAAACCCTTTCCTTGATTTTACGTTGGTTATGAAAGAGAACGAGAACCAGGAAATGAGTCACGGGAAACCAGTTGCTATGACGACGCTATGAGCCCATAGACAGTAGGACCAGCCACGCTCGCCTCAGGCATGAGGCGGTACTACCTGCAGTACTATCTGCAGTACTATCTGCAGTACTATCTGCAATGGAAAATCGAGGTAACAGCGTTACATTATGTGACAGATTATTAGATCCAAGTATGAATGTTAGTGTGAAATTGAACATAACGTATATGACAATGTTGTTTTCAATAAAAAAACAGTCCCAAAGCAAGCCAATCTACTTTTCCATGCTGATAAGAGAATTAAAATGAGAAAATGTAATGGGACAAAAAGAAATCAAGGGACATTTAGAATAGATAAAAATGTGCGATTAATTGCGATTTAATAGCGAGTTAACTATGACATTAATGCGATTAAATATTTTAATCGCTTGACAGCACTAGTATCTTTTGGTATGCATTTCAGAAAGAAAATGGTTAGGATTCATGTGTAATTGCAAATAGTGATTAATCATGATTAATCCACTGAAAATTCTGATTAATTTGATTAAAAATTTTAATCATTTGACAGCCCTAATATATATATATATATATATGGGTTTAACATCACAGAAAGTATCCCAATAAAAAATGTTTAAGGTGGCAGTGGGATTTTTCTTTTTTAATCATATTTTCCATCCAAATGCATAAAACGCTGCAGCAGTCCTGCTGGGATAAAATGATGTGGAACAACTTATCACTTAGTTGTTGAGTGGCAGGAGCACAGTCAGACCCAGGATGGGAGTTCAAGGTCTGGCCACTTTTCTGGTGATCAGTCTTGTATTGTCTATATGAGCGACATTCCACTTCTGGGATTGCTCCGTTGCTGTCGTAAATTCCGCCGGATTTCACTCTTTTCAGCCGGATGTCCATTACCTTCAGTTTTCTTTCGATGTCCGTTTCCTGCCACTTTCTTTGCGTTGGAATTTTAAACTCCGGTGGATTCATGAGGACTATGGTTAACTGCTCCTCAGATCTCTGCAGGGTAAATCCAGACAGCTAGCTAGACTATCTTTCCAATCTGAGTTTTCTGTTGCACGACTAAAACAACCCTTGAACGTACACATGTTCCACCAAAACAAGTTCCTTACCGAGGCTATTTTGCAGCGGCACCGTGGCTTTTCCCGGTGCTTAGCACCGCTCAAGATGATTGGGATTGGTTTAAAGAAATGCCAACAGAGCATTTTTCCTCCCATCCCAGAATGCTGTGTGGACTAGCCAGACCCTCTTTCGCAGTGCTGTGGACGAAGGTCTGGCAAAGCGAGACTAAGGGCCCTATCTTGCACCCGTCGCAGGTTAAATAGCTTTACTTATTCATTATTTCAAATGCGTAGATAATATGATATTATGGATGAGGATTAAGGCCATATGTGAAAAAACTATTGGAGTTTACAGTCAGAATTCTAAGTTTAAAGTTAGAAGAAATCTTCTGATTTTAAATTCATATGTAGCCCTTATCCTTACATAAGATAATTCATAACCCAATTACTTGTAATAATACATTTTATTTAAAGAGTGTGTTTCAGGGTAGCCTAGGCATTTTACAAAAGCACAAATGATCATATAAAACCGCACACTATAATACATCTTAAAAGCAGTTCTGAAAAACTCTTGAACTCTCTTGATCATGTAGATTTTTTTTTTTAGATATTTAGCCTATTGTGGTATCTCTGGCCTAAACCAGTGGTTTTCAAAGGCTGAGACTGTGGGCCTCTTCTTCCTTAGTTTTGCTTAATTCATTTGTTTTTCCCTTCACATGGGACTTGAAAGTCTAATGCTTTGCACCCCTCTGCTTTTGAGCTCACACATTGAGAATATTGTGAGCCTGCACTCAGAGTTGACACTTGTGTTTTTGAAATGTGCAAACCATAGTGAAAGCTGTGTAAAAACAATCGGAAATCATTCACTTAAATGCATTGCAATTAGCAGCACATTTGTAGTTTATGGTAGAGGCAGAGAGTCTGACAAATCTGATTTAGTGGGCTTATATTTACCATCTATTTTACAAGCCACCACATGATGGCGACAATGAACCACATATCTCTGTCTTGCTGCCCAATCTGTACACTGACAAAATGTATAACCAGCAGGGGCGGACTGGCCATCTGTGTGATCTGGAGAATCACAGAACGGCCGGTACTCCAGGACGGCCGGCGGGCCGGCCCACCACCCGCCACACACGCAGTCATCACCTGTGGCCGCCAAGTAAGGAGAAGAAGAAGTGGAAGAGGAGGGAAGAAACCAATGACAGTATATAGAGTGGACCCAGCGACTCCGCTGTTTTTGACGGAGACAAGTGAAGCCTATTACCAGCACTTTTCCGGTGATAGCCGAGCGTTACTGCGCAGCTGCAAACTGAGCTTCCCGCCGTAGATGTGACGTGACCAACGTGTCTGAACGTTGTAAGTCTTCTGGTAGCTGTGCCAAGAGAAATCTCAATCATTCCCAATCTTGCAGAGATGGAGAGCGTAGGTATATGTAAGGAGATACATAGGCACAGGCTAATTATTGCTAACTTAAATGCTAGTTAACATTAGTAATTAAACTAAACAGCTAATGTACATCGAAACTGCCTGCGAACTTCTCCTGTACTATACGGTAATTCCTGTACTATGCGACAGTAAGTCGCGTGGATATGACACAATTGTTAGCCTATTTTTATAAAAACGTCTGCTACGGAGCCATAACGTGAGGTACAAGGTAATGGAGCCTTTCCGGGGCTCTCAAGTGTCACGCATTGAGCGTGACAGTCACTCATTTCGGTCTTTTGTCACGCACTCCCGCCACACATTGTATTTCTCACGCAGAAAAACTATTTATAATATATTTAATATGCTGCAGCGCCCAAAATGTCTCTGGCCGCGCCGCTCTCACTATGGAACCGGCAGGAATCAAGCGAGTCTCCCCTAGAGTTCAGCCTGCCACTTATCAGCCAATCAAAAAAAAAGAAAGGGGCTACACCAGACGCAGCGTCAGCTGATTTTGCCGAGGCTTCGGCTTGAATGGTTTGAGTGTAGTAGCCCTGAATGTATTTTGAAAAGTTGACGACAAATATGAAACGTGGCTTAGTGTCCACTCTCACTGTAAAAAGCTGCAGCTTCAGGTTTATTGATGCGCTCTGCTGTGGAGATGCTGCGGCAGATGTGTCGCGTTTGAGCTCCGTTAATTCTGCCGTATAGTTTCAGTTTTCCACCTCTGACGTAGAGCAGCGTTCAGCCACTTCACTAAACGTTGACTCATTCAGAGACCAGAGACCCAGACGGGGATCTGGTCTGTCAGGAGGTCTGAGATCTACCGTATCAGCAGAGCAATCACGTAATGCACAGCAGACTATTGTGCAGGTGGATTATTTTCTTAAATATTGTGAGTGTATTCTTGTAATATCCTATTATCACTTTATTTTTCACAAAATATGACTTCTCCAAATCTCAGAGAGCATGGGATGAGTTATATTTTGAATGTGCAAAAGTTTTGGAGATGAGCAGAAATCTTGCTCAAACACATCCATCCAGGGGTTTATTAATTAAAATGAATACTGTATAATTGAGGTGAATAATTGTCATATGCACATTTAAGGAGGTTACTTCCCCAACAAAAGATGCAAAAGAGAAGGTAAGAGTAAATGATGCCTAAGCTACATGTGTGCTGACTCAGATATAATTAGGAAAGTTGATCCAAAGGAGAATAAATAGTTGAAAAGCAATACAGAATACCCGAGAGCCTTACTGCAATATATTCCATTATGTTTTTATATTTGAATTGTAATTTGTGTCCCTTTACATAAAGATATTTCCAGCATATTGATTCAGAAAAAGGTACTAATAGGTGCATAAAAATCCACCACAATGCAGGAAATGAAGTGTTTAATGCTCAACATTTTCTGGGGGTGGACCCCCAGAACCCCCTCATCATAAGTCACCAAACAAATCTGGAACCAGAACTCTGTCCTTTGGGTTGCCAGGCCAGTTATGATTAGACCAAATGTTGGTGCCATCTAACTAACATCTACAAACTGGAAGCTATAATGAACATACACTGGCTATTAACCAGCTGGGCGGGGGGGGGGCGGGGGGGGATGTCACTCTTGCCTGTCTTCAAAACTTGAGAGCCCTGCCTTTCATACATTGTCGTGTTTCTTTAGAAATAAACGATGGACAAATGAAGTCTTTAAACGCTTCAGATGTAAAGTTATTGGCTGTCAAAGTGACGCCAAAATGAATGGCAGTCAATGTGATGCTAACGGGGGGGTGATAGCTTATTAGCATCAAAATGGCGCCATAGGAGGCTTCACTCTGAGGAGAGAAGCCTGGCCCCTTGGAAGAAACCAACAGCAAAGACGTTAGATAGAAGCATAGAAACAAACAAACAATATGCATAACGCGGCCGCGGGTAAAAAACGGAAAGAAAAGGGTGGGGCTGAGAAAGCGAGAGAAAAAAAAAAGTGGAATTTAGATACTGAAGCCGCTAAATGTCGCAAACTAACTGAAATATTTAGCAGCACAGCCAGCAGTGAAGAAGTGAGCCAGACAGCTATGCAGCAACATGCCACCAGTGATGATGAGGGACAGAAAGATGAGCTGGTCTCACAGGCAGATACAAGGCAAGTAAGTATGGAACGTGAGAGGAGAAAGAGAGTTACTTGCTAGGGATGATGTTAAGAAGTGATATTCAGGTTGCTACATTTTTAATGATTGCAGTAGTTAAAACAGCTAAACTTCAACATTTTAGCTGTAAAATGCGACATGCAGTAGCTAATATTAAGAAATATGTTGTGCTTTTACTTTTAAAAATGTTGGTAACATTACAGTTAATGCTTAAAACTTTGAAGATTTTGAATACAGAAGTTACATTTGTAATTGTGTATTTTCATTTAGATGTGTTATTATTTGTGCAGTAAGATTAATTACTGCAAAAATAATTAAGATTATTAAGTAATAAATTCATTTTAAGACAGCATGGAATAGATTGTATTGCATATTACACAATCTATTCCATGCTGTCTGTCTATATGTTTTTTTTTAATCCATTCCATCATTTGTTTATTCAAGTTGAGCTTAGACCAAGAGCAGAGAAAGACACCCACTCCAGCGGGTCAGTGAAAGTAAAGAGTTTAAACATGTGTAGTGTTCCCTGGACACAGACCAGTCAGAGCCATTAAAAAGGAGTTCCACAGTATTGCAGGTGAATGATGTAAACCCTTTGAAATAAAAGATTATGATTTATAATTCTGTTAATGATGGTGCTGCAGCCTCAGAATGGGATTAGTAGCCTAGGACTTTTTCGCCCGCAGTATTGCACCTAAATGAAATAGATTTTCAGTAATATTAGCTATACTTATGGTTAAATATGATATACATTATGTTGGAATATACGCATTTACTCTAGCAGCAATTTTCTCCAACGCAGCAGCCGCTGTGTTGCTTTTTTAACGAAATACATGTTCAAACTCGCATATGTGTGCAAGAGTATTTCCGCCGACCCGTTTGTTTGTGGTTGTTGCCATGGTGAAACGTAGTATCATGGCTCCATTCATGCTGTCTTTGGTGCACACGCGTAACCCTGAGTCAACCTACTCCGAGTTGATTGAACCAACTCGAATCAGCTGTTGTGAAACCGAAAACTCAGAGTTTCCCATCTCAGGATAAATCAACTCAGAGATCAGGCTCAGACTCAGAGTTTATTGAACCTCCTACCTGAAACGGACCCCTGTGCTATTGCTGTAATTTGGATGGTACAGTGTCATGAGCCACAATAAAAGTCTTGTGACACTCATGCCAGGCGGCAGGCGTTATTGCTGCAATTGCCAATTGCTTTGGGCCGGGCCTAGTCAAAGTCCAGGGCCGTTTTTTAGTCCCAGTCTGTCCCTGATAACCAGTGGGTGTTCAGTTCAGCCATGTCCCAGACAATAGACTGAATAAAGAATGTGTGCTCCTGACAGACTGGTAGTTTTCTATGGTAAGCCGCCTACACCAAAAATAAATACTTGACTTGCACATACTGTATATATATATATATATATATATATATACACACACACACACACACACACACACAGGTCACACACACAGGTACTAAACACTGGCACATGCATACTCTCATTCATATACATGCATATATACATGCATATACATACCAGAGACGTGCAGTCGGGGTAGACAAGCACGGCAATGTCTACCCTGCCAAAATTAAAATGTTTATTAAATAATTATATTTAATAAACTTGTATTTGCATTTTTACTGTTTATTCTTGTGATTTATACATGCAATATGTGTGTTATTCCAATTGTTTAGACGTTACGATGACAAATGTAGAAGTTACGCATAATCAAATACAAAACAAACGGTAGAATAAGCAGTGCTTTTACTGTCCATTCATTGCAGACGACAAGCCAAAAACCCATGTTGCGCATGTGCACTTCGATCCTGTATTCTTCAACATGTACGGCAATAAGCACAACTCTGCTGTGCCTTTGTACGTAAATATGTTATGCCAGTAATCATCTCCGTTACATATCAAACATGGACCAATTAAAATCGAGATATTACTGGACATTTGTGCAGCTAACGTCATTACACCAGCTACATTGTAAGCGTAATCCCCACGAAATTCGAAGTCAAAATGACAGCAGCGGTATCTGCCGATATCACAAAGTTGAGGAATTTCTCCAAGCTCGATTTTAATTAAAAAAAGGAGTTAATAGCAAGACGTAGGTCTACGCCAGCCTTAGATGGACTACTGCAGCAAAAGGGACGAAAAATGTGTCTGATTGTTTCAAACAGACTGGTATGGAAGAAAAGATTGGCAATGTGGCTGTGCTGACAGTCAGCGGCTGTACTGCTATCCCTGCCTACTTTTTTCAACGAGTCAGACTGTTTGGACTTCAACGGAATACTGTGATTTGAACAACCTGGCTGCAGCTTTAACCAAGTATGAAAAGTCGTCAGCTCAAATCCAGTGTCAAATTACGCGGAAAACCTTCGGTAAACCTCGGATCGACCTTACACTTGACGAGCAAAGGAGGCTAAATATAACATACCACAATGAAAAGGTAAAGGAAAACCGAGAGGTATTGAAGGATCTGATAAATGGGACCTGCTTCCTTGCAAAGCAAGAGCTTGCTTTTCGAGGCAATGATGAAAGCGCTAGCTCTAGCAATAGGGGCAATTACATCAAGTTGCTGGATGTGCTAGCTCAGAAAGACGAGAGTGAAGAACCTTTTTCAAGACAGCTAAGGGACTTTCTGCTTTATTTAGCAAATCATCCAAACGCACCCATCTCCTGGATGAGACTGTCAAACGGCGCATCCCCAGGGCAGCAGCAACCAGGTGGAGCTCCAATTCAAGGCTGGTCCAAATGATTTTATTTCACCTTCCAGATCTACGTGCCATGTTTAAAGTAATCGGTGACAATCCCAACAACTGGGTCGGTGAAACACTGACAATGGCGACTGGGTTTGAGTTGTGGCTTTCAAAACAGTCAACCTGTTTCCTACTGACTGCTTTTGAAAGGATCTTCAATGACACTGATGCTCTCTTTAGCACCCTTTCATGCACATTTTGAGAAAAGATCTGATGAGATGGAACTGGTTCACCTCGAGACATGAGATGGGCTGTCAAACAAAACAGAACAAGCTTGCATCTACTACTGCATTCTGGACAATGTCAATGTTTAGATGAAGACCAGGTTTGTTGATAACTTTTCCGATCTAGATTTCATTGAACTCGTAGTTTGCAAAAAGAGAAGAGATGTTGCGCCAGTTTGATGACAGAAAGTATGCAAGGTACTTTGACTTCGCCAAGCTGAAAAGTGATCTTGTGGGGTTGTATGGCTCACAAGAACTAAGGGGAAAATCACAGACACAGCTTCTTGGACTTTTTAAAAGAACATGACTTGAAAAGCAACATTCCCTGAAGCAACAAAAAACTGGTCTTAACAATACCAGCCTCTACATCTTCGGTGGAGCACACATTTTCCACCCTGAAACGGATCAAAACATACAGTCGGAACCGGACCAGGCAAGCACGTCTTTCAGCTCTTGCCATTCTGTCAATTGAGAGCCAGAGACGAGTTTTACAATGCTGTGATCGACGTCTTCCCGAGGAAAGAGCGTCGGATGGATTTTATGTACAAATAATCTACCGATTGGTGAGTCAGAAACTATTTTGGGCTTAATATTTAATTGATAAGTGTGGTTGAATTAATGCAGACTGCAAACCATTTGCCTTCATATTCAATTGAGCAGTGTGTGTTTTCATTGTTGCTGACAAACATAATTGGCCGCTGTGCAATAATTAAGGATAAAGATGGTTGCATTCTGATGCTGGACATTAACTAGTGGTGTGTGTGTGTGCACGTGTGTGTGTGTGTGTGTGTGTGTGTGTGTGTGTGTGTGTGTGTGTGTGTGTGTGTGTGTGTGTGTGTGTGTGTGCGAGAGAGAGAGAGAGAGAGAGAGAGAGAAGTATACAATATGTCATCCTGATTGGAAATTTCTTTGGAAATGTATCTCTGACCTCCTCCAGAACTACTCTCCCTCCCGCTCTCTGCGCTCCCCCACTGCCTTTTAACCTCTCCATTCACAGCAACCTCATCCCTACGTGGACCAGAGCGTCCTTATACAGAAGCAGTTACTGTGGTACATCCAGTAATAAATACATGGAATACATACTAATTGCAGTTCATTACTTTTCGTAGCTATATGTACGAATGGTTCATGAGATCAGCCTGCACAAACATGTTACTTTCACCCAGTAGAGCTGTGTTTGCATGCCGTGCATGAAAGTCAACTTTTGTGACTTTTTTTATGTTGACTTAATTTACCTTCATAACCTAATTCCTTTTTTTGTACTTTATACTGTACATAAAACTATATAACAAAGCCTTTTACATACCTTTTTTGCATATAATACTAAGCTATTAAAAAAGCCTAATAATTCTCTAATCTGTGGATGGCTACCTTAATGACTTTCTTACCTAATAGCCAGTAAGCCTATAATCAGTGGGAATTTATATTTGCTAATATGTTGGATTCAAGTTAAGACTTCAAATTTTTGAAAAAACTTTCAAAAATTAACAATAATTTGGAGCCCCCCCTGCATTGACTCTGAAGACCCCCTAGGGGCCCAGGACCCCCTGTTGAAGATCCATGGCATAGTCTATATCCACGACGTTCCACTTCCGGGATTGCTCCGGTACCGCAGGAAATTCCGCCGGATGCATGTATTTTCGCTGATGTCCGTTTCCTGCCACTTTCTTTGTGTTGGAATTGTAAACTCTGGTGGATTTCTGAGGACTCTGGTTAACTGCTCCTCAGATCTCTGCAGGGTAAATCCAGACAACTGGCTAGACTATCTGTCCAATCTGAGTTTTCTCTCACACGACTAAATGAACCTTTGAACGTACACGTTTCAGCAAATCAAGTTCCTTCCCGAGGCTATTTTGCAGCGGCTCCATGCGGAGCTCAGCGCTGCCCATGACGATTGTGATAGGTTTAAAGAAATGCAAATAAACCAGAGCACATTTTTCTCCCATCCCGGAATGCTATTTGGACTAGCCAGACCCTCCTCCGCAGAAGGAAGGTCTGGCAATGCGAGACTACCTGACGCCAAACACCTTTACATCTGATGTCTGAGACCTGACTCTGACGGCTGAGGATGTACTTTCTTCTTCGTCTTCGTCGTCTTGTCCTTTTATATTTCTAGTAGATTATGTCTAATTGACATTAGTTCTGGATTCAAAAATAAAAGCTTTGAAAAAGGTAAAACTGCCATGTATATATTTTAACATTAAAAATGTAATTCAATGTTTTTACAATAATTCGACATGACAGGACACGTCCTTGGCTCCCCAGCAATAAACCCGCCAACAGTGAAGTAGATCAAATGAATGGTTCTCAAGATATGCAAGGACACACAAAGACACAAACTGCTCTCCAATACAGTAGTCAGATAAAAAATATTGTGAGCTTTAAACCACCTGTAACTGAAGCCTGTTGATAACTATTAGGCCTCCATATTTTACCTACTGTCAGTGTCCACTGCTGACAAGAACTCCTGTGTGAACGTTGAGTGATTATTGACTGTCCTCTCGTCACACACCCACAAAAATACATACACACACACTTACACATGTTTAAACAAGCCTTAGTGTTATTTGCCTTCAGGGTGTGATTAACATGTAAATGGTGCACATGTGAAACCCCACCAAAAACAAGCAGGCCATTGTAACCTGGCAGTGAACAAAAATTGTTGAAATTGTTCCAGTATTGAGCGCTGTAACCGGCAGCCGTGAACCGGACTGCAATGTAATAATATAGGACAAATTTGCATTGTTAATTATGCCCACTAAAACTGCTGTTTTTGCCACTGACAGGCTCATGTTATTATTCTAAGTGTCTGACAATCCCTACAGAGATAGATTGTTAGAGGAAGATCCCTTTTCTTTGACATAAAAACAGCCCCATCCATCGTTATCGCCAAACTCACTAAACTCTGTTTACAGTAAATAAACAGTACACGTGTATAGAGCCTGCATATTTTCACATGTAAATGGGTGAATTAAGGTCTTTTTCAGCCAAATCGGAGTGGTGAGTTTGGCAATAGCAATTTTGGGGCTGTTTCATGTCAAACTAAAATTATCCTACTATTTAAACCAAAAATGTTTATCTCTGTCCATAATGTTATCAGACTCTTAGAATAATAACCTGAGCCTGTTAGTGGCAAAAAAGCACTTCTAGTGGACGTAAATTGAAGGTGCGCTATTGCCCATTACTGTACATGTTACATTGTTGCAGCGGTCTTGCCTACGTAATACTAATAAGACTAATAAAACCAATTTCAAAGATTCTTGTTTCCATCAGTCACTTAAACACAAAAACATATAGATAGGGGAAAATAGGGGTCAGGTTGAAAAACAATAAACCCTAAGCTACCCTTTAAAGTAATCCTATCTGGATCTCAATCAGTTTTTATGTTGTATCCCAATCACTCCAGACCGCCACTGTATGTCTATTAGGACTGTGAGAAAATGCCCTAATCTCACTGTCGGATGCGGAGGGGTCCAAACTAACAGCCTGTTTTAATTTCAGCCTTGTCATGACAGGAAGTGTGTGTGTGTGTGTGTGTGTGTGTGTGTGTGTGTGTGTGTGTGTGTGTGTGTGTGTGTGTGTGTGTGTGTGTGTGTGTGTGTGTGTGTGTGTGTACAACAGGAAGCGGAGAGGATTTTGCATGGGAAACAGTTAATAGAGTTATTTTGGCTGGGGACACTGGTGTGAGGAGGGCTGTTTGACCTAAGTCCTGTTCACACCGATGCTAAATGTGGCAACAAGGACTAATATTAGTATATTATATTATTGTATTAGTCATCTGTCACTGGATGTTCATAGTTCAGTTAGACATGAAGATAAATGCAAGACAAAGATACAATTATATTATTAAATAAGAAATTAAATAACTAGGAGTCACTGACACTATTACATACAGTACATGGTTCTATGAGTGACTTGCATGCAACAATATAATTAAATCAGGTTACAGGAACTGGGATTCATCAGAAATAAAATGCAGAAGAACTACCCAATATTTCTTTCCTCATTCAGTAGTTGTGCTTAAGTATACATAATGCACAGAAAGCCAAAGAGGAAATTGTACAATTCCAACAGCGAATGTTTGTCACATATGTTTTGCATATTCACTGTAGGTTGTTATCAATAGGAAGACTGGAGTTCATTTATATGTGTTTTGCATGGCTGAAACAGAAGTACAGAACAGACACGGAAAGAGCTTTTCTTCTTATTTATGAAATTATGATATGAGTTTTTTGTTAGGGCTGCACGATATGAGAAAAATATGTGATATGTACTAATGTTGTTGAACGATATAACTTATGATAAATAAACAGATATTAAAGTGTACTCAATTATGCATTTCTGCTGCTTTAAGTATTCTGCTAAAGAGTTTCTCCCTCACTACCAAGGCCAGGTGATTTTCATACCTTCAATCTGGTGTTTGGCCATTGAAAAAGCAGTAGCACCCGGCTGCAGCGCTCCAGGCTACCCTCCGGCGCTGGACCCATCTCCAACGCCAGGATCCATAAATCTAAATTAAAACAAAACATGCTTGATGTTTTGGAACGTTTATTTGATTTATGTAATTTCATTTGAATGAAATAGCTGAAGCATTTTGTCTTTGTGCTGGTAACCTGTGTAGCATGAAACATGGGGAATTCAAGTAATGCTTTTGTGTCCTCAGCGTCCTGTAAGGAGCTATTGGCAACTACGGACATTGTTAAATATCAAGTTTCCACCTGACGTACCTCATTCATGGACTGTCAATCACCACTGAAACCACTGCCCTTTCCAAGCTTCCAAACAAAGCAGGCAGAACAAAGAGAGGAGTGATGAGTGATGAGTGGTTTAGGTGTAGCGACCGTGATGAACAGATGGTTCATCCAATCCAAGTACTTTTTTGAAAATGCCTGACCTTTTGCAATGACAGCTTCTCAGATGGTTTTGTGTGCCAAACAATCTGCTGCATCAGGTTGTCACATAAAGAAATACCACAGGTAATATAGGTGAAATATGGGCTCCAGCAGGACATTTTGGAGGGTTTTAGGGAGCAAAGTAACAGGAAGTGTAAAGTTAACCTTGTTTCCACCAAGCAGTCCGGTTCAGTTCAGTTTGTTACACATTAGAGCGGTTATTTTTGCATTTCCATTGTCAGAAGTTGTTTCCATTTCCATCAGTGTCCCTGCCACTTGTCTTTAGGTATAGCCTGAAGCTGAGACAAGCACTATTGGGAAATGAAAAGAATAGTAATCAACGTGGTCTAGGATTAACTTGGCTTACCTTTCATGGCCAAACTACATCATACACCTCCACATCCCGTAGAAATAGTATATTCCTCACAACATTGCAACATCAAGCCACGTTTGATGCAAACATCCACCGAAAAATGACTAGATAAGTAGTTTGTTGAAGCAGCAATTACAACCTATATTCACATTGCTAGTGACGGCATCCGCTACCGCTTTGTAGGAGTCTAGCAGGAAGTAAGGTGACGAAGAGTGCCAAATTTCTACGTAGGGGTGTAGAACACAGGACTTGCACTCAGGAGATGGGGGATTGAGTCCCGTTAAATAGCTGTTTGTTTGTTTTTACTTTACGGAACAAACAGAGAGCTATGTCACATTTTGCGTAATGTAGTAACTGGAAGTGAATTAGCGTCTGATTTTAACCCAAACCACGATCTTTTTCTAAACTTAAATAATTCCTGTTGGTGCCTAAACACGGGTTTTTGTGCCTAAACCTAACCAAAGTGTGACCGTTTTAGACGTAAACAACATGTTTAAAACAACGACTATTGCGTTATCTGGTTTAGATATAATCTTGTATTATCTGCCACCTATAGGGGCACTAACTTATATAATGCTCCTGTGGGTCGTATTAGAGGGTAGGAATGAACAGATATCGTTGTATGGTTCGCAGGACTTGATGGGATTTACATGCAGGATTACATATAGATTTCTCAGTTAATGGCTGTTTCATGTCAGAGAAGTTGTAATATTGCAGCTTTAAGTCAGTTTGCTCAACCGGAAATGGTAGTTATAGATCATCAGAAGCGGGGTTAGGTCCCTAGGGATCTCTCACTCTCTCAGTGTGTGTCATATGGTGGCTGCTGCTTCCAAGCTTTTTTAAAGACATCACACACGTTTCACTATTGATTAGGAGCAAGAACCCTTTCCCATCAGCAGCCCAAAGAAAGCCAAAGAGATCATTACATTTTCATTTTCAAAGATCCATATGGAACCAGTGAGAGGGGGCCCCCCACACATATGGTTTCTGATTCTCAGTACTCCATTTCAGTGATGTTCTTAAACCAAAGGCAGTTTGGTTCTTAAACAGTATTTACACTGAGATTGTGCATTAATACTGGCCTGCAGTGGAAATATGTGCTTATTGATGTAATCCCAGTGCAATATGTCACCCTTTGACCTTACAAGAGCCTCTGAGAGGGGTCAGGATAAATGTTTATTCATATGTTGATGCAGAGCATGTCCATCTGCTTCACACTGATTTACAGTCATTTGAACTCAGAAGGCTGCAAATAAACAGGGGCAAATAAATATTGTTTGCAGCTCTTTCATTGTTGAAAGTCTTTGATGGTACTTAAATTCCTTTTTTGTCTCCCATATGTAAATACAGACCAAAACAATGAGTATTATGAACACCACAGAAAATAATGCAATTGAATTGAGGGCTTTAGGATTTACAATTACTTTCACTATTGATTAATCTGTCACTAATTTTCTCCAAAAATCTATCATCAAGAATGATAAATCACATTTCTCACAATCCCAGTTTCCTAAAGCACAAAATTGGATCTTCATATTGCTTGTTTTGTTCGACCAACATTCAAAAACCCTGAGATATTCAATTAAATATCACATAAGAGAATCAGTAAATCCTCACAACTGAGAAGCTTGAACCAGAATTTTCTTGTAAAGTAACTTAAATGAGTAATCCATTATCAAAATTGTTGTAGTTCATTTAATCTCTAATCAATTCTACAGCGATATCACAGGCTATGTGACCATAGCAGTAACATAGTAATATAAGGTCTTGTATCTAATAGCATTATATTGTTCAGGATGTATATTCTAACATGTTCACTCTTGCAGGTGTGGAAGTAGCACAAAAACAAAACTACAAATTCATTATTTGTGTATGTATTATTTGCCATTGTCTTTGGTGCCATTGAATCAGAAAACAGCATAAAATCGCCACATTGATCTGAGCTGTAGTGAACATTGCACTGATCACAGTGAACTTTGCTGAGCATTACTGCCACAAACCAGTACAGAAATTATGTCATATAACTTAATTAGACACTGCTAAGACTCCAGTAACCAGTAAGGCCACCTAATCCGCACACATCAGCAGGGTTTGTGGTCCATTTGGGCTAATTATTTCCTCCACTGTGGAACACTTTCCATTGCCCGGGGAGTTTGTTGATAGTTAACATGACATGTAGCAGGTCGTAATCTTCAGCTACTCAATAAAGTTAGACAAATAAGCTCTGCCTTATCTAGAAAAGCCCATTTCCAGTGCAAACATTCTGTTTGCCACATCAGTAGGGCTGGGCAATATATCGATATATCGATAGATATATTTTATTTAACTTAGTTTTTCAGTAAGTGCTGTAGTACAACTAGCAGGAGACAAGTTATAATTGAGGTATGTTTGGAGACACTACCTTATTTAATCATTAATTTAATCAATATTTTTGTTGTATCTCTTTTTGGTGTTGTAATTTGTCCCTAAGCACCGGCAGCAGTAGCAGCAGAGAGCAGAAGCCAGCAGGCAAGTGTTATTTAAATAAACTCCTGGTGTACTAACAAACTTTCCAATCCATCATTTTATGAGTACATAACCTATTTGTACTACTGTAGAAGCTTGGTATCATTATCGGAAATTATTAGTGGGGTAATTTACGAGATACACCTTTGGATCCGTTAGCGCCTGCAGTAAGCTAACTCGCCCAATGTTCGACCCAGGTGAAAAAAGCTTCTGAGGGGTTGTTTGGCTCCAGATTCCACACATTTAGATGTTTATTTTACCCCACTTTGTCTATTTGTGCCAAAAGGTAGCATTAGATAATGCCTTGTTTGCATATTTAAACATAGACATTTCAATGTTAATCTTAATGTAAGTAATCAACTGGCAAAGTTTCATGGTGATATCTAATAGTTAATTTTTTTTCCCTATTCACCTGGGGTGTCTTGTCCTGGGATGTTTTAATGTTGGTGTATAGAGCTAAACATTTGCTATAAATTAGCTGGACATGCTTTTGCCATTTGCCAAACAAAAGCGTCTTGTATTTCAGTGATGGCAGTCCTCTCTCCTGACTTGCACTGAGAGTATTCTGCGAGGTTTGGGTGTGGTGTTTAACAACACCCAGGGCTATGGGAGTCATGGTATTGATTGAGAAACACAATAGGTGGCTCAGGCAAGTACACACTTCCCTTCCCTCAGACCATGCACTGCTCTGGCCCTTACCTGCAGCACTGGAGGTGGGGGTCTACCCAGTGTCTACCCAGTGTTTACCCTGACACCCAATTGGGAAATATTTTGCAGCCCTCCCTGGTTTTTATTTACCAGTGTGTGTGTGTGTGTGTGTGTGTGTGTGTGTGTGTGTGTGTGTGTGTGTGTGTGTGTGTGTGTGTGTGTGTGTGTGTGTGTGTGTGTGAGGAAGCAAGCATAACAAACTGAAGCTGTGGTCTAACAGCAGACTTTTTCCCTGTTTATTTAAACCACGCCGATAGCAGCAGTCAAGTTTGGTTACTTTGTGGAATGCACTCTTTAGGTATTCAATCATGGATTGACCAACCCTGTATGAATGACTGCATGTATTCATGAGTTTGCCTTGAATGCAGACATGCATAATACAAGCAGCAAGACTCACCTATTTAAAGTGCTTGAGGCCAGGGACACCCTCCCATACACAGCCTCCGTTCACTGTAAGTTCATGTGTAATTCCACACCAGATCCTAACTGAAGATGTCGTTCATGACCTGACAACAGAACGTTATTGTAGCTTGTATACTGCATGAGGACAGTTCAACTTCTCGCTTCTATCACTCCTGGTGCTACCACAACTACAACTAGTAGCGTTAGTCTCACTTTGCCAAATATAAGAGGAGAAGACAACGAAGACGAAGAAGAAAGTACATCCTCAGCCGTCAGAATCAGGTCTCAGACATCAGATGTAAAGGTGTTTGGCGTCAGGTAGTCTCGCATTGCCAGACCTTCCTCCACAGCGCTGCGAAGGAGGGTCTGGCTAGTCCACACAGCATTCCGGGATGGGAGAAAAAACGTGCTCTGGTTTATTGCCATTTCTTTAAACCAATCACAATTGCCATGGGCGGTGCTAAGCTCTGCACGGAGCCGCTGCAAAAGAGCCTCGGGAAGGAACTTGTTTTGGTGGAACATGTGTACGTTCAAAAGTTGTTTTAGTCGTGTAACAGAAAACTCAAATTAGACAGATAGTCTAGCTAGCTGTCTGGATTTACCCTGCAGAGATCTGAGGAGCAGTTAACCACAGTCCTCATAAATCCCCCAGAGTTTAGAACGGCAACACAAAGAAAATGGAAGGAAACGGATATCGGCGAAAATACATGCATCCGCCGGAATTTCCTCCGGCACCAGAGCAATCCCGGAAGTGGAACGTCTTGGATATAGAATACAGTAGCGTTAACAGTTGTAGAAGTGAAAAGAAAACTCTCAGATATTATCAACATGCTATTAGAACCAGAACCTTTACTGAATGTCCTGGGAACTTCTGGAAGAATAATAAAACTCACCAAATTCCAGCAACAACTCCTTTCTTACTTTCTCATCACAGCATAAAAAAATGACTCTTGATGTCATGGAAAGGGACAATGGTTCCTACAATCATGACGTTGCTCCAGGACCTGACTAGTTCATTACATCTGGAAAGGGTAAGATTTGTCATGGACAAACTAGAACAATACAGTAAGACTTGGCAGCCCTTTGTGTCATACCTGTCACAGTGAAAGTTTCATTACTTTACAGAAAAATTCTTTTTTTAAATATAGAGATTTTCTGTAAATATTTTGTATTTTGACAGTCTAAATATTGTATGAAATATTGAAATATTGCAGAAATACCTTAAAAGTACACAATTTAACTGAAAACTGCTGTTTTAATACAGTTTTCTTTGGTAAATTCACAAGATTATCCAATCCATTTACAATAACTCCATGTCAAAGTACAGATTTCTGAATGTAAAACACACACAAATTATGTCAAATAACTTTCAATTACCCTCCTTTAGGCGTTTATTTTATGATTATCTAATCTATTTACAGTAAATTTCTGTTAAATACTGTTTTTTTTACTGTATAAAAAAAGAATATAATGGAATAATACCTTGCATAAACCTAATAATAGTAGTCATTACTTTATATAAACAATATTTGAGAGTATTTACAAGCAACTCTCCAATATATCTACATACTTTTACCATTAATGTATGATGTTTACTTTAAATAAACATTGTTTCATAGTAATTTAGAAGCAAATATCCAGTATATTTACATACCTTTACCATTATTATATGAGGTTTACTTTATATAAACATTGCTTTTTAGTTATAAAAAGCAACTATTCAATATATAAACATAATATTACCATTATTGTATGGGTGTTCACTTAATATAAACAGTATTCAACAGTAATCACAAGCAACTATGCAATATATCTACAGACTTTACCTCATTATTGTATGGGGTTTACTTTATATAAACTGTTCTTTATAGTAATTAATAGCAACTATCCAACATATATACATACTTTTACCATTATTGTATGGTGTTTACTTTATATAAACATTGTTTCATAGTCATTTAGAAGCAACTCTCCAATATATCTAAATACATTTACTATTAATACATAAGGTTACTTTATATAAACATAGTTTTATAGTAATTTAAAAGCAACTATCTGGTATATCTACAGACTTTTCCTCATTGAAGGGGTTTACTTTATATAAACATTATTTGACTGTAATAACAAGCATCTCTCCATTATATGTACATTAGGGCTGTCAAATGATTAAAATTTTTAATCAAATTAATCACAATTTTCAGTGGATTAATCATGATTAATCACCATTTGCAATTACACCTGAATCCTAACCATTTTTTTCTGAAATGCATACCAAAAGATACTAGTGCTGTCAAGCAATTAAAATATTTAATTGCGATTAATCGCACATTTTTATCTATTCTAAATGTCCCTCGATTTCTTTTTGTCCCATTATATTTTCTCATTTTAATTCTCTTATCAGCCTGGAAAAGTAGATTGGCTTGCTTTGTGACAATGTTTTTTTTATTGAAAACAACATTGTCATATACGTTATGTTCAATTTCACACTAACATTCACACTTGGAAATAATAATCTGTCACATAATGTAACGCTGTTACCTCGATTTTCCATTGCAGGTAGTACTGCAGATAGTCCTGCAGATAGTACTGCAGATAGTCCTGCCTCATGCCTGAGGCGAGCGTGGCTGGTCCTACTGTCTATGCTATCTGTCTATGGGCTCATAGCGTCGTCATAGCAACTGGTTTTCCGTGACTCATTTCCTGGTTCTCGTTCTCGTTCATAACCAACGTAAAATCAAGGAGAGGGTTTTCCTGCTCCAGGTTTCCCACCGTGGTCAGAAAGAACAGAGGAGACACTTTGTTTCTCTCACTGACTGTAGAGTCACTACTTGCTCCGAAGCTAATCGCCGTGACGAGCCTACTAGCTACGCGGCTAGCAAGCTAAAACCGGCCGAGGCCATGGCCGAGGCTTGTGTCTGTTTTGTTTCCGGTCTGCGAAATTACAAGACCCGCCCTTCAATCACTACTATTGGCCAGGCGTCCAAGGTAACGTAACCCCATTTGTTCAGGTCCTATCCCCTGACCAATCCACTATCCTAACTACTCGCGGTGAAATGCCTAAACCAAACCAATCAGCTGCTTCGTAGGGCGGGATATGGCGTGGCCATAGACAGTTAAAGAAGTGGACTAACAGATCCCGTTGCTCTCTCTATGCGTTAAAAGTGCGCTAAAAAAATTATCGGCATTAAAATGGGTTTGCGTTAACGCCGTTAATAACGCGTTAAACTGACAGCCCTAATGTACATACATGTTTATTTTATATAAACTTTATTTGACAGTAATAACAAGCAACACCAATATATCTACAGACTTTGTGCAAGTGCATGGGACTTACTTCATAAACATTATTTGACAGTAATTACTATTACTATCCAATATATGTTCACAACATCCTCATCAGTAAATGGGGTTTTGAATGTACAAAAACCAAACGGACTATGTAAAAGTGCATTTGCATCAACTACTTTTACTCTTAATAAATATATAAATCTTTTCTGCTGACATTTTACAGCATTGTCCAATCCATTCACTGCACATCCCTATTTGAGATGTATGAGATTTTAAGATGTATCATAACCATAAAGTATCATAAAATGACTTGATTTACTGCTTGCTTTACAAATAAATGCACTATTAAACAGTGCTATCCTTAATCCTTAACATATGAATAAACTTATGGGAGCAAAAACTGTCTAGTACATTGCATTATAGCAAAAGGGGAGCTATGGGCAATTTGGGAATTCATACATGCGTGTTCAAAATGTCAGTGAACATGAACAACTCTCCAAAATCCAAAAACTAAAATATGTGATGTCATCTGATATAATGTAATGTATAAGCTTTTCCAAAAACAATGAATTGAGAAAGATTTTAAAGATGACACTGAGAACAGCCAGGGGGATGTTAGGAGGTAACGGGGAGATTTTGTGTTTCAGAATTGAAACGCTAACATAGAATAAACCTCTTTTCATATTTTTTATTTTTTTTATTCTACAAAATTAGTTTCACATTTATTGTCTAAGAAGCAGCTTAGTAACCTGATGACATCATAGTTTGAGTCTTAAATCTCTGGTTTGTGGCTTCCAATATAAAAGGTGAGAATAAAGACATTTGCACACCAAGGACGTTTTTTTTTTATATAAAATATATTGACATGCGATTATTTCGCATGTCAATATATGTTGTAGGGCTGCACAATTAATCACAATATTGTCGAAATCCCCATATGAACTAGTGCAATATCCAAATCGCAGGGGGGCGCAATATTTGTTGAAGGCAAAATATGTGTCAAACCGTTCTAAAATAAAGTATTGTGGTGCTGCAGAGACGTCCCGGCCTACAAAATATTATCCTACAGACTGAAGGAAAAAATCTTTGTTTGGCACAGATCCTCGCAAAAAATCACACTTCCAATATTTTTTTAAAAATATTTTTCAATGAAAATAAAAAAAAAACATCATTCCCTCCAATATCGTGAATCATATCGCAATCACAATATCCGTCAAAATAATCACAATTAGATATTTTCCTCAAATCGTGCAGCCCTAATATTTTGTTGTTTGTTTACTTATGAGGATCACCAAACAACACAGAGGCTGCTGTCTGATCTACAGACTGTACAGTCTGCAAACTTTATTACTCCTTTCAACCTTTACAAAGGCAGCGTATGCCAGAAACATTCTTTCCATTTTTACCTTTCACAATAAGCCTTAGACATATGCTACACGGTTTTGCAGCATGTATTTGTTCACAAACTGCAGAATCTAGTAGCTGTACAATCACTTCATATCTTCACCGCTAAACGTTATCTCTCCTATGGTCCGACTGCTCTCTCTTTCTCGTCCGCTCACACCACCATCTTCTGTCACTTTCTCTCTTCAGCATCTGTCCTACCGACATGGTTGATAAGCTGGCGCGAATATCCAAAACTTTAACTGAAAACTGTCGCAAATTCGCATAGCTGCCGGTGTGAATAATTTTGATGTGAAATATTCAAAGGCGATTATTTTGCATATTTGCACCGCTTAATCATCACGCCCCCGGTGTCTAATGGTCTTCAGTCACATATGTGCAAGTCACAAGTCTTAAAGCGTAACTCTCGCCAAAATGCATCCTAGTGGTGTTCCTGGTGTTTTTGTGAATGTACGTGAGTCAAACTTTAGTTTAAAAGCATAAATAGGACGGAAGTGTCACTTTTAAGGTTTACCGTATTCTCGGTTTTGGTAAACTGGCCTTTTGAATGGGAGAGCTAGGGGCACTACTATGATAGGATCAAAATAGCTATTTTTTAAACACTAAGAAGGCTCGACACAACATGAGACTTTGCTCCACGTATCACAAGTGGCTCTACACATGAACTCAGCATTGTGAACAGTGTACACAGAGTTTACTAAAGAGAAAGGTTTTGAACAACTCACTGTAGCAGTTGTTGTTTCCTACCATCTCTCAAAAAGTGTCAATCTCCAAATGCGAATGAACAGACTCAATAAGAGGAAATGTAATTCTTATGTGAGGCTCCTTTTTCAACTACAAGGTTAATATGGTTTTTCACTAACAACTAAACAATTAATTATCCGTGTATTTATATGGAACTAAGCTTTAGGAGCTTTCCATCTTTACTCTCCTCCCTGTTAAGCTGCATTTGGAGATGGTAGCACCCGGAAACAACAACTGCTAAACTAAGTCATTCAAAAACCTTTTTTAGTAAACTCTGTGAACACAATCAATGTTCTCAATACTTCCGTTAATGTGTAGAGCCCCTGATGATACTTGGAGCAAAGTTTCATGTTGTGTTGAGCCTTCTTAGTGTTTTAAAAGTGATTTTGATGTGATCAAAGTAGTGCCCCTAGCACTCCCATTCAAAAGGCCATTTGACGAATGACGAAAACGAAGATATGGTAAACAATGTGTGTAACAGGGTTTGCATAATAGGTTTGCTGAGGTGTAGCAGGGTGTAACAATGTGACAAATACACGTTCGGTTCAGACGTCGGTTTGTTTTTTGTTTGTTTTTGTTTACAAGCACAGACCAGGTAAAGCAACCATTACCAGTGCAGATGTCATTCGGTACCTCCTCCTTAATTACAACGTGTGGTTCACTGTTCATAAAGTAGAACCAAATTAAAGTTAGTCAGCTGAGATAGCTTAGCATGTAATGTTAACTACCTAGTGTTAGGAGCAACGGAGGGTTATAACGTTTCTTTAATTACTAGTATTAGTACCTGGCTAATCAAGCTAACCTGCTAAACAGTCTAGCTACTACTAACACTGCCTTTGTCAGGTCCGTGTTTGCACGAGGAAATAGGAACTTAGCTAAGTTAAACATGGAACGCTGACTTAAAGGGATATTTCACCGCTGGAAAGCTTAATATATCTTTAAATTGGGTCACTTATGTGGCAGAAATGTGAAAAAAATTGAAATTGGTGCCTTCTAGGCCGAGAAAAGCCAGAAAATGTGTTTTTGGCTCATATGGATGAAAGACACCAAATCCCAGTCCACTCCCAAGCCACACCTACCGCTTGACAGACAGACAAGACAGTGAGGCATTCAACTCAACTCAGTGTGTTTTATTGTTATTTCAACCATATACACGAAACAACGTTTCATCGTGGCTCAAGTAGTGTTACACATTTAAAATATATAATAACGACATTATACAAAAAACGACATACAAAACAGGCTAGCTTTAGTGCACACACACATTATATAGGCTCCGTAAAGTTCAGCTAAGCATACTAGCATTAGGCTTGGTGGGCTGTAAACACCGAGTATAAACACAGCCGTGAATTAGCGTGGAATGTCGAATGGTCGCCATGTAACAGTCACAATCTCCAGCGGTTCGCAGTTAGTTGGATACAAATCACCACATTTCTGCACCAGTCCACGTTAACACAGCCCACCTTCACGGGTCTTTTACCCAGTGACAAAGCATCTCTAGCTCGGATCATCGGAGGGCTAGCAGTCCTGGTAGCTGGACAGTCCGGTACTCTGTTGTTCAGCCATGTTTCCACGAAAAAGTCTCTGAACTCAGAACAATCAGGATTGATGGGACAGGTGGCCCGCTAGCGTTAGCTCGCTCTGGATGTGCCTTTTCCCCGGCTAGCGTTAGCTTCCCACCTAGCCAATGAGGATGTCCACTTCCCCGGCTCAGGGCATCGAGTGAGACCGCTGGTCTCTGTGCTGGTCTCCGTGCTGGTCTCCGTGCTGGTCTCCGTGCAGGCGAAGCTCTCATAGTGTGCTGATTATTCCGTCTGTAATAACGTTCCCTGAATATTCTCCGATCTGTAGCAATGTATCCCGTGGTATACGTGTGCGGTAGTTTGAAAGCACATAATTTTGTAAAAGTTAGCTGCTGAGAAGAGAGAGCCCTGTTTAGCGAGGATCCAAGATGGCTGACATTTCGTTTTTTTTTCTGGCTGAGATCGGCTCGCTTCGGGTGATGGGCGTGTTGAAAACATGTGGAAGTAGCTCCTGCTACTGTTTGTAGTTCTTTGCCTCTGGCCTTCCATTCCTCCAATGACGTAAAAATCGTCATTTTGCGTCATTGGAGGAATGATTTCCAGACCCCCAATGCCGAGATCTCCCCTCTCAGGGGGACATGTGGGAGAGAAGCACGGTCATTCAGAAATACTACCGGGTTTCTACCTATACAAAGCTGAATGCTAAATCGGTGAAGTATCCCTTTAACGTTAGCGTTAGTCAACTGACAAATATAATATAGTTAACTGTTAGCTAGCCTATATATATAGCTAGCTAACATTACGACTGGTGCATGGTTCACATTCAACGCTAACGTTACCTAAGGACAGGCATAATGTTGCGCCAGACACATGTTGATAAGGCACATAAACGGCAAATGCTAACGTTATCCCTGCTGACATTTTAAAATTGCAAGTGTTATCTTAACTCATGTTCAGTTGATATCTCGTGAGGAAACTGCATGTAAATAAAAACAACAGTATTACTTTACCTGAAGTGAAAGCTGAATGTGAATCATCGTGGAAATGTCCTGCATTAGGTGGCTACGTTATGTTATCCACTCCACACAGTGTTTCTGTGCCGTTAAGATGATCTTGACGTTAGCCCCTCCCCCTCTGAAGTCAAACAATACCATTGGTCAAGATTGTCTCGCCTGGCATGATTCATCCAATGATTTCACAACATTCAGTTATTTGAATCTACGCGCACTTTCTTGATATCTGAAGCACAGAGACTAAAGAGACTATTTCCGTTTACATCACATGTAAGGTCTTACATCGCTTCACCCCCAGATTACTAAATTCACGTTGATGCTACAGAAGCCTTGGTTGAACTGTTGAGCACTAACATCACTTCCCAGTCTTTCACACATTGCATGTATTGCTAAATTAAAACAATATATAGCACACCAATGTAAGTCTTTATTCATACTTCATGTCTTTATTCACCTTATATTACCTCAGCCCATGAAAAACTCTTTGTTCCCTTTGACCTGTAGAAACTGGGGAGAGGCAAAATGATTTGAGGGAGCAGTAGGGCTGCACAAAGACCTTGCATTTTGTTGAACACTCATTTTGGGTCTTAATATTAAGAGAAAAAAATATAACAAATGTATCATGCACCTTAATAAGGAAAAGAACGTGTATGCTACATATATTATTTCAAGTACACCAAATACATAAAAAAGAGGTTTGTCCCGCATGCATTTATTAGTTTCTGACTGAAAAAAACACTAAAAACTTCCCCAAACTACTGTATTTCTGAATTCTTAATTTTCATTTACATTCACGAGCCTCCCCTAAAACAGTTTGGAGCTTCTTAGGGAGGCCTGCCTCCCACTTTCAAAACCTCTGGTCTAACATATTGTATTGGAAGACAGCCTCCAACATTTTTAAAGTGGATTAACAGCCTTTTATGAAAGGCCTGTGAAATAACAGATCATTTCTCAAATAAGCATAATGTTGCAGATGTCCATACTGTTTGTCAGTAGGCATGACTTTCATAAGAGGGGACACACTTTAAATGGGCAGCCGCACACAATTCAAGATTTCTTTATTGTTACAGTAAATTACAGATATAGGACACTATCAAGCAACAGCTGACATTACACGTATGGTTCTGTTTTGTCTGTTGTGGCGTTTCAACGCAGGGTTGAATTAAACTGTATGAGGGTTGGAACTAGTGGAACAATTTAGGTTAGGTGGTGTGCAAGTTAGGCAAGCAGGTATGTATTTGAGGTACTGGTGTGCATGAATATTGATTTCCCACCGCTTATAAAAGTGTAGCATAGCTTTGGCATTTTAACGTATTAATGTTACACCTAAATGGAACACATATTGCCCAGGCCATATGTGCATCAATGCCTGTGTAACTATTGCAAGTATATGGAAATTGCAGTGTAATTTCAGAGGCAGAGGTGATCAGATCACAGAGGTCTTGTCAGGCACTGGTGAGGCTTTTGAAGTACTGGACTAGCATGAATATTCATTCTACCCCACATAAGAGGGAAGCTCATGCTCTGAGCTGTTTGCATGACATAGACAGGAACAAACATCAGAAGCCAGAGTGGACACAGTATAAGGCATCACAGCAGACATCAGCAAAGTAAGCAGTCAATGAAAAAAGATGTTGGGCCTCCACGGAAGTGAAATGAGGCAAGAACATCAGATGCCCCCTAAAATATTAGGATAGTGAAGATGTAGGCTTACCCAGGCTGCAGGCTGCCTGTCTCTCTGTGTACTGTATCGTCATCCTGTAGGCCTATAGGGTTGTGGGCCTATGTGATGTGAACTGTGGCTGCACGATTCTTTTGTCAACTCATTCGCCAGACCAAAACATGATTATATAGTGATGAGCATATCACAGACTTGGATTAAAACAGACATCATGTACATCCAAGGCTCGCAGTTTAGGTTGACTTATGTCTCATATGCATTCCCGTAAGTGAAGCTATGGGTTTGTTTCCACAAGTATTTAGGTGAAAGAATGTTTATTTTTACAAAGACAGATCTGAATACAGCATCTTTGTCCACATAGGCCCCAGTGGTGATTTGGTGCGGTACAGCTTTAGCTGGTTGTTTAAGCTTGTGTGCTGCCAAGTTGTTTTACTGTTTGTATTACCATAAATATGCTTACAAAATATTACAGTATTTTAGTTTCTAATAGAATTACATTTATCCAACTATACTTGAGAACAATGCTTGTGGGTTTGTGCTGTGGAGTGGTTGAGGCCATGCAGTGAGGGTTCATGTCAGCCTCATTCAATGCATTAAACGGGTATGGCTGGTCCTACCTGTCCCAGTACCTCTGTTAACCCCTTTAGTAGACTTCCATTAAGAGATACTGGCCAGGATGATGTTTGACAGCGATTAAAACACTAACACACAGTATGTATGAGACCACATTGAATAAGCTAAAATGGACCCCTATACATTATACCAATATTTACCCTCTGAAGAGTCTCTGATGCATATATTGGATAGTTAATTGTAAATACTGTCAAATGTTTTTACAAAGTAAACAAACAGTACATTAATGGGATAAGTCTGTAGATATATTGAATAGTTGCGTTTAATCACTATAAAGTACTGTTTATATAAAGTAAAACTGTTATATTAATGGTTAAAGTATGTAGATATATTAGATAGTTGCTTTTTGTACAGTAGAAAAACAGTATTAAAGAGGATTTTACTGTAAATAGACTGGATAATCATATAAAATAAATGCCTAAAGCTTTTAAGATACTATTAATGGGCTGTAAAGAGGGTCATTTTACATTCATTTTACATGATTTCTGTGTGTTTTACATCCAGAAATCTGTACTTTGACAGAGAGTTCTTGTGGATGGATTGGATAATCTTGTGAATTTACCAAAGAAAACAGTATGAAAACAGTATGAAAACAGCAGTTTTCATTCATCTTATGTAATTTTAAGGTATTCTGCAATATGTTTCAGTGTTTGTACAGATTTATACATTTGTTTAACATTCTAAATATGTTTTATGATTACAATTCTTTTTAATTTTACAATAGTTGGACTGTGAAAATACAGAAAATGTACAGTAAATATCTGTATTTTAAAAAGAAGTTCTTTGTAGAATAACGTAAGGTTTTTGACTGTCATTTCACGGTAAATGCTTGGCAACTTTTGCTGCCAGACTTTTTACCGTTTTTTCACGAATGTTTTTTAACGTTTCTTTACATTAATTTTAAGGTTTAACTGTAAAAAAACAGAAAGATGCCTCAATTTTACACTCAGTAAAATTATGGTTATTTCTTGTCTTTTTACATAAAATTCAATGTAATTTAACTTTCAAGCTCATTAAGCGATGGAATTATCCTGTTAAATAACTATATTTTCTTATTATGTCAATTTACAGACTACAACCTTTATTTAATGTGTGTTTTTTTTTAAATAAAAGTATTTTCCCGTATTTTTATGGCATTAACACTTAATGTAGAAAAAACGGAAAAAAACGTAAAATTTTACAGTAAATTCTAGTGAAATAACTTTTTTGTTTTGTTTTACAGTGTACACACTGTTGTCTCTTTAGGGAGTTGGATGAGTACTAGGTTGAGGAATAGGAAGGGTATGTAGCCTATACTGAATGCCACATGCTTGCTGGCAAAAAAAAAAAAAATCAAAAAAGAATCTCACATTTGAACTCTCTCTGTTCTTTACAAATCTTGCTTTGCTGTGAATTAGCCTATGTTACCGTGGGGGCATTCCTGGCAGTCTACTGCAAGTCCACACATGCCTGCATTGGAATGTGTGTTTCACCTGAGGGGACTCCATGCTGCCTGGACATAACATAAAGATAAGTCTGCAGCTGTTAGATCTCCTACCAAAATAACAGACGGGTCCCGATTGTACAGGATATAATATATTGTAGGTGTAGGCTATTGCAGAATATAGTTTTTAATAAGATTATTATTTTTTTAAGAATAATAGTTTTTTGTATGGCTCTTGGCCAATCGGCAGTACCATTATTTTCCATTGTGACGTTACATAACCCACCAATGACTTAATGTTCTCCCACAGCTGCTGCCGTGTGGGAGGAGAGTTTACCTGGGGAGACCAGAAGCACTTCCTCCTCCGTGTCCTCTGTGCTACCTGGCCAATACCTGCACTCATTCCTGTCTACTTTCTAATCAGACGGATTCTCTTCAACTCTGTAGAAAAGGTAAATAGTAGGCTATTCATGTCATATTTGCGCTCCTTTGAATTAGTCCGAACCCTGCGCTGTTTAGCCTATAGCCTACTCTCCTTTCATTAATTTGCTTTGCCTGAAAATTGTTTTCACAGTTCACAGTTTGTTTTGGGTGCACTTTAACTCCTACTGACACAGTAACTGGACAGCGTTTTTTGACTCTGGTATGTAAATGAAGTGGGAAAAGATTTGGGATTGTCCTTTTCACGCTAATTGAGCGCGTACTTGCGAACTACAGCGTGCAGTCGGAAAGTGTGTGGAACAGATAGCTTAGTTGTGCACATAAACGGAAAAGAAATCATGTAGCCCACTGAAGTAAACAATTAATTTGTGTTGTTGTTTGGCCCAACAACAAAAAAAGCGACAAAAGGGGGACTGTTTTGAGACATGTAGGCCTAGAACGTGACAGCAAATATTTTGGATTTTGGATTCTGTGGATATTCTCCATGGAAACTGTTTACTAAAGCAGCTTCATTCAGATAATTCCTTCATATTGATCAATACATAGTCGCTGTAGTCGTTCAAATGATATTCCAACAGCTATCATTGTGTCCTATAGTCGCTCTCGGCTGGCTGTAATATGTGATATTTTACGCAAGACCACTACAGCAATTCACTCGTGCGCTCTGATCGAGTAAGCCCAATGCAATGCAATTGCTCTGATCACCTCGCGCATACCGGAGGATCCGGCGCGAGTGGGCGGCACCAGATGGCGCAGTGATGCTCGAGAACAATGCTGCATTCATGTCCCATAGGAAATAACAACACTTACACGCATCATAGTTAAAGCAGCTGCTTTAAGACTGTGTTCCCCATAATTCCCCCCATTTCTAACACTTAACATTGACACACTGCTGAACAGCTTGATTTGTACGGGAAGTGATGTCCATTATCCCCATTGTTTAGGAAAAAATAAAGGGGTGGTGTATATTCAGCCGGGTCAGTTGGTAATGTGATGTAAGCAAAATGACTCTACCCCAGTTTGTTCCTCTCATGTATTACCATCATAATCACACAGCAGAGGATGTGGTTTTCAGAGAAAGCAATCTTTGATGAATCAGAGGGTCATATAACATCTTCCTGTTGTTCTGAAGGTATTTCCAGAATCCTCAAAGACTCCTCTGGAAAAACATAGGCCATCTTTTCCTAAATCTCGGTTGTATTTTGTTGTAAACCAGGTAGCCCCAAATGACGTTCTTTCTTTTTTGTGAAACACAAGCAAACTATGAATGCATTGAATTTTGTATGCAGCAGATAGATCATTCTTTCATCAACGTGGTTAGGAGAGGCAGTAGTCTACGTGTTTAACAACCTTCTGAGCTTTTCAAAGATCACAGTTAGTTATCTTTCAGAAAAAAACCTCAATGTGACTGGAGCTGAATGATTATATAGCCTACATGAGAGGCCCAAATATAGGGCTCGAACCCCAACCGCCTCATTTATAATCAAACAAAACAACGTACCAAAATAATGTTAGACTTACTCTAAACCAAAAAGATGGTAAAGTCACAAACATTGGTTGATGTCTACACAACACTCGTGGTTTTCGTGTGATATCATGTGAACTGCTGTAAAATAAGAATCACATGGGGAGATCAAGCAACGTATAGCCTAACTCCAGCTTAACTAAACGTAATCTTTTGGGAAATTGCCATCTTGATCATCAAAATAAATCATTATACACTGCACAACTCTTGTAGGAATAACTCTTGAAAAGCTGGGGTTAATAGTTTCCAATGTATCACATGAAAACGGATTAAATGTGGCCAGGGAAGGCAGGGATACCTTATGTTCCTGTTTTCCTACGGGACTCGAATGCAACATCCTTCTAGCCCGTTTTGGCACGATCTTCGCTCAGCTTCCCTGCGCGTTCCCACTCTGCTGTGTGTGAGTGGATCATGTCATTTAGACAGAGAGCGTCCTCACACACGGACCAGATGTTTTAGCGTAGGACAGTCTCACTCTGACTCCATATGTCGTTTAGGCAGACCTGAAATATATATTCTGTAATCATCTCATTGAGATAAATAGCCTAGGCTACTCAAATAAATAAATTGAACCAGTCGCTTCATTTGGACAAATAGTTTTTAGTTTTTTTTTTGCCAAATTCGATAGGGAACAGTTTGATAATAGTCTATCAGCTTGTCCAGAAGTGGTAGCTCTCCATCCACCGTTTCCATGCAACAGCGCGTGTGGCTGTGAAGCACGCGGAGGGATCGATGCTGTAAGCAGAGAGCGACGGCGCAGTAGATCTGGACCCGGAGCGCCTTTTTAAACCCGATGGAGGGACACGATGTTGGAAATGAGATGGTTCGGAGCGTAAACCATCCTGATAGTGCCGAGGAGCCCGGTAAGAGCGCCTCATTTCCACTTTTCCAATTTTTTTCAAGAAACGCAGGGATATGGTGAGGATCTGTGCGCGCTGGCTGAGACGTAGCGAGGGAATAAATCTGTGCACATGCACTCAGTTTGATGATGTCCTTAAATTCCCTCTGGTTGGTTTAAGGGGGACTGTTGCTGCTGATAACGCACATGTGCGCACTGACACAGTGCCAGATGTTTGTATGGAGGGAGCCATCACATCATAACACCTGCAGGAGTCCATCAGACAGGCTTTACATTAAGATGGTGATTTGACTAAAAGACATGATGGTCATTTTAACATGCATGCTGGCAGGGGTGACAGTGGGATCGGGCTTCTAGGAGATGGGTCAATCCTAAACGAGATGGATAAGCACATAAGAAGCTGGGCCAGACTAGTTTAATGATAGCCAGACAGATTATTTGAAGAGGATGGAAGAATGAAGGGGTGCTTTCAATCCAGGAGTGGGCTTGTGAGACGGCTAGGGTGGCGGCGTTTGAAAAAATGCATATAAACGGTTTGTAAGACTGAATGTCTGCATTAGGAAATGGGAAAAGTCCTTAAACTTTTTGGAGGGCTCCTAAGAAGCTGTGTACCGTGGACAGGTGTATACTGTACTTATTGTTTTACTACACATAAATATGTCTATTTGGTCTGCAGTTGTCCATTTTGTTAAGATTTGATTGTATTGTCTTGAATATTATTTTTAATTTTATCTTGTCTTTATTTTTGTCTGAGGAAGTGTAACTGGGTGGACAGCCGAGGCCTACTGCATATGTGTTGATGAGGGGGGGGTTCAGGAAGGGAAGGGATGTTTTCATGTTGTAAATTGTATGTTTTGTTTACAGTAAAGAAGAAAAATAATAAACTGTTAAACTTGTACTATTAAAAAAAGAAAAGAAAAAAACATGGGATCTGACCCTAAATTCTGAGGGGGGGGGGGGGGGGTGTAACACGTTAATGTCCACTACAATACTAAAAGAATACTCCCTTTTAAAGCTAGCTCCTTCTTTTAAAACAGTGGTGAAAACAGCGGGAGCAATTGCCAGGAGTTGAGTTTTCATTAAATCCAAATTATGGCTGGTGTGTTAACTGCATGCCAAAATAATCAGAGCACATGAGGCCAAATTGCCTCCTAAGTTGCCATATAACCTGCTGCTGACAAGCATTGTAAAGTGGAGTCCGACGCTGTCACTCTACATAAAACACACTACGTTCACATCCAGCTAACTTCACAGAGAACAGTGAGAGCAAAATGGCATCATCGATCTGTTTTAACTGATGCAGTTGTTTTTCCTTATTCTGGTGTAATTGAAGGCTTTCGCTTCATCCAATACTCTGCTCTAATTCCTACAGATACTGATAGCTTTATTTATCCCAGGACAATTACGTTTCTACAGTCCACCGAAAAATATATAAGCTACACATTCATGCTGCCAGTCATCAATGACAGAGGGAGCACAATAAAAGGCATATGGGAAAGTGTGAGATCCAACAAGAAAACTATTTGAAATAAGAACTGAATAAAGACGATAAAGTACGATAAAGAGAGACGAAATAAAATACAAAAAATTGATAAAAAGCCGAGTGTATACGGCTGGTATCTACCGGACCAAATGGTAACGCGGATTTCAGTGCCTCATTCCGGTGTCACTTTAATGCCTGCGCTGTTCTCTGGTGCTCCGAAACAGAATCACGACGCCAGTTAACATTACACTAACTGGGAACCAGTTAAAACCTTTTTTAACCTGGAGGTATCAAATATTAAAATCTGCTGACAGAGTGAATGCCGATTTAAAATGTCCTCTGAACTGCAGTCCTTGCCACTGCTAACTTAAATGGACTGCATTTATTTAGCACTTTTCTAGTCTTAACCACTACTCAAAGCGCTTTTTACATAGTACAGGCAACATTCACCATTCATCATTCACACACCTCTTAGGGCTGTTTGTAGCCACCAACATGTGAAGCTGTCCACACACCACTGGTGGGGTTGTGTGTTTTAACCCATTAACTGCATCACAAGCAACATTTTCCAGGTTTTCTGGAGCTTGAAGTACAAACAGTCCTCAACCGATTATGACTCAAACATTTACAAACACTGACTGTATTTGGGCCCATTAACTAAATTGCTGAAATTGATATACCATGTGGTTTAAGACAGACTCACAGAAGTCAGTGGTTTAGGGTAATTTCATTACAAAAAAATCTCAGTGATGGATTATCTATTTGCAACAAGTTTCCAATAGGGCTGCTTGATTATGGAAAAAATCATAATCACAATTATTTGGGTCCATATTGAAATCATGATAATTTAACAGGATTATTTATGTTTGGTCTTTTGGCTTTTCGGTAAAATGTATTTTGCTACTGCTACTTTGCAGCAATACTCTTTGCTTCTGTCATTAAATTCTCTCTCCAGTGTGCCACAAATATTACGCCTGCTCTCCAGACAGACTTAATGACAGAACATCCATTTCAGCAGTTATTTGTGTACAGTTCAACTCCATTTTCCCATATTTTGCAGTCCTATGGAGGAACATCTAAATCCAAAGATATTTATTTGTGAAAAAGGTTAACAAACTCTAAATCAACCCAAATGTCTGAACAGGCATAAGCAGCCGCCACACTTCAGAATCCTAAACATCATGAGGGTATTAAACATGATTTAACATCATCTTACGAAAAGACTGACATGTTTGGGCAGTACTTAGTATACATACAGTTTATAGTCTGCACAGTAGTGATCAGGCAGTGGAGCCACAGTATCGAAGTCCTGCCCATACACCTGCCCAACCAATCGCGAGTCAATCCCAGTTTTCAATCATGATGTTTTTATAACATTCACAACATCAACATTTACAACATCAACATTTTGTTTGGTGGTAAATTGCGCATAGTTTAACGTAGCAAAATTCTTTTGATAAGTTTTGGTCAGGTCCATCTGGAGATGCTACGTACCAGGTTTCGTGCAGATCGGTTGCACGGCCTAGGAGGAGTTTGGAAAAAACTTCCATTGTGAATGGTGTAAGTGCTAAAGATTCACATTGATGGGTCATTGAGACAGGACCCAATTGACTTCATCGGCACTGGGATGATGGTGGTGGTCTTCAAGCACAAAGGGACGACTGCCTGGCTCAGGGACATATTAAAGATGTTTTTGCAAGACCTCTTAGTTTCAGTGAAGACAAAATCAGGAGTGCTTTTTATTTGCTTAACACACGGAATGACATGTGCATGAAATATGCTTGAACAGAATGTTATAATAAGATACATATCCCAACCCCAGATAATTAGTTCATTGAGAACTGATGTGTCAGTGACTAGCACTGTGCAGGTGTGATGGTTTTATGCACCTTTAATAGCTCATCTGCACACTCCCTGAGCACACATCCAGCGCACTGGGTGCAGTATTTGTGATCTGAGGGCTGCCATGTCCCAATATTCATAGTAGCACATGGACCTCAGTAGACCTCAGTGGCTTCTGGTTAGCATGTATTGTGACGTTTTTGGAGATAGTGACATCATGTGCTGCATACTCTTAAGTTACATGTTTGTGGGTGGCAGCTTCCTTGAACACGTTCCAGTCCAGTCTGTGCAGTAAAAACTTGTAGGGCTACGGTAGCTCCTGCTGGCCACATTCTAATCTGCTTCGTCAGTAGTTTAACCTGTTCAACAACTGGTTTGTGTAGCCAATGTGGGGACAGGATGCAGTCTTGTATGAGTCACAGATTTTTGTCAGTGTTCACCCTCCTGTTTGCAAAAGTGACATGCTGATAAAATGTCAGAAAAACAGATTTGCATGGTTGAAATATGGCCACGATGAAGAAGCTGCGGGGATGAGCTGTTTGAAGTTCACTGATGGCCCCTTTAAGAACTCACAGTGCATCTTAAGTGTTCGTGCTGGGAGGGATGTAACTGCCACCACTGGCATTTTAGTGGGTAAAAAGAATTGGTGGGGCACACTAAAAATTTTCAGACTTGCACATCAGAAAAATATTGTTTGTTTGAGACCTGTCTCAGGAGCAAACTCTCGCGAGATCTGGTGACACAGATAAGCTAACGTCAACTAACATTTGTAAACATGGTTTCAAAAAACAAATTTTGTAATGCTAAATATGTATTTTAGTTGTGTGAATTTCTAATGTTAGCAAAAGAAATTAATAAATTATACAAATATTACTTTTCATCCATCCACACGACGTTCACTACACTTTCAAACGAGGCCATGCCATCTCACTATCTTTAGTTATAGAGAATCTTTGTTTCCACGTAAGGAGGTAAGTTGGGGTGGTGGGTGGGTCATACAAACACAGGATTTACCCAGGGGACCAGGGTTCATGTCCTGTTTTTTACAGAACAAATGGAGCTAAGTCACATTCTGCACCACATGCGTTACCGAAAGTGCAGTATGTGTCTGAAGTCTGTGGTTCGTGTTAGAGGGGTAGGAATAAATGACCAGATCATGTTTACACAAATCACACTTGAGGTCAAGTGTACTTGGATCAGGGCCCAGGTCCCTGATGTAAAGCCCCCTTACTGCAATATAGCCTATGCCATTATATTTTTATATTTTGAATTGTCACCTGTATTTTCCTTCACATAAATAAGATGTTTCTACCATAAATTGGTGCATAAAAATGAATCAGAATGCAGGAAATTAAGTGTTTGACACAAATAAAAATCCTGGGGGAGGACCACCAGAACCCCCACTTAATAAGTCTCACCAAACGCACATTATAAGCCATGAAAAGTTTTTGATGCCCAACGATCATCTCTTACTGCCCCCCCTCCCCATTCAAATCAGTCCAGAACCCGTGCCGATGGCGAGGCTACAGGAAAATGTCATTCAAATACACTAAATAAGTAAAGCCATTTAAATGAGAACAGAAGAACAGCCCTGCTTTAAAGCCCCAGTGTGTAACGTTTGTAGATCTGTATTGCCCTTCACAAACTTGTCCTTTTTATGAATATTGACCACCACCATCAATTTCAAGTATTCTTATTGGCTTGAAACATGGAGGGACCACACATATTCAAAATCCAAATTTCAGGAATAGGAGTCTTCTTCTTCGCCCAGAATATAAAAACGGATATTGAAAAGAGCAAGAGACTGGTGTCGTCAGAAAAAGAAGAGTGAACATTGCTGCTTTGGACACACACACCAAATCCCAACTAGTTAATTATCCTCCGCGCTGCAGTCTCTCTTTTTTTCTTCTCTTTCTCCTTTCTATCAGGTGGCACGCGTGCCCGCTCCTGGCGTGAAGCGTGTGTCCACGCCACTCTCTGACATGCACTCCAACAAGATGGCCTTTTGTACACTTTCGCTTTTTGAAGCGTGGCGGCTACCGTAGCTATAGTGTGCTGTTGTATACACTATCTGTGCAGAGGTGTGTCAGTGTGCATCTGCTGTGGCAGGAAGCTTTGGGCAGGAGTGAGACAGCCTCTTATTATCTCCAGTGTGAAATAATAAATATTGAAGTTAATCTGTAGTTTGACAGCAGTGCTCGAGAGTTCTGCTTCACTTGCACAATGCCACTGAAAGAGCCACTACAAACAACGCTTCTTCTAGATTGGGTTTGTGTCTCTCTGGGTTTATAGGGTCCTCTTTCAGTCAGGGTATTGTTATGTAGAAGGGGGTGGGAGGTTTTACCTGTCGGTCCCAAGTACTTATTGTCATAATCTGTACATGACACAGGCAGACTTTGCAGGAATCTTTTTTTTAATCTTCACTGGCACAGCCATTCAAAAGTACAATAAAAAAAATAAAAAAAACAGGATTCATATAAGGCAGTGTGGAAATTTGGCTTTAAATTTAGCATGGACAGTGCTATCTTTAACATAAGAATTAATATTTCTAATTAAAGCTGCAAAGATAAACCCATAAGTTATCAACTATTAAATTAATCGTCAACTATTTTGATAATCAAATAATCGGTTTAAGTCATTTTAATGGAATAAAGTTAAAAATCTTTGAACCCAGCTTCTTTAATGTGAATATTTCTAGTTTCTTCTCTCCTCTATGACACTAAACTGAACATCTTTAAGTTGTGGACAACACAAGACATTTGAGGACGTCATTTTGAGCTTTGGGAAACCACTGATCGACATTTTTCACCTTGTTCTGTTATAGACCAAACAACTAATCCATCAATCCAGAAAATAATCAACAGATTTATTGACAATGAAAATAATTGTTAGTTGCAGCCCTATTTCTAATGCAAAACCCATGTCCCTGTTCCTTTCCCAGGTTCTCCTGCCCTGGCCCGTGAGCCCTATGGCAGCTCGCAGCAGGAGGTGACTGCCACGATGAGGAGGAACGACAATTACCTGCCAGTCCCTGGCGAAGAGAAGAGCCTGGATGTGGACCTTGTCAACACCAAGGACAGGAGTGACGAGTCCATAGTAAGACACTACATCTATGTTATCATTCCAGTGCTACTGGGTTTTGGTGTAGCGTGACGGCTGAGGGCAGTGACCGCTGATCAGTAAAATGTTTTGCCACGAGAAAAGCTAAACTGGGCGCTAAGTGAAATATTATTAAAATATCGAAGCCAAGACTGACTGGCCTGGATTAATGCAAATTGATCTAAAAGGGGTCATGAGTGGTGCAAATGGCCTGTAATAGGTAATTAGATATTAGATATTTGAATACATTAGAATCTATAAGGTCAGGGTGTTTAAGATTCCACAAATTACACAAGGTGGAATAATGCATTTGGGGGGTCGGGCAAACGTCTGTGTGTGGCGGTTCCTTGTGGAAACGTATGTGTGACGATCCAGAGGTCGTGGGAACGGGTGGGGGGGGTGTCATACTGACTGTAACTATCACTATATGGATGGATATGGGCCCGCTGTCGGCCACTCTCACAGTCAGTACAAGCACATTTATGCCTCTTTCAGAGAGTTTCTGTGTGGGTACCTGTGTTGTAGCATCTCTCCTACGAGACACTCTGCTGCTGTGTGTTTGTAAGTTTCAGTACAAAAACGTAGCTCAGCTGTTTGTCGCGGTTAAGTTAATGTAACTTTTTATAAGCCATACATACAGTATCTAGTCAAGCTCTGCCACTGAAGAGAAATAGATCTCTTGTTCATGTACAACATGACCCCACTGCCAGAGTCTGGCTTCTTAACCTTAGAAGCTACGTTACGAGGCTTAATTAGAACTAAAGCTCTGAGAATAAGATACAGCGTTTTTGTGTCATTATATGGCTTAGGCGCAGCACCTATCGTTTTTGGGCACCGCCTAAGCGTATGAATGTAAAAACAATGTGGAGAGCATCTGGACAACTTCCTGTTTTGTGCTGGAGGGAGCGCACCCATTTGTTGTTGACAATGTTCACGTGATTTATCTTCACTACCAAGACGTCAAACTTAGGATAATACAACCCCAAATCAGAAAAAGTTGGGACAGTATGGAAAACACAAATAAAAAAAGAAAGTAGTGATTTCTAAATGTACTTTGACTTGTATTTCATTGCAGACAATACAACAGCACATAATTTAATGTGTTCCTCATGATTTTATTATTTTTTTTTTTTTTCAAAAAAAACAAAATTCCTATTTTGGTTCTTGCAACACATTTCAAAAAAAGTTGGAACAGTAAAGCATTTACCACTTTGTAATGTTGCCATTCCTTTTCACAACACTTAAAAGACGTTTAGGGACTGAAGACACCAAGTGATGAAGTGTTTCAGGTGTAATTTTGTCCCATTCTTGCTGCAAACAAGTCTTAAGGTGGGCAACAGTACGGGGTCTTCGTTGTCGTATTTTGCACTTCAAAATGCGCCACACATTCTCTATTGGAGACAGGTCGGGACTGCAGGCAGGCCAGTCAAGTACCCGTATGCTCTTCCTCCGCAGCCAGGACTTTGTAATGTGTGCAGAATGTGGTTTTGCATTATCTTGTTGAAATATGCATGGACGTCCCTGGAAAAGATGTCTTCTTGAAGGCAGCATATTGTGCTCCAAAATCTCTATGTACTTTTCAGCATTAATGGTGCCATCACAGAAGTGCAAGTTACCTTTGCCAAGGGCACTGACACAACCCCATACAATGACAGACCCAGGCTTTTGGACTTGTTGCTGGTAACAGTCTAGATGATCCTTTTCTTCTTTGGTCCGGAGCACACGGCATCCATTTCTCCCAAAAAATACCTGAAATACTGATTCATCTGACCACAGTACAAGTTTCCACTGTGTGATGGTCCATCCCAGATGTCTCTGAGCCCAGAGAAGTCAACGGCACTTCTGGACACTGTTAACATATGGCTTTCTTTTGGCACAGTACAGTTTTAACTGGCATTTGTGGATGTAACTACGTATTGTGGTACTTGACGAAGGTTTGCCAAAGTAGTCCTGAGCCCATGTGGTGATATCACTTATAGATGAATGACGATTCTTGATGCAGTGCCGCCTGAAGGATCGGAGATCACGGTTGTTTAGCTTAGGCTTGCGCCCTTGTCCTTTACGCACTGAAATTCCTCCTCATTCCTTGAATCTTTTAATTATGTTATGCACTGTTGAAGGTGAAATAAGCAAATGTCTTCCTATCTTTCTTTGAAGAACATTGTTTTTAAACATTTCAATAATTTTCTCACGTATTTGTTGGCAAACTGGCGATCCTCGGCCCATCTTTGCTCCTAAATGACTAGACCTTTCTTGGATGCTGCTTTTGTACCAATTCATAATTACAATCACCTGTTGACATCACCTGTTTCAAATCACATCATTATTTACTAGTGAGGTAACCAATTTACCTGATTACTAGCCCTTAATTGCTCCTGTCCCAACCTTTTTTGGAATGTGTTGCAGGTCTGAATGACAGGAAAGGATGTATATTTACAAATGAAATTAAGTTGACCAGACAAAACATGAAATATTTTGTGTTCACATTGTCTGCAATGAAATACAAGTCAAAGTACATTTAGAAATCACTACATTCTTTTTTTATTTGTGTTTTTCATACTGTCCCAACTTTTTCTGATTTGGGGTTGTATCATAATATCATATGATTGATTTTGTGGGAACGTCAAGACGGGTAAAAGGCCGACTGGGACTGAGTGTTATGAAATTTGTCTGCGACCATGGATTCGCTTGAAAAGTCGTTGGCTGTAAGGTTGGTAACTTAAGGTGGACCAGCTATTCTAATTTTAGTGGCGAGCCGCTCCTCCAAGTTTTGCTTTAGTGCTCTCTCCTTGCTGCAACCGACAACCACTGAGCTTTATGCAAATTATTGCGCGATGACGTCACCGAAATGCAAATCAGCGTATGACGTCATTAGCACTTAAAGGTATAGTGGAGGATTTTCTTTTTCCGGGTGGATCATCAAGACTATTGGTCAATATATACTTGGGTCATGTGTGTAGTAAAGTAGGTGATGATGCTCCTATCTTGAGAAATAAATGAATTTCCCTACTTGGACTGGTAGTCTTGTAAGAAGTAGTTAGGATCCAAGGGGTGCTGTTAAGGCACATTTTAATTTAAACCTAGTGTCAGTGAGGGAAAAGTATTCATTACAATTGTGTTGATACATACTGTAACCACAGTCAGTGTGCTGAAGCAACATTTACACACATGTGTACTTGCTATTACACAGCAATGTGGCAAACAATAAAATGATGATTTACTTTTAGAAATCTTAATTTGGATAGCAAATGTATCTTTAAAGGTACACTGTGTAGTGTTTTAAGTATTTTATTAGCTAAAATCAATATCTTCATTCATAAATATGTCCTCATTGGTGTATGTTGGGATATGTTTACGTAAGGCCGTCATATGTGCCGTGACAGGTCAGCAAGCAGACGGCCACGGCCTCCGACCATAGACAGTTTATAAAAGCCTCCGACCGCTGCCTCCCCGCTCTCGGTGATAGCTTGTTTGTTGGCCTGTAGCATGCTAAAGTTAGCTATAGAGATGCTTGTCGTAAATAGATTTCCACTTACGAGGCGAGTCTGACATAGTGGAAAAAGTGCAAATCTTCTTTTGGAAAGTAGGCTTGTAGAGCCATGCCGACAGCAACTTGTAAACAGAGCGTACTCAAGGAGAACTAGGCTCGTGCATGCTCTCTCGTGCACACGTTTAATAGGCGTTCCCTTTCGGGAGCAGGTAAGGTGTTGCGCATGTGCATTTTTTCAAAAAGTGGAGAGGGCGGTTCTTTTCTAAAATTCGGGAAAATCCTCCATTATACCTTTTTAAGCGCTTCAAAAACCCAGGGAAAACCCTGCATACAGTTTATTACATGCCTTACATGTAGCTTCTTATAGTATTACCAGCCCATGAAGGTTCTATATATACTTGGGTCATGTGTGTAGAAAAGTAGGTGATGATGCTCCTATCTTGAGAAATAAATTAATTTCCCTGCTTGGACTGGTAGTCTTGTAAGAAGTAGTTAGGATCCAAGGGGTGCTGTTAAGGCACATTTTAATTTAAACCTAGTGTCAGCGAGGGAAAAGTATTCATTACAATTGTGTTGATACATACTGTAACCCCAGTCAGTGTGCTGAAGCAACTTTTACACATGTGTGTAGGCTACTTGCTATTGCACAGCAATGTGGCAAACAATAAAATGATGATTTCCTTTTATAAAACTAACTTAATTTGGATAGCAAATGTATCTTTAAAGGTACACTGTGTAGTGTTTTAAGTATTTTATTAGCTAAAATCAATGTCTTCATTCATAAATATGTCCTCATTGGTGTAAAATTACATAATTACGTAAGCGAAGAATTTCTTATCTGTATTTACATTGGCCGGGCTAGTCCAAGGAGGCTTCCATGTCGTTTCGCCATTTTGAAAAACTATAATCGCTGAGAGGGACATAAAGCACTAGCCTACCTGTCTAGCTAATCCACAAAGTGTTTTTGTGTTTTTGTTCAGAGCCATTATTCAGTCCCTCCAGAAAAACGCAGAGTTTTTTTGTGATTGTTGCGGGCAAAAATCCTTGATTATGCGGCACGTTTTCTTAAAAAATGCGATGGAATATGCGGGATATTTATGCCATTTTATGCGATGAAAATGCGGGAACTTGCAAAAATTGCGGGAACTTGCAAAAACTGCGGTTTGATGAAAAAGAGAAAAGAAATGATTCCCCCAGCACAGTGTTCTCAGTAGGTGAAATTACGTCACTTTATAACGTTCCCATGGCAACAGGGGAAAATGGCTGCTCTTGTGTGAAGTAAACGCAACATTTTTCAACTTTCTGCTGAGATATGTGACTTTTTTGCAACGAAAATGCGGTGATTATGAAATCATGCAAGCCCCGCATATTTTGCGCGGAAATCGGCAATTTATGCGGCGAAAGTGCGGCGTATTTGAAAAAATGCGGCGCCCGCATTAATATGCGGACTTTGGCTGATTATGCATTGAATTCTGCGATTGCATAATCGCGTTTTTCTGGAGGGACTGATTATTACTTGTGATTATGTTTTATCATCGGGCGGCACACAGTTACCATGGTGCTGGAAATGAGTGATTGTTATGGAAAAACTCGGGAGGAGCTCGACTCATATTCACATCAGGAAGAAGGTTCAGGAGACTTTGGTGACTTACACAAAAGCATTTAATGAACTTTGATTGAGGAGATTTAGGATTTAACCGTACAGTTAAAGGAACACGCCGACTTATTGGGACATTAGCTTATTCACCATAACCCCGACAGTTAGACAAGTCGATACATACCCTTCTCATCTCCGTGCGTGTGGTAACTCTGTCTGAGGGCTCCACCATTAGCTTAGCCTAGCACAGATCCTGGAGGTAACTGGTTCCAACTAGCCTACTGCTCCGAATAAGTGACAAAATAACGGCAACATGTTCCTATTTACATGTTGTGATTTGTATAGTCTCAGCGTGTACAAATAACGTCACATGAGACACAGCCATCTTCTAACCGTATATAAACTGGGAACTATATTCTCAGAAAGGGAAGCACTGCTACTTGGGTGGGGTAATTCGCTTGCAGCTCTGCTGAGCGCTACCTGGGCGGAGTGATATGCTTGCAGCTCTGCTCAGAGCTGCAGCATATCACTCCGCCCAAGTAGCACTGCTTCCCTTTCTGAGAATATAGTTCCCAGTTTATATACAGTTTTTACATTTTTGCATACTGATGTTTAAAATTAAATTTCCTTCTACGATCCTCATTTTCGGAAATAAAAAAATACATCTCCTGAACTTGTCAAGTTTGGGTCATAATGGCGCCATAACATAGGCACCACAAACACAGATGCTCACACTAATACTGTTGTTCTGCAAGTCTATCTCTCTCTCTGGGCTAAGGTGTGTGTGTGAGGCCCCTGACCTTGTTTCCGCCTACAGTACCTTCGAAGGGATACAGATCCGGAACACATTCCCTTATCATGTAGCAGCTGAGACCCTCTCAATCTCTAGAGACTTAAAATCATACTTGAACACAGGACAGGTTTAATGATGGAGTATGGCCGAATAGATCTTCTCGTCCCCTCACCTGTGATCTAGGAGTGACCTCATCTTACCTAAGTTTACCCCCTTGTCTTATCTTACCACAACATGATGTTTTTAGAAATTCCACCTCAGTGATGCTCTGTGGCTCAGCTGTATTGTGCACAGTTGAGTTTTGCATGTGCACCTGAAAAGCTAGGAACACACATGACTCAAAACTCAAAAGATTGATTCCAAACAGACAGGGGTCAATAACTAGAGAGAGTGAGTCAGGTAGGCAAACTAACCAGGCAGGAAACTGAAAAGTCAAAACTGGGTTCAGTAATCAGGGTCAGGATAACGAGGAACAACACTGAAATGCAAATGCAACGCAAAAGACAATCTGGCAAAGAGCAGGTGAAATGGGAAACAGGTGAGTGAATGGGTGGAGCTGGTCAGGTGGGAGAATAGGCAGGAGTGGGGTTACTGGAGGACAGGAGAGAGTGACAATAGCTGTGTTCGAAATTGCTCCCGCATTCACTCACTCACTATTCCCTATATAGTGTCTATTAAATAGTGAACTATATAGGGAACGACCAAACAAGATATCGGACACTGAAAACACATTGCTGCGTGACTTGTGTCAGGAGATGCGCACGTTATTTGTGTGACGGAGGCAGGCGCGCCAAGCATCATGTAAACACACCAAAACTAAAATACTTCTAATACGTCCCTGAAACAAACCCAGGAGGAAAGTAAAAGGTTGTATATATGTTGCATGTTACATTTATGCTGTTTAGAAACGAAAGCTTAATTTTTCCTTTTCAATTTTGGCAGTGACTTCTGCTTCTTCTTCTCCTCCTGGAAAACACAACCGCATTGCATTGTGGTATACGGGAGTAAAATGTAGGGTACATTGTATGTACACTCATAATAGCAGTGCATTGTGGGTATGTTATAGTAGACTATATAGTGAATGAAATTTACCGTGGAGAATTAGAACACCACTACAAAATGGCGAACACACTTTGCACTATTTCCCTGATAGGAAACCGTTTTAAAAATGACTACGTTTACATGCACATGATATTCCGTTTTTTGCCCTTATTCCGACAAAGACGATATTCTGACTCAACTGTTTACTTGGCTAATTAAAGTGAATAGTCCACTAATATTCCTGTTTACATGTAGCCGTGCTAAATAGGATTTCCAGCAGTGGCGGACTTCTTGGAATATTATTCAGAATATCCAAACCGAATATGCTGTTTACATGACCTGTATCAAATTCGGAATATTGTCATATTGGGAATAATAGTGGAATATTGGTGGGCATGTAAATGTACTCAATGAGAGGAGAGACAGAATGATATAATTTCCCAGGAAGGAGTTACACAGTGACATTTATGTATATTCACAGTCTGCTCTGGATAACACAGCAGTGATCAGGCCAACTCTAAAGCTTTTGCATGTGCTTTTATAATCAGCCAGTGTCAGGGGGAACAGGAAGTAATTTGATTTACAAAATATTAAAATGAAAATGAGCTCTTTTTCTATTGAGCTTGAGTAGCAGTGAACAGAGTGTGAAGAGAGCAGCACTTAAAGTGCCACTTGAGCTGAAGGCTATTCCTTCAGCTCAGCACCTTTCTGTAATCAAACAGCATCATTACAACCAACAAGAGAGGTCATTAATACTGGAGAACAAAGGTCTAGGAAATGAAACAAAACTAGACAATGTTCATTAAACCTCACAGTGCAAGTTGTTATGCGGGGACTTTGAGGAAGAGTGTGGTTAGTTTTTATCAGGGTCAGAACTGATATAACATATGACACATGAGGGGGCGTGGTGTGTGACGCTGATTTAACCCGGCACAAGTGGCAGGTGGGAGAGATTTATTTAGAGATTAATTTCGGATGAAAAAAGACAAAACATAATATTAATAATATATTTATTTTATAAAGCGCTCTAAAAGGTACTCAAAGGCTGGGCGCCTGGGTAGCTCACCTGGTAGAGCGCGCGCTCATATAAAGAGGCTCAGTCCTCGGTCCAGCGGCCACAGATTCAACTCCGACCTGTGGCCCTTTGCTGCATGTCATCCCCCCTCTCGCTCCTCTTTCAAGTCTAAGCTGTAATTGTCAGAAATAAAGGCCTTAAATGCCACACACAAAAAAAGAAAATCTTAAAAAATAAATAAATAAGGGTACTCAAAGGCACTTTACAAGGGAAAAACTAAGAAAAACAACAGCATGATCATGGCAAACTAAGAAAGCACATGCAAATAGACACAACCCATGCAAATGAAGAGACCTCTTTATACCAACTTGACAACACATGCGCAACATTTACAAAAGATCTTCACCGATTACAAAGAAAACATAAATATGAGCATGACAATACATAAATTGGTGTCTTGGGAAAATACAATAATTCAGATCAATCAGCCGTAACCATAACAACCTGTTTAAAAAAAGAAAAAGAATGAATAAATCATGATCTTGGGATGAGCACAACACATTTTATAAGTGGGACTATAATTCTGTCCTGAATTAGTCCAAACAGGAAAGCAGCACAATGTATTTTAATAGTTAATCATGTGATGATTAATGCCTTGCGTTTTGGTCCCAAATGTAATCCATAATGAATGCTGCTTCTTCTTTTCCTCTAGTGGGAAGAAGTATTTTAAACGGTCCGTTTCTCACTTACCTCTTGTGGTATTTAGCTTTGGAAATACTTTCTACTTAATAAACAATCACTGTGAGAATTATCCAGAGATACAAGTTGTTTACGGGCAGACATGTAGCTGTTACATTTTTTTTTTTTAATTATTTTTAAAACGTGAGCTCCACAAATGAAATTCCATTCACCTCCATTGTGTTGTAGTGTACAAATATCTGAAAACATTGACAAATTAAACCAAAACTATGTAGAGGTACAGTAAGTGAGAAAATGTGTTATTTTGTGATTTGGGTGAACTGACCCTTTAAGTTGCCATTGTCCTCCTGTCTATCTGGGCTTGGGAGAAGTATGCCAGATTTAATATTGGTGGTGTGGCCCTTCAGGTTACTGCCGGTAAAATTGTGATTTGAAGCTTTCAACGTGCAAAAATGTGTTCCAGCTGCTAGATACAGCTTACTGCTGCTGTGAAAAATATTATTGACTTAAAAACCTGCTGGGTTGTCTCAGCCTTGAGCTTATTATGGCTCAGAAATGTGTGTTTGTGTGGGTGGCTGTGTGCATGTGGAAGCCCAGAGGAGAGGAGAACCTCATTTCCCGGTGGCTTAGTGAGAAAAGAGTTCCTATTGGTGAGTGATGCATTCACTACCACATCCTCATGTGCCCTCTGAGAAGCCACCTCTGACCCTCGCAGCTATGACTACTTCCTGTTGAGAGAGGACTGAAAGTGTGTGTGTGTGTGTGTGTGTGTGTGGGGGGGGGGGTGGTGGGGATGAGGCAGGGGGGTATATACAGTAATATATAATATACACATATATTCACACGCACCAGCAACACATGATACTTGTCAGCACACACACACACACACACACACACACACACACACACACACACACACACACACACACACACACACACACACACACACACACACACACACACTGTTCTGTACCGTGGTTGGTGGCTGTAAAGAAAAGCTCTTAATTTCAGTACTGTGTCAATATTAGTTTTCTCTTTCATTGTTGAGCCAAGAGCATGAAGGCAATTCACCTTCATTCAGCCTGAATTTATGACTCTTTTATTGACAGCACACTGTCTGATCTACAACATGTATTGCCATGTGATTGTCTCTCTATCTTCATGTAAACATCAGTGTTGGCTATCAGCTGCTTTTAATGCTGTCAGCAATTCCTTTACAGTATGTGATGTCTTCAGACTCCCATAACTTTCTCATTGTTACATAATCTTAGTGGTCACTTTATAAGGTACACCTGTGTACCACTGGGGCTAGTCTGGATCAATGGAAGTACATAAAAAGTTGCGTGTTGCCGTTGGAAAATTTAATGTCCTTAATTTACTTGCTTGGAAGCTCTGGGGGCAACTTAGTCTATATCAACAACGATTCATTTGGAGGATAGTTCCGGTGCTGCCGGAAGATCCACCGGATGTCCCTCATTTTCAGCTGGATGTCCCTCACCTTCCTCTTTCTTTGTGTTGGCATTCTAAACTCTGGTGGATTTATGAGGACTATGGTTAACTGCTCCTCAGATCTCTGCAGGGTAAATCCAGACAGCTAGCTAGACTATCTTCTCCAATCTGAGTGTTCTGTTGCACGACTAAAACAACTTTAGAATGTACACGTTCCACCAAAACAAGTTCCTTCCCGAGGCTATTTTGTAGTGCCCCCCAAGACAGTTGTGATTGGTTTAAAGAAATGACAATACACCAGAGCACGTTTTTCTCCCATCCCAGAATGCTGTGTGGACTAGCCAGACAGGCCAGACTGCAACAATGAGCTGTGGTCCCCTATTTGTTCTGCACTCCTGTTGCCTTTAAAAGATTAACTTTGCTGTGACCTTTGGGGTGTATATCCCCTGGACGATGTGTCCTACTGACTGTGGTGATCCCCTGACTGACTAGCATCACCAACAGGTTGATATTTGTGGATCACAGTGAAATGTTGGATAGATTGCCAGGAAATTTGGAACAGACAATTGTGTTCCCATCAGGATGAATTCTTATAATTCCTTAACTTTCCATTAAAGCCATTATCAGTTAAAAACATTCATTTGTCCAATACTTTGGTTCATGACCAAATTCAAATTTGGTTTGAGTGCTAACTAGCACGTCAGCAAATATTAGCATGCTAACATGCTAAAAGGAGCATGGCAAACATGGCCTCCAAAACATCATCTCTATTTCTATATTTACTTTATCATAACTGCTTAAACAAACAAACTTTAGACCTCAACTTGTATCTCTATCTTTTAATTTAATTTGATTTACTTTACAATGGAGCTGCTAGCATGGCTGGAAACTAATTTTGTTTAAACACGAAATTATATGGAAGACGATCTGTAACACATATTTTATTTTTAGATTTAAGTGTTTTTACAAGCCCGCAGTTGTTTACTCTATTTTAAAGTCTATGTTGCATTTTCCCGCTAATTTTGTTTAAACACGAAATTATATGGAAGACGATCTGTAGCACACATTTTATTTTTAGATTTAAGTGTTTGTACAAGCTGTTGTTTATACTCTATTTTAATGTCTGTGTTCTATTTTCCCATCCACAGTGACACAATTTCAACCCAGGCATCATACATTCTCATGTAATGTAATCAAAACAAAGATTTATCTGTTAGTTTATACAGTGTGATAAACAGCTAGCCTTTTGTACTTATGTCAACTTGCCGGGCTTCAGTGGAAGTAGCTAAGGATCTGAGTGTGTGCGTGGGTTGGGGTTCTGTCAGATTGCCTGCAGAAAGTGTGTTGCTATAATCTCAGCCAACACACACACACACACACACACACACACACACACACACACACACACACACACACACACGCGCGCTTACTAAGTACAAATATCCTGGAGTTTAGTTCATCTTGCAGGATACTACACTTCAGTTCTAATCAGATGATATGACTGGAAAAGGTCAGACAGAGTTTTTTCTTTAGAATTACAGAAAATCAGTCAGGAAAATAAAAATGCAACAAAATCATCCCAAAGGTGGTTTCTGTCATTTTAGGTAGTTCTTATCACGCTGTTTGTTCAAGTGTTCATTTTTCTGATAAGTTTGTTTTTTATTAGTTTCATTTTATATTAATTTGATGCTTTAAAAACTGGGTGAAACGTCATGATTGACAGCTGGGATGGAGACTCGTGATTGGTCGGGTATGGCTGCAGCCTGGAGACCTCCCGTCTCATGCCTCCCGTCTCATGTACTCCCGGCTGGTGCCGTCCCAGAGCTTCAACTTTTCAAAATAAAAGCTTGTGTCTGGTTCGCTATGTCTTCGTACTTTGTTGTTTTGGATGTTTTTGAACTAAACAGTATGGCAATCATGCTAATGAATACAATTATTGTTTTAGCCGATGTCTTAGTTACAACACGATGGAGCTAGCAAAGCAGTTTTGTGCTGGCAGGATTTATTCAGTTTGGGAAATCCCACGGTCTCTACAAAGCTATAGCTCAAATTGGCTGGCTGACTAAACGGGGAGGGACTAGTAGTCCTTTCTGTTTTTTTTGTATTTCAAGAGCTCCACAATATGAGTACAGATTGATTATCACTTATTTTGTTGGTAACCGTTGTTGTATAATCACAATATTATACTTCAGCTATATTTTTTTACTTGTAATACATTTTTATGTTACGCTTCCCTTTTATTTTACTGTTATGAATTTGCAAATAAAGCATTAATTAAAGAAAATGTAAAGTCATCGCAGGTTTCATCAAATAAACAACAAACTTTAACATCAGGGAAATAACATTAAACATCCACAAATCTGCCAACTTTAGGTTGTGTATGGCTATCGTTAATTTAAGAGTTTAAACGGCGTTCATGCTCACTAACTTAACATGACTTCCCTTAGAAAATAATTCTCGATTTTGTATTCTGAACATCTGAATTTACCGTTGGACCCAGGCATGAGACGGGAGGCATGAGACGGGAGGAGCATGAGACAGGAGGTCTCCAGGCTGCAGCCATACACTCTTGGATTGGTCTGGCAGGTGTAAGGGCGGGACTTTGTTACCCTGGCTTCACTGCCTGATCACTACTACGCACACTCTGGCTTCAAAATGACAAGATAGCAGCGCCTGTACACGGGATATTTTGGCTTCACTTTTGTACAATGGGAGGAAGTAGAGACATCTTTATATACAGTCTATGGGATGATCTTGTTTCCTTGGCTTTCTTTTCCCTTGTTGGTTCCAAGGTCGTGCTTTTTCTGGGTTTGCCCAATCAAGCCCTATTTCCTGCATTTTGATTTGTGTTTCAATTGGTGTTTGTTTTGTGATTTGCCTGAGTTCATCTATAGGGGACTATTTTCAGAGGCATTTGCTGATTTAGTGAGTATTTGGGGCAGCAGGGCAGTGTAAGTGGCTTTGAGTCAAAACAAACTACAGTGTCTGTGTTCATTGTAGTGGTGTGAATCTTCACTGGTCTCATGATTCGATTACGATTATCCTGTCAACGATTTGAATCGATTTGATATCACGATGCATCCCGATGCGTCCCCTCCTTAATATTACCTTATTTTCCGGACTATAAGTCGCACTTTTTTTCATAGTTTGGCTGGTCCTGCGACTTATAGTCAGGTGCGACTTATTTAACAAAATTAATTTGACATGAACCATGAGAAATTAACCAAGAGAAAACATTACCGTCTTCACTGCTCTAAACAGTGGTTGCTTGTGGCAACAGCACAACTTCCTGTGTCGCCACAAGCAACCACTGTTTAGAGCAGCGAAGAAGAATACGCGCACGCTACCAGTATGTCCGCTGTTTTCCGTTAATATTTCAGTTAACAGTTTTTCAGTTATTTTCAGTTAATGTTTTTCAGGGTCAGGCTACAGGAGCACTGAGCAGCATAGAGTGCCCTCGCGGCTGTAGACGGTAATGTTTTCTCTTGGTTCTAAACAAATGTGACTTATAATCCAGTGCGACTTATATATGTTTTTTTCCTCGTCATGACGCATTTTTGGACTGATGCGACTTATACTCAGGAGCGACTTATAGTCAGAAAAATACGGTATTATATATTATTACATGTGGTTTTCATCGATAAATTCAAGCAATCAGATATATATGAACTCAGATATACATGAACACTTCCTGAATGTAGCAGAGTCTGAACACAGCAAACAGACAAAAGGCACAAAAAAAAGCCGTGAGCAGAAAATCAACAAATAACATCAGTAGACAATAATCGATTATGGTTTTTCACTGCATCGATGCAGAACCGTCCACATCCGCATTGCGATGCATTGATGCAGTAATTAATTTCAACGCCCCTAGTTCATTGTAATTAAGGCTTCATTGATGTGTTCCTAATAATTTATGGACAGCAATGGAGCTCTATGGCACAGAGGATTAAGATATGGTAATGTTGCACACACAGCTGGTTAAGGGCATGTGGGTATACTACAAAATTAAATCTTCAACTACCTGGCTTACAGTATGGTTTTTCTTTGTCAAAATGCATAAAGTATGAGGTGACATTTGTGCAGAGATACTATACAGTACAGGGCTTTATAATCCACAGTGATATGAGCACAACAAGACCTTTCATTTAATGCAGTTGGGGATTGCAAAACATAAATAGACAGCACAAGATGCGTATCACTTTGTAGACACTACTGGCTAAGTAAGTTTAATATTTCATGAAATAGCTGGATAAGCACACGTTTGTTGTATGTTGTGTATGATGGGCACTATGTTATCTCTACTGGCCTTCTTCTCTGAATATCTTTGGGGACAGTAAATGGTGTTGCGTCGCAGTGTGAAAGTGTATGGCATAAGTGAACCAGAAGGTAAATATACTGCAGAGAATGAAAAGCAAATATTCCTGTTACAATCAGCATCTATCTGTCTATCTGTCTATCTGTCTATCTGTCTGTCTGTCTGTCTGTCTGTCTGTCTAGTGACAGAAGTCCCTATCTACAAAAATCTGAATAAAAGTGAGTCATCATCATTAGCCTGACATTGCCTGACCACATTGTAAATGTGAGTTTGTGTCTGCCAGAGCAAATCAATGGGTCCTAGGCTAACATCTCACCACATACATAACAGTACTGCAGAGATCGTTGAGTTTGTAGTATTTTGTATTTATTTGATAAATTGAGTTATTTTACAGATTAAAATTATGAATAGAAAATATCAACAAATGAGAGATTTTTTATTATAATAGATCAATAAATTAGCCTACCTTTTACCAGCTGCAACATTAAAACCATACGTACATATCAAATTATGGATCATGATCCAATAATATAACATAATTTATTCGGAAATGCGCCATTCTGCATAATGAGTACTTTTACTTTTGGTACTTTTAAGTATGTTTTGATACTGATATTTTTTGTACTTGAGTAAAGGTTGGAATACAGGACTTTTAATTGTACCACAATATTTCTGTGCAGTGGTATTACTTCTTTTACTTGAGTAAATGATCTGAGTACTTCTTCCACCCCTGCTTATTAATAAGAACTAAGGAATGTTTCTATACATATACAGTAATCTCTGATCTCTTTGTTTCTTGCTTCTAGCCAATGAAAAATCGTTATGCGGATGATGGCTCACCTCGGTATCCACGGCAAGGCCCTTACTTCTCTGATGGGCAGCGGAGGGTGGACTACGTGCTCACATACCAGATCCAGAAGCCCAACAGCATCCGGCGCCAGTCCTCCAGGTTTGGCGACAACAACTTCATCCGACGGCTTTGGCGCAGCCTGACCATTAGAAGCAGATGCGCCGAGGCGCAGCCAAAGGAAGACCCGGAGATCGCCGCCCAGGAGCAACGGACTGACTATCATGAGGATGACAAGCGCTTCAGGCGGGAGGAGTTTGAGGAAAACATCCGGGAGACGGGGCTGGAGCTGGAAATGGACGAACGGGTGAGAGCTGAATGTGATGTGGTATTTTGACGATTTACCTTTTAGGTATTGTTGCTACGCCTTTCAAGCTTTCCATTGTAGCACTGCAGCTATGCAGCGTACTATGATAACAGTGGCAAATCCTTTTTTTTAAAACAATGGTTTCTTGCGTAAAGACTGGCGCTAAAGCTGCAAGTCAGCCTGTGAGCCAGCCCTCACCACGTGATAATCCATGTCTAAGACATCGAAATGAAGAAGCAAAACTGTGTAGTACTAGTACTTCATTGTAAAGCGCCATAGACGCATGCGTGCCGACAGCGGTCATGTGTCACTGAAGTCAATGTCTATTCTGGTGCTGTCTAGTCCGCAAATGTTCGCTATCAGTAGGGCAGACAGGTGTTGGTGATCTGACCAGCGTTGTCTACTATTGGCTACTTCCAGTTTAGAGCTCCACTAACTTTAACTGGAATTAAATTATTTAATCGTGTGGCTCCTCCTGACTTTCCAAATGTTATTGGACAAATGGATCAAATTTAGACAGTGAAACCACTCATTTTGTGGGGGTTGTCGCACTAAAAAAAAGTATCCACTGATTCACCAACCGTCTTTTCTTTTGTGGGGGCATTTTAGGCCTTTTATTTATAGGACAGCTGAAGACATGAACAAAAAGAGAGAGAGAGAGAGAGAGAGAGAGAGAGGGAGAGAGAACATGCAGCAAAGGGCCACAGGTTGGAGTCAAACCCACAGCCGCTGTGTCGAGGAGCAAACCTCTGTATATGGGTGTGCTCTCTACCAGTTGAGCTACTCATGCCATCACGTGACGGGCCAGGAGTTTCAATTCCACTTTTTCGTCCGCTATGTTCAATTTGCTTCAAAGCCTAGCACACTTCCTGCGGACCTGAGACAGCTGTATAGATTAAAATGAGAACGTTTGATCTGTTGCATGAGACATGCGAGTGAAAAAACATGCCTAAAACGCTTGCTGTCTAGACATGGGTTAACATGAAACTCTTTAGCTGCTTAACTTACATACTTGTTTGTATTTTTAATATAATTGTATTAGCAAGCAATCATTTGTATCCTTTACATTTTGAAAGTTGTTTTGTGGTATTTATGCTCATAGTTAACACACAGAAAGGGAAAGAATGGTTAAGAGAAAGCAGTTATAACCATATAGCTCGCAAGGCAGATTCATGTGACTGATAGTGGAGAACCTGACAGGACTGAGTGGATGTCCTGGGAATTTGAATGTGTGAGAGATTTGAATCCCATTTCCATTTATTTTTGTCCCCTGTCTTGATACCTTTTGACTTCAACTCTATTACCTTTTAAATTCAGCTGTTAAACAGATATCAATCTGCTATTATCAGTGTAATGAGTTTTCCTGCTTGTCTTGCTTTACAGAAGTGTTTGGATGTGTGAATGTTTTCTTTAAATCTGTTTGAAAATGAATCACGCACGTCAGATTAGGCTATTGGTTTTCCATAATAATCTGTCATCTTTTGAGTGATGAAATTATTGTTTCTATTTACTCATAGTTCATTTATACACACATTAAAGTGGACAGACATATTGAGTCAGACCTCATAGGTATGAACTATAAGATTCAATGCTTGGTCAATGGTTGACACTGTTTTCTGATGTTGATCCTAAATGTACCTGAAGCATGAGCTCATAAATAAAAGAAGAAAACAGCTATTTTATAGCAAGTAGCTATAGACTATGGTTAACTGCTCCTCAGATCTCTGCAGGGTAAATCCAGACAGCTAGCTAGACTATCTGTCCAATCTGAGTTTTCTGTTACACGACTAAAACAATGTTTGAACAGACACAGGTTCCACCAAAACAAGTTCCTTCCCGAGGCTATTTTGCAGAGGCAATGTTGCTCCGTCCAGCGCTTAGCGCCGCCCAAGACGATTGTGATTGGTTTAAAGAAATGCCAATAAACCAGAGCACGTTTTTCTCCCATCCCGGGATTCTGTGTGGTCTAGCAATGTGAGACTAGCGCTCTACTAACTTGAATGTGGAACAAATTATTTAATCATGCAGCGCTTCTAGACTTTCCAAATGTTATCAGCAGGGCATGAAATTAACACCCGCCCACCCGCCAAATGCGGGTGAATTTTGCAATTGGCGGGTAACACTGTCAATCTACCTGCCACGTTGGCAGGTAGCCAATGAGAATTGAGTGATTCAGACGCGCAACTATTGGTAAGCAGGGTACGCGGTTGCTTACGGGCCCAGACCAATCAGGGACCTGCATCACTGGAAGACATTGATTGACAGCCAGGGCCCCCTATCGCATTTGCATTACTCGCGACAATCCCAGCAGTCCCACGTGCAGCCACTGACCAAGCGGTAGTGAGAACGGGTCAAATTCATTTCCTTGTTTCTGATAACGAAGACAAGACGTGTGTGACTCGAACATTTCACATTTACCAACAAAACGTACAGCGACAGACCGTGCAAAACATTTCAGACCGTCCTGCCAACCGGTCGAAATTTTAACATCAATGTACGCTGTAGCGATGTTTCACTCTGAAAGCTGCTGCCGTTTCAAACCTGTCCTGGGCTGTTGCTCCATTTCCCCCGCGACGCGCGCGCACACACACACACACACACACACGGTGAATGCAGGAAAAAACGGAGATGAGACGTACATAATAACCTAAATTGAGGACAGCTACGCTCATTATTGTAAGTGCAATAAGTTAAAGTCCAATAAGCTACTCAAACCGTATGAATGTGTGTCCCAGACCAGGATAGAAAATTAACTAACAATGTAAAGATCAACAAGCCACTGACACATAGGCCTACTGTATGTTCAAATTTGAATAATTCAATTAATTATTATGTTTTGTCTTAATACACAGGCATAGAACAGGATAGGATCAGAGAGACACAGTAATTCCTGTTTTTCACCTTTTATGAGGCAAAAAAAAAATCTGGCTGGTAAAAAGTCATTGTGGCGGGTGGATTTTTAAATCCACCCGCCACAGTGGCTGGTGGTCAAAAAAGTTAACTTCATGCCCTGGTTATCAGACAGAATGGGCATCACGTGATGGGCCTGGAATTGCAATCTCCCTGTTTGGCACGCTATGTTCAATTTGCTGCAAAGACCGGGACACAGTTACACATATTGAGTACAATTGTGAGAAAAATTAAACAATTCAAATTTGCAATGGATTCCAGTGCATATCAAATGTGTCCGTTTTATTTGCATTCAAATAAAAGTGAATGAGGCAAATTTTGTTATCTTGTTGCCTTTCGAGCTGCAAATGAAAGGCACAATTTAGGCAATTAAGTTGATCTGTTTAATAACCTCCTGAGTGGACCTCCTGTTTAATAACCTCCTGAGTTTTCATTTTAACAATTTACAGTAATAAAATAAACATCAAATGGGTTTAGATTTTAGAACTGATGGGTCTGTTGAATTTCTTCTTTAGTCAATCCATCTTTGAACGGACTCCAGAGCATTACTGTGACGTTTATTTTTTTATATCTTATCTCATCTAAACGTGGATGTTGATTAGGCTACATTCCTTTTAGCTCATGTGTCACTGGTGTGCTACGTGCGTGGACGCATGAACACAAGATTTGTTTTCATTACTGTAATAGAGAACCAGAGCGTTTTGTCATTTCTTAGACTGTTTATTGAAGAAAAGTCAAATGGAGATAAATTGACTGTACACACAGTGAATCATCATTAAAAACTGTATGAGCACACCTATGACATAAGTTCTGAAAAAGGCTTTTAGCAACTCACAGTGTCATATGATGTCTCTAAATGACTTAAAATGTGTGGGCAAACTTTGAAGACACTCTACTATGGAAGCCTATGGAGTACAATTATTATTTTCTTATACGTATCAGTACAGCTTGGCGTGTTCACTCACTGAGTCTGACATAATGTCCTGTCCAACACCATCTTTTACTGTGTATCTTGTTGAACATTTGTAATTTATTAACCCAACGTTTCTAATTTATTAAATCATTGCTTTAAGCATTTAAAAAAAGTTTTGTAACATTCCAAAATCTTAATTTTGACTTAAAGATTTTCATTTTCACTGTATATGCCTGCATCCAAATATCGGTAATCGGTTTCATTAACTACTAATAATCGGTACCGGTATTGGCCTTGAATAAACAGTATCGGTCGGTCCCTACTCGCTACCATTTTGGCTGTTCATACTACGTCATCTAACAGCTCCGCGGTCAAGCTGCTGCTCTGCCCGGTGCGTTCCATACAGACGCTAAAGGGTGATTTTTGCCCTGCTGTCTGAAGCTGAGAGACACTGACCAAGCGTCAGTATTTGACGAGTTGGGAGTGGGAACAGGTTGGTAATAACAACCCAGAATAACTAATGACTAACCATTGAAGAAAGACATTTTAATAAAAAAAAATGCGATGACATGCACCGACTGTTATTTCTATTATCAGTAGGGTTGAGTGTCATTTGTTTCTTTCCGATATGGTGCTGAAACGATACTTAGGATCCGTATACAGGAAAAAACATTTGAATTTGATATTGAAGTAAATCTCTGTGATGTATAGCTTACAGTTAGTCAGCTACCTTGAATTGGATATGTATTTCTGTATCCAGACAGGTCAGTGTGCCAAGCTGGAGGGTGTGAAGTGAGTCTGGCAGTGTGTGAGTGGTTTTACATAACAGCAGAGGCTGCAGAGACAATCCCATATGCAGCAATAAATATGTGTGTTTGTGCTGAAATGGATGCAGAAGATTTTCCTGACACTCTGCTAAACAGTGCATCTAACAGAAGAGCAGCATGCTTTTCTGCCTGCTGCTCCCTTATGGCAACCAAATAAGTTTATAGATGATCATTTTGAAAAAGTCATGAATTGTCCCATGTTTCTGCAGTGAGTAGAGAATAGTAATTAAATATCCAAACCTTGTACCTATGTATTTCAGACTGATATCCCTGGAATCGGCTTCATGAAGATCCATGCTCCTTGGAACGTTCTGTGTCGGGAGGCTGAGTTTATGAAGCTCAAGATGCCAACAAAGAAGGTACTCCACCCGCCTGTAAATGGTCCATTTGTCAAATGCATATTTACCTCAGCCTTTTCTGTCCTGAGGCTGATTGGACTGGCTCTCAGAGCTGCATTGCTGAGTGGGGACAAGTATGAAGATGATTTTTCCTGTTCCTCTGTCTTTGCATTCATGTAGCATTATAACACCACAGTGGGGCCAATTTGTGGTTACAGTTCTTACAAGCCTTATAATAAGATTTTGATAGAAATCCAATGGGAATGAATAATGCATGAATAAGCATCGGACATTTGTTAAGTGCCATACTGCACAGTTTTGTCGTATTTACAAGGGGATACTGTACAACAAAAACCTCACTGCAATCTACCTTATAGTTATTTTTCAAAATCAGAGGTATTGGATACTGGCACAAAACACAAGTGTGACTACATTATGATTCAACCTCAGCAGTCAGGATTTAGACCTTGCACACTGTCCTTTTTAAGACTAGATTGACAAGACATTAAATGGTTTTAAGGCCATTTTCAGGGAGATTTTAAGCAAGCTTACTGATTCCAAGTAAAGTGCTTTTAAGGTTAGTGAAGGTGTCCCAGAAGGGTCTAGCTTGGGTCCTCTTTTGTTTACTGTATACATAAACATATATCTTCTCTTAATGCTTTTGAAATAACTCTCAAACAAAAGCTTTTTTTGAAATGCTGTCAAAGCAGACTTCACTATTCAGATCCTGCCTACTGCCCACGTCCAAACCCTTCAGGGCTCTCAGCCTTAGAGATCTAGAAAAACTGACAAATTACCTTTGCTCTCGGATCACATCTAAATACAGTAGTTATGTCAGATCACAGGACATTTTCTCTTCAGCTCTTGAAAAAGACATGATGTCAATGAGACCACCTGTTTAAATATAGGATGCAGCGGAACAACATGCAGTAGCTCAGTCGGGAGTTGGGTTGGGAACCGGAGTGTAGCTGTTTCATGTCCCTGTACGTACCAAAGTACAGTGGTGGACTGGTAGCTGGAGAGGTGCCAGTTCACCTCCTGCCAAGGTGCTCCTGAGCAAGGCACCGAACCCAAACTGCTCAGGGCAGCTGTCCATCGACAGCTGCAGCCCCCTCACTCTGACATCTCTCAATTAGTGCATGTATAGGTACTGAGCATCTGTGTGTATTTCAGGCATTGTGTGTAATGTGTGTTCTAACAACATAGTGAAAACATTGTAATTTCCCTTGCGGGATTAATACATTTCCAGATAAATGTATTTCTGTATTCTTCCTCTTCAGAATTACGAAGTGAAACAAGGCAGTAATCTGGTGGAGAAGATCCGGCTGTTCATTCGCAAAGTCACAGCTCCTCTCCACCCAAAAGTAGACACCAACCAGCCACAAAGTGTCAAATTCCTCTCTCACCCTTTCTCCAGAGAGAAGCAGCATCTGTGAGTAAAGTCTTTGCTGACTTTCTGCTTTCAGTTGTGAAGACTGGCCAGTCAAACTCTAACTTTTCTCACTTGTGTAGCTTTCTACTCCTTTGCTTTGCCATGTAATGCACATATAATGTACATAACAAGCCAAAGAGAATTTACACATCTGAATCTGTAGACAGAATGTTTATATATATATATATATATATATATATATATATATATATATATATATATATATATATATATATATATGTATATATATATATATATATATATATATATATGTATATATATGTATATATATGTATATGTGTATATATGTATATATATATATGTATATATATGTATATATATATATATGTGTATATATGTGTATATATATATATATATATATGTATATATATATATATATATGTATATATATGTATATATATATATATGTATATATATATATATATGTATATATATGTATATGTATATATATATGTGTATATGTATATGTATAATTTGATCCTAACCCAATTAAAGCAATTATTTTATTTATTTGGACATTAGTCATCATAGTAAGCATCACCTGGGTATCTATCCAGCTTTGCCACATTTTGATACACTTTACATTTGTAAAACAATTGTATTTTAATGTTACCTGAAAATGTTTTCCTGACCAGCAAACTGATTTTTACATTTGTATTCAAATGGACTGTATCAGTCCACAGGTTACTGAAATAAACAGTAAACATTTAATAAGTAGCAAATGTGAAGCTATGCTAGTGCTAATTCTGTGATAATTGGGTTTATTATCTGTTTCATGTTGGATGCCGTGACCTATGTACCCAGTAAAAATGGTGCTAAGTTTAATAATATGGACTATACTTAAAGCTGCAGTAATCAATATTCGTATGTCATGAATAGGTCAAATGACATATTGCATCCCCGGCTCCTCCTCTTGCCTCCCTTCCTTGCGTCTTAGTCGGTCCCACAGAGGAAGAATGGGAGAGACGCAAGGAAATCATGGGAGGAAAGAGGAAACAAGAAAACGTGTTTTAGAGGAATGAGACATCCTTTCCTCTGAAGCGTCACATGAATTCGTCAGCTGAATGGGCAGAGTTAGCAACTGCTTTCAGCTGCACGCCTTCCAGGAAGGCTGCTCTCTGGATCCTGTCTCAAAGATCCCTCCACGATGCTCGCTCCTCGTCCTCGGGGCAGGAATAAGAGCTTTGAGACGGCCTTCAACAAGGAGGGCCAGAACTACATCCGGTTTATCCGAGGAGCGAAGAGAATAAGAGATGTGAGATGCACCTCTTATTGCGAAAAACGTCTTTGTCACCCTGAACGTCATGCCGAACCGCTTTAAGAAATCGGTCAGTTCATTAAAGTGTTACTTGATAGTCTATGTGCAAAAAAGGAACCAATAGACCTATATTCCTATTGAACAGCCAATTTTGATTACAGTATGTCAAAACAGCTCTGTATATATAGCTTGTTCTGCTGCCCCCCATGTAGCTAAAACATCTGTTCAGTGTTATCCAGGTGGTCGAGAAATAGGCTGGAGCTCACTTCCCTTACTTGATATCTCCTCGGTCCTCTGCTGAACCGGAAGTTGTTCTGGCCCACTTCGTGAAGGCCGTCTCAAAGCCCTTATTCCTGCTCAGAGGAGGGAGGATGGAGGAGGGATCTCTGAGGAGCTATGAGTGAGGATACACAAGAGCAGCCTTTTTGTAATCTGTGCATCTTAAAGGGTTGCTAACTCCGCCCATACAGATGACGAATTCATGCGACGCTTCAGAGAAAAGGACGTCTCATCCCTCTAAAACACGTTTTCTTGTTTCCTCTCTCTTCCCATGATTTCCTCTGCTCTCCCATGCTTCATCAGTGGGACGGACTAAGACATGAGGAAGGGAGGCAAGTGGAGGAACCGGGAATGCGATTTAGGGGACATGAGAGGGATAGTGTCTCTCCATGGATGTTAACACTCTCGTAAAAAATGATAGGCCAATGATGAGTCAGAGAATTTAAGGGAAAAGGCCAAAGTCATTTCAGTGGTGGAGTTAAAGATCGATGAACAGTGACAACACTGCCAAGGTGCCACGTCGCAACTGACTCAAAATTCAGCACATTTAAGTAAGTAAATCCCCTCCTAAAATCCCATCATAATCTCCCAGTGAAGTGAGATAATCCTGAAGCAAGAGATTATGGTGAGACATATCTACAGCTAATAGATGCAAGTTATATCTGTGATTGGGAGACTCTTTTGCAAAAAAGAAAAGTTAGATAACCGGCACATTTAAAATCTAAAAGAAGAATCTCTGAGGGCCCTATTTTAACGATCTAATTGCACGATGTGAAGTGCATGGTGCAGGTGCGTTTAGGACGTGTCCAAATCCACTTTTGCTAGTTTGACGGTGGAAAAAAGGGTCCGTGCGCCAGGCACATGGTTCAAAAGGTTATGTACTTAGTGTCTTAATTAATTCATAGGTGTGTTTTGGGCGTAACATGCAATAAACCAATCAGAGTGTCATCTCCCATTCCCTTTAAAAGCCAGGCACGATTGTACCTTGGCGCATTACTATTATGACAGCGTATTTGCACCGTAATACTTTTATTTGTAATCTTTTGCATGTTTGTGTGCTGCTGCTCGCTCCTGTGTGTGTGTAACAAATATAGTGTGCGAGCCTAGGCGCATTTTACTAATTCGCTGTTCGACTTTAGACCAGGTTTTTGTTGGTCAATGGCACGATCACTTCCTGCTGCCTCAAGATAGCAATACGCCAAGAATTCACCTGAACACACCACCCTGTAAGACCAGCAATGCCCATGGGCGGAAAGATGGGTGCAGGTGCATTTGCTATTTAAATGACGTGGGCGTGGGACGGGAAATACACTTGCGTCTGGCTTTGCGCTAGCATTTTCTATTTGTAAAATATTTCCATGTTTAATGTTGTTTCACCTATGAGCAAAAGCGAAGCAGCTTTACCCACAAAGACAGCACGGAGAGGTAACCACAGAGGTGTAGAATGGACTAAAACATCATGGCAGGAAGGCTGAAGCGTGACACTCTCCTGCAGCATTCTGCTGAAGCTCCCATCTCTCAGCTTTCTCTCCCTGGAAGAAACACACACAGCTAGCTGGAATCACAAAAGTCATTTACATTTTCTCAACACTGTGTTAGAGGATTATGAAAAGGGCTAAATGAATCATTTAGACTCAGTAAAAAGATTGACTACAGACAGACGTCGTGACTTCACACACTCATCCAGTTCTGTCCCAACAAGTAAAACAACTTTCAAAGGCAGTGATCAGAGCGGAAGAATGTCTTAGCATTACCATCAGCCTGCTGGGATGTATGGAGGAGAGAGTGGGCAGTGCACAGCTATATTTACAGCTCTGACTAACAGCTAGCAGGAGATCTCCCTCCACATCTTTTCCATCTCCTAATCTTCATCAATTTTGAAAGCACTCCAGGCCAGCTCCCTGAGATAAAGCCTAGATATACTGTAGATTACAGTCTATCTGAAGTCAATCTGGCTCCATCAGACATGGTGTTTAATGCTTCTACATCTAGGCTAGTCTTGAGCTCAATCATGTCATTTTCTGAGGGAATACTCGAGTCACTCCAGGACTAAGGTCGGCGACAGACTGGATGCATGGCGTGAGTGTGACGTTTCTGTTGTGTGTCAGCTGCGTGTCAGCTGCGTGGAATTTTCTATGTCTTACACACCAGAAACGTGTATGACGTGGCGCTGCTGCTGCAAGCCTTGTCTGTACACATGTATGTTTCCCATTGATTTACTGCACTCAAGCAGTAGGCTAGTATACTTCATGTTAAACATAAATATATACTGATTTGATTACAGCAAAGACAACGTCGGCAGTATTGACGGCAAAATAGGCTACAGTAATGACAGGTGCAACATTTCACATTTATATCTGCATTTATATCAAAAACCTAGAGAATTTCAAACCTTAAAATGTAATTTCTTAATATGTATTTGTGTCAAAATTACATATAAACATATTTTCCTATTCTATTTTGCCTGGAAACACGTTTGCATTTCACGTGAAAAATAGGCGTCGGTTCTATTTCTAGTAGGCAAGCCGCGCCTGAGACGTGCATATCACGCAGGCAGTTTGCAAGCTCTAACCTGTTAACATGGGAGCCAAAATAAAAATGTACACGCCACGCAGCTGACACGCTCACGCGACGCATCCAGTCTGTGGCCGGCCTAAATAGAGGATTATTTAACTTCAGACAGGGACCATCTGGACTGTTTCAGTGAAGGCCAACAAGCACCACCAGCAACACATGTATGACTGACAGGAGCTGCCCACTCAGTCCTTTGGATGAAATGCTTTCAGTGCACACACTTCCAAGTGCTTTCCTTCTAAGAATTGCATTCATATGTACTGAGTGTTTTTTTTTTTTGACTGGTGTTTTTAACTCCTGCACATAAATAGGTAACTTTACGTCAGATTAGTGTAACAGCACGAAGTGATTGTTGTCATTAAGTCAGTAAAGTGCGCATCGTGCGGTGACGTTTAGGCACCAAAACGACTAGTTAAGGGTAACTACCGTTTTTTTTTCAACCTGGACCCTATTTTCCCATGTTTTTGTGTCTAAGTGACTGATGGGAACAACAATCTTTGACAGTGGTCTAGTATTAAGCGAGATCGCTGCAGTTGGTAGCGGCGAAACAAGCTACAATGTAAGTTAAAAGGACAATTGTGCAGCTTGTATTTACCTTCACAAAAGTGCTGTTTTGCCACTGACAGGCAAAATTCTGCCGTCTGTCCATTTTTTTGGCCAGATGTCCTTCACCTTCCTCTTTCTTTGTGTTGGCATTCTAAACTCCAGTGGATTTATGAGGACTATGGTTAACTGTTCCTCAGATCTCTACAGGGTAAATCCAGACAGCTAGCTAGTTCTTTCCCGGGACTATTTTGCAGCGGCACCGGGGCTCTGTCTGGTGCTTAGCACTGCCCATGACGATTGTGATTGGTTTAAAGAAATGCCAATAAACCATCCCAGAATGCTGTGTAGACTAGCCAGACCCTCCTCCGCAACGCTATGAAGGAAGGTCTGGCAATGCGAGACTACCCTTCCAGTGACACTGCTACTACAAAATATGGAATCTGCCTCTGCTTAATTTTTTTTTTACATTTTTTTTTTACCTCGCCCCACTAAAAATAAGGTTTTCCCTCAATGGGCCTCGAGTTTTAAATCAAGTTTTAAATAAAAATAAAGCATACAGTACATCCTGAATGGCAGTAAAAGTCACCACTGATGCAAATCGCTGCTGCTTATTAACAGCTTCTAATCATCATTAGCAGGAGACAGGCTTGACTGGTTGAGTCAACAAGGATTTGTAAAGCTTTCTCATGCCTTCTCCCTTTTTCTTTTTGTTGTGTATATTGCAGCCTACACCCTGTACTAAAACATAATGACATAAGCTTCTATTTCTTTGTACTTGTGCATGAACATACTTCATGTGACTTCAATGTTATTGTACTTTTGATCTTACTTTTGTGGCGGTCCTTTTGCATTGAATCTTTAATCTCAGTTCACTGTGTGCTAGATGGACAGCATTATATTAACAACATTAGCCTGTGCGATAGTGCTTAACTCTGCAAATGTAATTGTTATTTATCCCACCTATCCTCTCTTTTTTTCCAATATCTTCTCTAAGGTCAAATATGTTCTCTATCAGTCTGCACTCTTTCTCTGGATCTGCAACTAAAACTGGACCTATTGTGTTCTTTGTTGCCAGATTCGATCTGTCTGACAGGGACAAGTTCTTTGACAGCAAGACCAGGAGTTCAATAGTGAGTATTGGTTTCAATAGATGACCTGTTAGAAGGTGGCTCCTTCAGGAAGCTACATAAGAAGTTTAATTCAGTCCAGTGGCAGCGTGTGTGTGATATGTAGCTTTCATGGTTGTAAAGTCCCCTCCTTAAAGGGTAACTTTGTTTCTTTTCAACCTGGACCATAGTTCCCAATGTTGTTGTGTCTAAGTAACTGATGGGAACAACAATCTTTGAAATTGGTCCAGTATTAAGTGAGACCTTTGCATTCGGCAGCTGCGAAACAAGCTACAATGTAATGTTAATGGGCAATTGTGCACCTTCAATTTACATCCACTAAGACCTCTGTTTTACCACAGACAGGCTCATAGTATTATTATAAGTGTCTGACAACATCATGGAAAGGATCCGTTCAGAGGTAGACCATTTTGTTAAAGAGTAACATCCTATGAAACAGCCCCGATAGCTCCATCGCCAGACCCACCAGACTCCTTTTAAATAAACCGTAATTTTATCAAAGTAAAACAGACTTCATTCAAAGTCGACAGAAACCAAATAAAACTTTCAAAAGCCATCTTGGTTTGTGTTTCTCCTGTTCCCACAATCACCACTCTGGTTTGATTGAAATAAACCCTTAATTCACCCATTTACATGTGGAAATATGCTGGCTCTATACACACTTAAAGTACTGTTAATTTACTTGGAATCTGGTGGGTTTGGTGATGGTGATTTCGGGGCTGTTTCTGGTCAAACAAAAAGGATCTCACTCTAACAAAAAGGTCTATATCTGTAGGGATCCTTTCCATAATGTTGTCAGACACTTGGAATAATAATCTGAACCTGTCAGTGGCAAAAACAGCACTTTTATTGGACGGAAACTGATGATGCATATTTGCCCAATAGGATAACATCCGCGCTCAGTTTGGCTGCTGGTTACAGCGTTTTTGCTCAATACTGGACTAATTACAAAGATTTGTTTTTGTGACTTATACACTAATGCATGGGGAAATGGGGTCCAGATTAAAAAAAATACCGACATTACTCTTACAGTATAGACAAATAAGATTGACTTCTCATTAGTGGATGGAGCTCCTCAATCACTGCAGTTATTGGCTCCCAATGGAGCCTCGGCCCTTATCAATAAAACTCTGTTTTACTCTGAGCTCATCACCAGCCTCTCTGAGGACATACATACTGTACAAAACTCATTCTCCCTCTAACAATTTCACCTGTACTACTATACATAAGTAAATATTTATTATTCTCCTCATAGGGGTGTAAATCACAATGTGTTTTATCACAATACGATATATTGATTCTTTGGACAACGATATGATATTTGCTGATATTTCTATATAAGTTTGTCACGATACGATTTTGATTTGATTCAATACAGGAGCCTCCAAATGATATGAGACACTATCATAAGCCCATTTAACACAGTCACATTTATAGCAACTCAAAAAAGGAACTAAAATATAGTTTGACAATGATATTACTGAGCTCTTCCAGACATTTAAATAAAAAAAACAACTATTCTTTTTAATAAAAAGAAAAATATGGGGCATCTTACAAATGACCTGTCTCGCTATTTTCACTTTGCATCAATAATATTGGATCGTGGATCATTAAATTGTTATATCGATGTATCGCTACACCCCTACCTTGCATTCTCATGATTCTAAAACTGAACCTGTTTAGTTAAATGTGAGTTTTTTTATTTAATGTGTTGTTGTATCTTTAGGTGTATGAGGTACTGAAGAGGACTAGATGCACCAGAGCCAAATACTCCATGGGTAAGACCTCTGCCTGTTCCTCTACTACGACAGACAAATCAATATACAATTATTATCCTCAGAGTATAGTGTAATTATCACCAAAGAAGATTGCAGGGTGTGCCGTCATGGTCTTTGAACAACATATCCCCAACTCTCACACTAATGGATGGATTTGCTTGAAATGTATTGAATCTTGATTTCGCTGACCATTTGAGCCATCCTCTGTCCCAGTCCTGGCCGTGACCCGGGGGTTTCCCTTGTGTTTCTCTGTCAGTGTATTTACATGCAAAGCCCGGGTACATACCCTGGTTAAGTGTATATAACTGGATTATGCCCGTTCTCCCGGGAGTAAGTCTACCTCCAGTACAGTAGGTGGCGCTTTGCAATTGACAGCTGGTCAGAATAAGGCTTTATCTTCCAGTTGACCACTGCAGCAGTGCTGGGTACTGATTTCAATACTCTTTAGGCTCCGACCGAATTGCCTCCTTAGTATCGAGTATCGAAAAATGCCTCGTCATTCAATACCTAAGGAGTAAAGCTCATCAGCTTCAGTAAGCCAATAAACATGCAGCATGTTTCTACCAATATCTAATACTGTCTGTGATTGGCTGTCTAACATAAGCCGTAGAGGCAGGCATGAAAAACAATACGTTACACAGAGATGAGGCTCACGTAGCAGGAGCTGAAAAATAAATAAAAAGATTTGTGCCATAATGTGTAATTTTGTCATTTCTTTTTGTTAAAATGGATTTTATAAAATTAGTATCGAAAGAAGTGTTGTTCAGAAACCGGTATCAAAGTCACAGTATTGGTATCGGTAGGGGAAATGTTTGAAAGATACCCATCCCTAGGTATGAGAACTATGTGCTTTTTTTAAGGTCACTGGTGTAAGGTGTTTGAGAAACTGGAGTATTGCCATAACCTGAATATAATCGGGTTTCATAATGCATGTAAATGCACTGTATGTTTTCACCTCCCCTGTGTCTTCCTGTTTGTCTCTTTGTGTCTTTGTCTATGTCTGTGTCTGTCTGACTGTCTTTCTGTGTCTGTGTCTGTCTCTGTCTGTCTCTCTTTATCTGTGTCTGTGTCTCTGTGTCTATGTCTGTGTTTCTGTCTGTCTGTGTCTATGTCTGTGTCTCTGTCTGTCTGTGTCTATGTCTGTGGTGCTCCTCGCTCCTGATTGCTGCTCATTGTCCACACCTGTCTTCCATCAACAGCATATCGACCCCGGACATTCAGCGACTCATCTGCAGATGGTTCTGTCAACCATGGTAGTTACACTTCAGGCTCTCTGTGTCTGTGTCTGTCTCTGTCTGTCTCTCTTTATCTGTGTCTGTTTCTCTGTGTCTATGTCTGTGTTTCTGTCTGTCTGTGTCTATGTCTGTGTCTGTGTTTGTCTGTGTCTATGTCTGTGGTGCTCCTCGATCCTGATTGCTGCTCATCGTCCACACCTGTCTTCCATCAACAGCATATCGACCCCGGACATTCAGAGACTCATCTGCAGATGGTTCTGTCAACCATGGTAGTTACACTTCAGGCCACTCCTTGTTCTGAGCATTGGTGCTTTTTCTCAAGTGTTTTTTGTGCATAAACGAAGCCTGTTCTGCTTTGCTCCAGGATCACTCTCCTCTGCCTGCCTATTTTCGCCTGCATTCCTTCAGCCAGCGCAGCAAACCACTTGAATCCCTGCTCACCCATCTGCCTTGCTCCAGCATCTTCAGCCATTAACCCTTATTACCAATGCTCTGCTTCTGCTAGCAGCCTCCTCCCTCATCCATCCTCCAATCCCCTTTTTCATTTATCTACTCCTGAGTCTGCGTTTGAGTCTCTCTGTGAAGTCATATCCTCAGCTAAAATTTAAATTCCCCCCTGACTCTTAACTCAAATGGACAATACAGTTGCTGTGCAGATTCATGCCCTGGAGAGAAAGAAGCCTATCAAGTGCAGGGCTGCAACCTTTCTGTCATCCAAGTACAGTGTTCACGCTGCACAGTACAGTGTTGACTGAAAGTGATGGATAACTGGTGAGAGTATTCATTATTGCCCGAGTTAAACAGTCTCTTTAGTGTCATGCAGTTTAAGTCAGTTGTAGAAAATGTAATAAATATGTTCAGATTTGTTTTTGAGGCAGATAAGTAGAGGAAACTGAAAAAGGGCATATTGTAAGAGCTAAGAAAGCCCAAGGACTGGTAGAGAAACTGAGAAGTCAAGTCACAAACACTGGGATTTGATCTAGAAACTCTGCTTAAAAATATAGGAAATATTGGATAGGATAGAACAACACAATGTAATTTAGCTAAATAAAACACATTACATTCATCATTAGTTTCACTTGTTTTTATTTTCAACAAATCGTGTATGCAAATGCAATACACATTTTCTATAGTCTCTTCAGGCAAACATTTGGATAGTCCTCATGGAAAAATGATTAACAGGCACCAAAGTGACAGTACTCTGATCCAATGGAAATCAAGTTTGTCAGATTGACAGCACTCTAGCCCAATATATCGGGGGAGCACCAGGAGGGGCCAATCATATTTCGGGGGGCAGGTGCCACCCTGGGCCCCCTCTAGACCCACCCCTGCGGCTCAAGAGGTAGAGCGGTCGTCCTTTCATGACAAGGCTTTATAAGGCTTTGTGAGGGTCCAATCCCTGTCTCCTTTTGTCCTCCAAGTTGCTTCCAAGGTATTCTACAGTACTGCATCCTAGTGCTTAGGATGTGTTAAATGCAGAGGTGAAATTTCACTATGTTGTGCTCTGTTATGAATACTGTATATAGGTGTGTTTGATGCTGTAGTGTCTATAGCAACCCATCTCCATGTGGTCTCCTCCTATATATAATGTGTGTAATGTGATGTCCTCTTATGTCTTTCCCGGGATGTCTGTCAGGTTTTATTTCATAATCTGATGAATACTGGTAAAATGTCATTTCTCCAACTTTTTCTGGCCACATCACTGTGGCAATGATGATGTTAAAGCACACCTTCTAGTGTAATATTTTGGTTATACATACAACAGTTACCAAAAAAATAAAAGACATACAACTGTCTTCATGGTGTGGGGCAGATTTGCTCAATGGTTGGGTGGCTTTTGGTGTTTCATGGTTTAACTGGCTCTGCTATTGACTGTCCTGCCAGTGGGACAAGTAAAGATGCTTTACATGTAATTCTTCTTCAGTGTTATTCTAAGTATTAACGTGTGTGTGTGTGTGTGTGCGTGTGTGTGTGTGTGTGTGAGAGAGAGACGGTGATTATAATCCTGTTGAATATGCCTTCCTACAGGGATCACCAGTCTGCTAGCCAATGGTGTCTATACGTCTGCTTATCCTCTGCATGACGTGAGTATCACCATCACACTGCATGGCCGCCTCGCCCTTACTGGCCTGAGAACAGTTGATACATTTTATATACTGGGAGAATTATTCCAATTCAGAGCTTCTGATACAAGTAGTCTAGAATTGATGTAAACTAATCCTATTTGCGACTAGAATTTCTCTCAGGTCTCATATGTCTGTGTTGAATTAAAGGCATTATTTAATAGCCTATATCAGGGTTTTCGCTGGATCTTAAGAAGTCTTAAATTAGCTGAAGTATTGTGTTCTAGGTCTTAAATCATTTTAAACTGTTCTTAATTTTCCTACTTCATGTAACACTACCTCTAATGCTCATTGTAATGCTTTATAATTATTATTTTTTGATTCCATGGTGTTGTAGTTCTTTTTTTTGCTAGTCCAAATATAATTTGCTGTGTTTCGACTACAAATGAGACCAATATGCAACTTATATCGCAGCCAATCAACTTTCATGTTATTGCCGCAGGTCTCTTTCGAATTGTACCACAGACATAAAACAGATTTTATTCTTCAGCTATGGAGAAGTACAAGTTTAGCGATACTTGGCTTGAAAAAGCTGAATTTAGGGCTTGGTTGAAGCCAATTGCTAACAATGTATTTAAAGCCTGCTGCTCCTGCTATATGCATGATAAACAATGTGCATTTGTTGTTACAGGGAGATATCGAGGGGCCGAATGCAGAACCTAACGACAGGAAGGTAGGTAAATGCAACACAGCATTATCTATATAAGTGACTCAAACATGCCACTCAATTAGTTATACCATAAGGGATTTAAAAAAACAAACCAAGAGTAACGAAGGATGACAGACTGCCATGCTAACATGACAGCATTTGTGCATTTCTGAGCCTTTACCTCCGACTGTACAAAAATTAACCAGGCAATTGGAAAGAAAATAAAAGCTCATGCTGAGTCTGAAGTCATCTCCTCCCCTGCTAACACTCTCCATAATTATACTGTAGGCTGTGTGTCACTAAGGCAACAGCCTAATAATCCCTTCTCTGTTCTCAGGCATCAGAAAAGCTTTAGCTCGGTGCTTTCAAGTGCCTCCACAGCAACATACTTTGATATAAATAAATAAATAAATAAATAAATAGGTATATATATAGATATATATTTTAGTGGTGGGCATAGATAAATTTTTTTAATCTAGATAAATCTCACTGTAATCTTGAAATTAATCCGATCACAGGTGGACAGCTCTAAATACAGCTGGGAATGCACCCAGGATGCATTAAGAGCCGATCACTCAGACCACATTCAGAGGTGGTCCACATTCTTATAGCAACGTGTATGTAAATGTGTCCTGGTCCACTTTCAGGACCGCCTACTCAACTGTGAGCAGAACTACGTTCTCATACAAAGTAGGGCTGGGCAATATATCGGTATTATATCGATAGATATGTGAGACTAGATATCGTCTTAGATTTTGGATATTGTGATATCGTAATAGTGTTGTCTTGTCCTGGTTTTAAAGGCTGCATTACAGTAAAGTGATGTCATTTTCTTACCAGACTGTTCTAGCTGTTCAGTTATTTCCCCTTACCCACTTAGTCAATATAGCCACATTACTGATGATTATTTATCACAAATCTTGTTGTGTAAATTTTTTTGAAAGCACAATTGTCAAAATTGAAATTTACAATCACTTAACACACAACCAGCCTATATGAAAACAGAAAATTATGTATGTGTTTATTTGCATATAGAGTGGGGAAGTGAGATCCGATCACTAGTGGTCACTCACGATATATGTGGAGACACATTCTGCTGCCCGGTGTGAACACACGTGCGTAGCTTTGCACATGTGATTGCATCCCTCAGATCGGATATTAAAATGAGAACAGGGCCTTAGTCTCGCAGGCCCAATCTGATCTGCCATGTGAACGCTCCTCTGGGCCTGCTTCCTGTGATAAAAGCTTTCAGTTGCAGCCTCGCTGCTCTGCCTGTGAACGGAGTGGGATTGTGTGTGAAAAATCATTTCACAGTGATTTATATGCTCGTTCCCTACTACTGTAGTAGGAACAGAGCACAGACTCAGTCAGCTGTTAGATAGTCATTGTAAAGACCATAGCATACAGCGTACAGCAATGATTTGCATATAAATCACACTGGGGAACACGCGCACGCACGCACGCACACACACAGACACACAGAGACACACACACACACACACACACACACACACACACACACATATCCCGGTTGTTTTATTTATCATGAGCAGTCATCACAGTCTTAAATTTACCACGTAAATTAAATTATATACATAGATATACATGACTAGAATTAACACCGCAATACATTCTAATTGGCTGAAATGCACAGTCCATTACCAAACACCCCGAACTCAACTAAATTTGCTACAGTTGGTTATGAGATGTTTCACCTGCCCATGGTTGCATTTTGCTGTAACTTAAAAAATTATTTCAACGATACACATTCCAGAGCAAGTTCTCCAACCCTGAACAACTGAAGGGTTGTGAGTGCCTTCCAAAATAACCTATATGACTGTCCAACAACCCACCTTTATGGTTAAGTTTGGGCATCTAAACCTTGGTTAAGGACAAATATCTTGATTAAAGTAAACTGGCTGTTCTCATGAATCATTTGTAGATATATTTACGAAAAGTAATGCACTGTACTTTGTATGTATTCCACGTATAAATTACTGCACAAACCACACTGACTGCTGCTGTAGAGAGCAGTAGTTTGGTTTTAACAACAATCTGTTTTTGTAATCTTGACAAGTCGTTTTGGTGCCTTAACTTAACTGTCGTCGCCGCAGGACAGTCACCTTTTTCATCTAAACTCAACTGTCACGGCCTCTGAAACAACTGTCACCTCAAGGTGCTCTGTCAACCCGTGCTCACTCCGAACTCGTAAAATACTGATCCTTGGGCAGTGTCAGATACCAGAAAAACATGTAATGCATATAATGGCCTGTCTCTAATATATAATATAGTATATGAGCATTCACAGTAATTATTATTACGTAACATTGTCTCATGATATATAATCCTTGATGATTGACTCGTGCTTCTCTTCTCAGCTGCTGTACGAGCAGTGGGCCAGCTACAGCTTCTTCTACAAGTACCAGCCTATTGGACTCATCAGGTCAGATCAATACTGTAGCAGTGCTCTTGTCACAGCCATCAGGTGAATCACAGACACATTCTCACACCACGTCTATATCTGCCACGGCTCATGCTCTCCCAGCAGCACTGGCTGCCTGCACCAGCCTGCAGGCAGGAGAGAGACAGATCATAAGCAGATTGGTGCTCCACTGAAACATGATGCTCTCCTCCAGAAACAGTGCAGTGCAGTGCTGAGCTGACTGTGGTCCAGGAAACTGACTGGCAGTGTGAGCTGAATCTGATGGGGTTTTCTTATTAAACACACTCTGCTCCGGGACTTGCACTGATGTTACACGCTACACATATTACAAGCAAGATCTTCATCAAATCATCATGAAATGGTCTTGTTTGCAAGATTGCTGCAGAATGCAGGTGTATGCAGTTGGTGGAGGATATGAGGCTGATGGGGTAATTATTTAAAACATCCAAAGACAGCAGGAAGTACCTAATTGTGCGTTCCATTTACCTCGAAAGCCGGAGCTGGGACTGACATCCCACCCTAGGTTGAATGCGTTCCATTTACAAGTCAGATTTTTCATTGTTTTCATTAGCTCTAGCCAGGTTAGCCATTGTTAGCAATACCAGTTGATAACAACACTTTACGCTGTTATTTGTGCATACAAACAGCATAGCAACATGTGCACAGTAGAAGTTGGACAGGTATTGTTATCGTGAAAGTTTAGGCACAAAAAACACTGGCTTATGTTTAGGCACAAACATGAACTAGTTATGTTTAGAAGAAGATCATGGTTTGGGTTAAAATCAGGATGCTAATGCACTTCCAGTTCTGCACGTGACACAGAACATGACAAAGCTCCGTTTTTTCTATAAAGTTAAAAAGAACTTGCTGATTACTTTTATTTTCAAATGTGTTTCTTTGACCCATCCACCACCCCGACCTGCCTCCATACGCTCCTATACTTTGTCAGCTTACTTCCTGCTTTGCTCCTGTCATAACTACTATGGCCACTAGAAGCACTGCCACTATAAACATAAAAATGAGTCGTAATTCCTGCTTGAAGGAACGACTTATGTGGCCGTTTTTCAGGGGAGGACAGCTTAATTTAATACTAACCATTACCTGATCTTATCAACCGTGATCTGATTGGTTAATGGTAAGGTGTTATGATAATGCGGTATCATAGTAAATTTGATGTTGTAAATGTAGCACCTTTGACCTTTGGTATCTCCTCCTACAGGAAGTATTTTGGAGAGAAGGTTGGACTGTACTTTGCCTGGTTAGGAGTCTACACACAGATGCTGATCCCAGCAGCCATAGTTGGAGTCATTGTATTCCTCTATGGCTGCGCCACTGTCGACGATAACATACCGAGGTATACACACACAAGCATGCAACCAGTCTCTCTTTATCTCCAAATCCCATTTTAAATTTTGCAAACTGCACCATCTATTTGGATGAAATATTTTCAACTCCTAGTAACAGCTCATATGACATGTGGAGAATGCTTTTCAATGCACTTAGCTTAAAATGCAGAAAGTAATAAGGATGACATTAAGGTCCGGATATGCATGTTGTTGTTTTTTGGCATGTACAGTAACCTGAATCTAAACCCTTGTTCAGATCTCTCTCCACATTCATCATTTCGCCATCTTCCACCCCTTTAAATAACTCATCTCTTCCATCCATCCCTGTTTTGTCAGTATGGAGATTTGTGATCCCAGGCACAACATCACCATGTGTCCGCTGTGCGATCGCGCCTGCAGCTACTGGAAGCTGGTGACTGCGTGTGGTACAGCCCGAGCCAGCCACCTGTTTGATAACCCAGCAACTGTCTTCTTCTCCATCTTCATGGCCCTCTGGGGTAGGGACACATCCACGATTTTATACTATTTTTTTAACAGAATGAGCTGCAGACAAACGACTTAAACATATAACTTTATTTCTATAAACTGTGCAAAACTACAGATTTATTTGGGGGCTTGTTGGCCTTTAATTAATAGGACAGCTGTAGAGGGGGGACATGCTGCAAAGGGCCGCTGGTTGGAATCAAACCCGAGCAGCCACGTCAAGGACTTAGCCTCTGTACACGGGGCGCACAAATAATTAGATTTTTAAAACAAATCCCACATCAAAAAAGTAGAAAGAAAATCTCTTCAAATGAATAAACTAAGAAGGCGTAGTGCCGTCTGAAGTCAAAGAAATGAAATCCAAAGTAGATTACGCCCTAGGTCGTTCAAAAAATGCATCTCAACTGGTTGTAATCTTTACGCATTTATATTGCTTTTTAACTGATTCATCGTTACATCCCTATCATTTAATCGAGGGTCAGAGTCAATGCGGGGGTGGGGAACTATTACCAGTACCAACTAGTACCAAACTATTGTTTTAAATCCCCACTGCTTACTGGCCTGTATGTAAGGTAGCCACTAAGGTAGCCATCAACAGAAATAGTTAATCCTTAGGATTGTATGTTTAACATTAAAAAATATATATTTATAAAAGAATGCCAACAATTAGGCTATTTGAATAATTTAGTATGATATGGAAAGAAGGTATGTATAAAGGCCTTCGGCTGCCCTGCAAGTAACGTTAGGCTCAGATTAATAAGAAACTTCTTTTTATACAACATATGTAGTAGGGGCTCCCTGATCCTGTCTCTCTTTCAGTTAAGGGGTCCTTGGCTTAAAAAAATGTTGAGGACCCCTGATTTAATCCATTCAGCAGAACACATGGATACTGCACCTTAGGAACACATAGAATTTACAATAGGTATCGGCAAAGGTAACTCTGGAGTAAACACGGAGCCGGCCTTCCTCTGATGTTCTGCCAAACCACTCTGCCATCTGTTAGCAGCAGCAGGGCTGCAGACCAGCGAGGTGTTATGTGTTTAGATGGAGCTAGTGTCTGACAGAGTCACAGCACACCGGCCATCTGGGTTCACATACTGTAGTCCTGTATTTGTTGCCTTGTTGTACACTAATCCCAGGAAAAGACCTACACCAACAGTGGATGTTTCTGATCACAAGTATTGTGTATGTTTCAAAGCCTTATATTGAGGATTTTTTGGTAGTAACAACTAAGAATATTTTCAATCATATTGTCAGTGTAATTGCAAACACCACAATCTGATGATTTCAATCATATTTAACATCAACCAAACAATCCTTTATATTAGAGTCTAAAACAATGATGTGGTATGTCAGAACCCTACATAGTTGACAAGTCTCTGTAAAGAGGGTATACAAGAAAATATACAAATCACCTTATCAAATGTAAAGTTGTTGATTGCACAGGCTTTGCATATGTGTAGGCCTATATAACTTAATTTCCATCTTATCAAACATTTTAGATACAGGTACCATATGTGCAGAATGATTAACAGTATAAAAGATTGCATGTTCCCACTCCATATTCCTTGTCATTTGGGTAGTAGATACATGTATTAAGCATGTGTTTGAGCCTGTGTTTAGCTTGATGTGTATGCTTGGTTATGTAGCGGTTCTATTCATGGAGCACTGGAAGAGACGACAGATGCGACTCAACTATATCTGGGACCTGACAGGCTTCGGAGAGGAGGAGGAGGTGAGATAACGCTACAAATAACTCAATTGAAGAAGTATTCAGTTGTATTGGTACAAAGGATTAACAACTGCATAAGGAAAGATGTGATTCTTTGATTAAAAAAACATCTAAGGTACCAAAGTCTAATGGTACGTGTCCAAATTCAGCGTCATTTCCCCGCTTTCCTTTCATTTCTTTGGTAGCAGCCGTGCAATGCATTCTGGTAGCGTCGACGGGACTTTGGAGAAGCGGGGGCGTCAAGCTGCCCTCTTCTCATTTGCATAAAGTTGACTGGATTCAACCGTCTCGGCTCCTATCAAAAGCTTACGAAAAATCTTTTAAACTGACCATTCGATCTGAAATGAAGACAGATTCAGCAACTGCATAGCCTATTTCTCGCTTACAATGTTTTCAGAAACATGTTTTGCTGAACTATTTTCGTAAAATATGAGATTGTGTTCCAAAACGAGCCGCCATTATGGTTGGTTTTGAAATCCGGGAGCAGACAGACCCATGTGACGCGTTCGTCCAATCAGCTGCAGCCATCGCGGTTGTAGGAGGATGGAGACTGTTTTATTTGCTTGTCAGTGGTCACCAAAGAGATACTGGCGGTACACCCACTAGCGTGCAATGCTGGGAAGCATATATGGACAGACACGTACCATAAGACCGTAGAAACCTCTGAGTAGAAGTTACTATGACTCCTAAGGTACTTTTTTCCGGCAAGAAACATCCAATTACAATTAACTACTGCTCTGATTCTCGCCGTTGACTGGCTTCCTCTCATAGCAACGGCGGTCGAGGCTCATGGGTATTATAGTAGTTTTAGCCGTCATTCCAAAATGACAGACAAAGCGTGAATTTTCCGAAATTAAGTTGAAATAATTCAAGCTGGTGTTTGGAACGGATACGCTGGAGAGTTTTGTGTTTCATGTTCCGTAACATTAAGGATATCCTTTAAAGAAAAATTTGAAATGGGAATACAGGATTGGGACAAACACTTCTGGAACCAGTCTCTCTTTATCTCCAGCATCTCCAAATCCCATTTTAAATTTTGCAAACTGTACCATCTATTTGGATATATATATTTTCAACTCCTAGTAACAGCTCATATAACGTGAAGAATGCTTTTCAATGCACTTAGCTTAAAATGCAGAAAGTAATAAGGATCACATTAAGGTCAGGATATGCATGTGAATGTACCTCCTCTGTCTTTTGTGTGCGCTCTGTAGTGAGTCAGCCCTTAGCAAACATTTTCCCACACAAACATCACAGCCTCAGACATCAGTGTCTTTTAAAACCATAATGAAATGAAACGGTGCATTACTAACGTCTCTTATGAAAGATTTTTAGTTTTTATTATTTTTCTGTTTTGCTGTAATAGTAACATGGATGTGCTTTAATCTTCAGAGACAATAATTGCTGACCGACATCTTTTCCCTTATGTGTTTTTGTGTGTGTCTTGTATTTCACAGGAGGAGCATAAGGTTAGGATTCAACTTTCCAGTTTGCTTTAACTTACCTTTTTTTTTTCTTTTTGACTTGCTGTGTAAGATCCATTCTGTGGCAACTAACACTAACCTTTTTCTCCCACAAGGTGTCTTAACAATCTGCCAGTCTTTTCACTTCACATGCTTTTCATCTCTTTGCTCCTGTGTTATGTTTTGTCTGCAGCTTCTCTCTTTCTCTTTGAGGGGATGAACATCCTGATGCTGGCCATCCCTGTTAGTGTGGCAGCTCAACACAGTACTGTTGCTTCTTCTGATTGACAGAACAATTTGTTGACTCATAGCTCTTGTCTCTGTCCACCTCTTTACTTCACTTTTTTATTCACTTTTATTTCTTTAGATATGTCCCCATAAAACAGACATAAACTGTGCCCTCCATATCCATAAGACAAGCAGCACACACAGTGCCAAAGTAAAGTAATATGCCTTTAAATAGAAGAAGTGGGCAAAACATGTCCTTTTTAAACATTGTGAAATTATTTCAGCCCTTGGTGACCGTGACGTTTTTAATATTGTTGAGTTGGGCCAATGAATGAATGACAGAATTGGCTATTAAAGGGGACCTTTCTCATAAAGGTCTACACAGTCACGTTGGACCAATTGTACCACCTATTGTATTGGACCCATACTAGCCCCACATAGTTTAAACAGTTCCAGTCCATGTTCGCTCAGGTAACTTTAGCACTTATTGGGCCCAAATGGACATGTTGGCTGGGAAGACAGCGGTATGTCAAACCCACAGTGGCTCTGAAAGATAGGTTATAACACAACAACGTTTCACAGAACACAACGAAATTTCACAAAACACAACAAAAACACAACAACATTTCACAGAATACAACAGCAAAAGTAAGAAACACAACGGCATTTGGTGAGACTCAAACCGGAAAATGTTTTGTGAAATGTCGTGTTTTTGAGTTTTGCTGTTGTTGTTTGTGAAATGTCGTGTTCAGTGAAATGTCATGTTTTGTAAAATGTTCTTGTGTTTTGTGAAATGTCTTTGTGTTTTGTCCTTCACCGTACACAGACCTGAGAATAGGTTTCTCCAAAATTTACACAACCTGTGTTGATTGTAGTGATGAAAGCACAGAGAATGATCACCTGGCTCTGCAGTTACTCTCAGCTCTACTTCCAGCTCATTGTTTGGCTTTTTCGGCCCACAGCTTTACTGTCTTGGTTCACTCTCACCGCTCTCCCTCTGCATCATCAAGCATTTAGCAGCTACAGAGATATTTGTCTCAGGAGGTGGTGGAGACCAAACCAGTGTTAGAAGCCCAGAGAATATTAGACAGATGGCCAAACATGACTCCAAATAATTCCTAGTGTTACTCTGTGTCTGCTGATGAGTAAATAGCTGTTTGCTAACACGTGCACCATGTCAACTTTATATGGTGATAATATGTCCATGTTGTGTTCACAACTTGTTACAGTGAGGTAAAGTGTGCAAAAATGAATGGATGCAGGTTGAGGTTAAGCAGCAGTAATGATGGGTAGAGAGGACTGTTTTTGAAACAAATATCACTTGAAATAATACAAGTAATTGTGAATTTTTACTTTAAGTAGTCAAAGTCTTGAAGAAGTCCCAAGTCAAGATTGTTGTTTGCTCTTTGTCTATGCTGCTTTTTGTGTCTGTCTTCACTCTGTCTGTCCATCTGTACATTAGCTTGACACGTGGAACCTTCAGGCCAAAAGTGACCGTCTAACCCTCAGCTTTGTGTTCTAATAATACAGTTTCCTCTTTATTCACAGCACTTCTTCAGTCCTCTTGGCTAACTGCAGGCTGTATTACTATTACTGTGATATGGGTCCACAAACACTCACTTCTGACTGCATATTACATGGATTTAGAGTGTTAATCATATATTCCTTACCATGAAAGGATTATTTGACAACAGTGCAAATTTGACACGCTACACCATGGAGCTTTGTATATCAGATGGAACACATGGATTTAGGAACGTTAACACTAATTTACTGGTCATTTTAAAATTTGGCATAATGGGCATGGTTTCTTTCTTACCCGGAGACGGATATGTGTATCCACTACAGGCAGAAGGTAGCTGTTACCAGTGGTGGAATCTAACAAAGTACATTTACTCCAGTACCGTACTTAAGCACAAATGTTTAGGTACTTGTACTTTACTTGAGTCTTTTCTTTTCACTTTCTACTTCTACTCCGCTACATTTCAGAGAGAAATATTGTACTTTTTACTCCCCTCCAAATTAATCTGACAGCTTTAGTTACTTTACACATTACGATTTGTGCACACAAAACACATATAGTGACAAACATCAAACTAGTTCGCTTTTATTTTATATCCTCCGCTTAATCCTGTCATGGTGGGTTGGTTGTTCTTTTTATTTTCTTGCACATAACGCTGTACTCTATTTTTTTTTAAACACTATTTTGCAAAACTTCATTCACAAAAGGCTGTTTATTTAATTTATGTCTCCATTCTGAAATTCCATACTGATCTTTTCTCCTGATTATAGCCGTGTACACTTACTAACACATCCGGTATCACGAATCAGTAAGTGTAACATTCAAACTGATTACTCTTCCAGGACCACAACCGAGCCGAGTACGAGTTCCGGGTCATGCGAAAGACAATAAGAAAGGAGCATCCAACCCCGAAGGTAAAACCCATTTCCTGATATATTATTTGGGTGTGTTTAAAGCAAAACTGCACAGGCAGATAAATAGTCTTAAAAAGCAGTAAATGTCATCTTTCAGTAGTCATCAGGGCATCAAGGCTCTGGGTTGCCCTGCCTGAGAGAATTTGGCTTCTTTATAACAGTCTTTCATGACAGGCTTTTATTGTTTTATGTATCTGAGATTTTATGAAAACATGGTATTATAAAGAATGTTTTATTCTTGATCCTGCAGCAACCCCGTCATTCCCCCCATTCTGATCTTTTTTTTTGTTTGTGTTTATTTTATATGTTTCTTTTAATAACCATCTCCTGCTACTAAGTGAACTCAGTGACAAATTTGTTATTTGTCACATAATGTGTTAATTAATTAGCTCTCGAAGTATGACTTAATTTGATCTGTTTGGTAATTGATTATTGATTACTTGAATATAAAAGGTAGCTCCTTTTCTGTCAGCAGCTTACAACTTTCAGGTAGCATGCAATCAGCACTCACTCGTGCAGGAATAAAATGTAATGGCAGCTTCATAAACATTCTGAAGAGAATGTGCTGACGAAACACTGAAACATGTTTGTATCTGGTCAAAAGCATTGACACACGTTCTGTCCTCCTGACAAAGTTCAGAGTCCAGCATGCATGTTCTTTATGATTATTATTATAAGCCTTTTGAATTTTTTGTCTTGTACCAAGGTCAGGTCTTTCTGACACACACACACACACACACACACACACACACACACACACACACACACACACACACACACACACACACACACACACACACACACACACACACACACACACACACACACACAGTCGCCTGAGATTTCTGACCTAATTCTCAGTGTGACATGAGAGCTCAGGGCAGAATTAGCTGTGCTCCGCTGCAGCCTGTGTGTGTGTGTGTGTGTGTGTGTGTGTGTGTGTGTGTGTGTGTGTGAGTGTGTGTGTGTGTGTGTGTGTGTGTGTGTGTGTGTGTGTGTGCCCATGGCATTAAGAGCTGCTGCTGACAGAAAGACATGACACACAGGTCCAAACGGCTACAGATGAAGTTAATGTTTCAGACATGTTGTGTACTTTATGTCCTTTACACAACTGTGTGTGTGTTTTAGAGAGAGGATAGTGAGAAGGTGAAAGTGAAGCTGACGTGTACAGACAGACTGCCAGCTTACCTGACTACTGTGGTGACGATGGTCTTCATGGTGAGTGAGTCTCCCTGCAGTGCTACTTCCACCTATACTTTTCTCTACTTTAAATGGGACATATCAAGAAAAAGTCATGTTTTCAGTGCTCGTGCACATACATGTGGGTATCTGGAGTGCCTACCAACCCACAAACTGTGAAATAACATTGCAATTTCCCCTTGCGGGATTAATAAAGTATACACTATTATTATTATTACATTATAAGACAAACCAGTCTGCTTTTGTGGGCTGCCAGAAAACATGGGATTCAACAAGCCATTCAGATTTGGCCTCCCTTCCTATGTCAAATACAGGCTCATTAGAATAAGCTGCCCCCCCACCCCCCCCATCTGAGTATCTTCACCCACGGCGTGAGAACTACCTTTTGCATAATTTTTCTCCTAAGCCGATCAGAGTAGACTGGGCTTTTCAGGAGGGGGGCTTAAAGAGACAGATGCTAAAATGGAGTGTTTCAGACGTAGGGTGAATATCTATCAATCAATCAATCAATCAATCAATCAATATATTTGCCATGTCAAATCATATAAAATACAATTTCACTGAAATGTAATCCTTTCAGCTCCTTCAAGTTATGCACCGCTCGACCAATCGAGTCAAGGACTCAGGAATTAAATCTTTTGTATCTAAAATAGTATAATAGTATCTTAATGTGTAACATAGGCTTCACACACGTCTTTTAAAGCCAGGCTGTTGCCTCGGATGCCCAGGCCTAACGGCGCTACTGCCAGCCGCCCATTGCGTGACCAACTTGAAATGACACGACACATGACATGACACACATGGACACAGACCATAGGAACAGCCAAAGAGAGAGAGAAGTAGAGGGCCAACTTCTAACCAAAACTGAATCTGAACCAAGCCAATAATGTCACATAACAAATTGGTCCAAAGTGACCCAAATCCAGATGTGTCGGGGCTCGTCAGGGTTTTGCATAGCAGGGAGTTATGGACAGATTCACTGTGACATCGCACTAACACAAAAATCACTTCCGGGTAGACAACTAACAGTGGATTTGAATTGCGGAGATGTGTGTATGATATTAGCAGACTTGTTTATTTCTGTCGTCATATTCAGCCGTAACTGTAACATTTAAAGATATATATATATATATATATATAGTCTGACCTCTAACATTACGATCAGCAACATTTCCGTAGGCAAAAAAACAGGTTTCATTATTATTTTTCACGTGTAGCGTTTTTCAAAAGCTGTCTACTTGACATCCTGGACTCGGGCTCTCTCTACTCGACTTCAACTTTGTTATGTGACCATTGCAATACAGTTATTTTAGACATTTGGAGCTTAAAGGTGCAATATGTAATATATTTACTGTATTACATCCAAAAATGACCACAATATATCATCAGATATTAAGGAAACATGCTAAGTTGAAATACTATGTTTTCTGACAACAATGCTAATGCCAGTATTTTCTTCTTTTGAAATTTCCGTGATGGAATGTCTGTTTGTGTTTTGCCCTGTGTGTTGTTATCACCTGCCCATTTAGACAGCTGGGCCGGGTTGCCAGATATACCTGTAAAAACGCAAACCGAGCGCGCTACAGCTGTAGTACAGCCATGGAAGCAGCAAACAAATGAACAGGATCAACGAAGATAGATTCTACCCGACCCAAAAAAATCTTGGCATGTTTCTAACATGACCAGAGACGAGACGTAACAGAACCTGTATAAATATTAGAGATGTATTTGAAAGATGGAGACAGCTTAGAGCCCAAAATGACGCTGTGTTGACTAATTTCCTCCTCCTGAACAGGTAAGCATTAGCTTCAGGCTAATTTATCACGGCTACTAGGGATGGGCATTTTATGTCATTTCAAGATTTGTGTACTCATATTGAATTATGTAGTACTCAGGTTGGTTCGTCGCAAAAACAATTGAGACACAGCCAGTGAAGTGATCCCGACTAGTCCTGGCTAACGCTGCCATGCTATCACGCCATAACTGCTAACATTACCGGAGGACCAGGCTGTTTACAACGTGTAGCCTGTTCAGCGGGCGTAGCCGGCAAACAGTGAGTCATTTTAAGCCGAGAAAGTGAGTCTGTCAGTCGGGTACAAAGGACGGCGAGGTAGTGCGGTATTTAGCGGCTGCTGCCATAATTTTAAGCCGAGAAAGTGTGTCTGTCAGTCGGGTAGAGAGGACGGCGAGGTCAAGATGTTTTAGCGGTTGTAATTTTAAAGTGTAACTCTCGCCAAAATGCAACCTAGGGTCTTTTTGTGAATGTACATGAGTCAAACTTTCGTTTAAAAGCATATTTAGGACGGAATTCTTGTTTTTCGGTCAAATGGCCTTTTGAATGGGAGTGCTAGGGGCACTTTTATGATCACATCAAAATAGCTATTTTTAAACACTAAGAAGGCTCGACACAACATGAAACGTTGCTCCAAGTATCTGCATGAGCTCTACACCTTAAATACACCGGTGCACAAGGGAAATACTAAATCTTTTGCTACTTGTTTTGATATTGCCTCGTTTTGACTGCCGAGATGGCAGCGACCGGAAACAACAAGAGCTACAGTGAGTTGTTCAAAACCTTTCTTTTTAGTAAACTCTGGGTACACAAACAATGTTCTCAATGCTTTCGTTAATGTGTAGAGTTCCTGGAGATACTTCAAGCAAAGTTTCATGTTGTGTCGAGCCTTCTTAGTGTTTTAAAAATAGCAATTTTGAGGCTAGCGTAAAAGTGCCCCTAGCTCTCCTATTCAAAAGGCCATTTGACCAAAAAACAAGAATACGGTAAATCTTAAAAGTGGCGCTTCCATCCTAATTATGCTTTTAAATGAAGGTTTGACTCACGTACATTCACAAAAAGACCCTAGGTTGTATTTTGGGAGAGTTACGCTTTAAGCCGAGATAGGGTGGTTGTCAGTCGGGTACAGAGCTCCGCATGAGCGTGGACTTTTATGACTGTCAACGTAGCCAGCATCTAATGTTAGCTTCTCTGCTGTGCTGTGGAGTAATGTCTGGCTATGTGAGACAAGCATCTAGCAACATTGTTGCATGCAGCGTTCTCAACCTGGCAACCAAAGTGAACTTCGAGTCTGGGGAGGAGGGGCCATGGGAGACGATGTATGCACCATCCACCAAGGAAATTTCCTTATAAGTTTTACTTATTTGGCAATAAATCCTTTTCTGATTCTGATCTTCTTCACCTTAATTGTTTTGCCAATGATTGTCAAATTGGGTGTTCTCCTCCTCCCCCCCCTCCCCCCTTTTAGATCCTGGTGACGTTTGCCATAGTCTTTGGGGTCATCCTGTACCGGATTAGCATTAAAGCAGCCCTGCACATGAGCACCTACTCTGACCAGTCCAACATCAGAGCCACTGTCAAAGGCACAGCCGCCGTCATCAACCTCGTCGTCATCATCATCTTAGATGAAGTCTACGCCGCCATCGCCCGCTGGCTCACCGCACTGGGTGAGGCAAATTTCACTGTTAATCCCCTTAAAAGCATGGTTGATCCTCAATCCAAATATTTGTGTCTGACCCAGGGGGCAAGCTTCTCTCCACAGAGTGAAGCCGCTTATGCTACCAAGCCATCACCCCCCGTAGCACTCCATTGACTGCCATTCATTTTGGCAGCAACTTACTTTACATCTGAAGCGTTTAAAGACTTTATTTGTCCATTGTTTATTTCTAAAGAAACACAACAATGTATAAAAGGCTCCATTACCTTGTATCTCACATTATGGCTCGTTTTGTGGATTGGTAGCTGGAAAGATGCCAGTTCACCTCCTGGGCACTGCCATGGTCCTCTTGAGCAAGGCACCGTACCCCATCCATATGTGATATCACAGCTAGTTTGGAAACCAATCACAATCCAATTCCAGTCCAGAAATGTAATCTAATGAATTTTGTGGGAAAACCTTTGTGGTAAAACCATGTCAGACACAAATCATTATTCCAATTATTTTATACATGTATGCCTTTGAAACATGTCTGGAAATCATCTTTAAGTAAAGAAAATGCTTCACTTTGCGTATAAAATTCATACATGCTATCTCCATACACCATTCTGGATAAAGAAAATGCAATGGCAATTTGAAGCACGACTTTGTTACTTTTAAAGGAAGAAATAATAGCATGCTTTGACACCTACAGCAAAATGCCACATACTTGTCTTTATAAATGCACTGCAGTGAAATTGTTATAAAAATTCAAAATAAAAACACATAAATGACTCATTAAAGGAATTACATCCAAACATCTAGAAAAGTTAAAGCCCATCAACGCCACTGCCAAACAGCTACAAATGTAGTTAATGTTTTGTACTTTATGTCCTTTACACAACTGGGTGTGGGTGTGTGTGTGTGTGTGTGTGTGTGTGTGTGTGTGTGTGTGTGTGTGTGTGTGTGTGTGTGTGTGTGTGTGTGTGTGTGTGTGTGTGTGTGTGTGTGTGTGTGTGTGTGTGTGTGTGTGTGTGTGTGTGTGTGTGTGTGTGTGTGACATCTCTTTTTCAGAGGTTCCAAAGACGGACAAGAGCTTCGAAGACCGCCTCATCTTCAAAACCTTTATCTTGAAGTTTGCCAATGCATTCACACCCATTGTCTACTTGGCCTTTTTCAGGGGCAGGTAAAACAAAAACTTCTCACTGCTGGCTTTTTGTACATTTTGGTTAAATCCTTTAAATCACTGTACTGTTGGTCATTAGTTTCAAAATACTTGCATCTGTTGCGGCTCTCACCTGCCATTTGATAGACCATAGTACCATGAGTATGTTTGGACTGTGTACGTGATCATGCTGTAAACTACCTGCTTTCCTCATCTCACGTACAACATGGGATGGTTGTGTTTGGTTTCGCAGGCTTGTTGGGCGGCCTGGAAACTACTTGTATGTTATTGGATCGTACCGAATGGAAGAGGTAATTTACACTAAACACTGTGGCACTTAAAGGTTACGGCTGTTGTTATTCCATATTTTCATATGTCAATAAATCCCAGGAAAAGACTGCGTCTCAAAAGTTTCCCACTCACCGGCCTACCCTGTCTGTGGTCTCACACCAACTGGTTTCTACTGAAGACTACTGAGAAAATATGTACACAACCATATAATACTGCAGTTTTTAACCAAATGAAACTCAAAGAGGAGGAAATAGTGCATTTGTTTGGGACTATTTTCTACGATTTTGCCCCAGGCCCATCTGATAGGATTTTTGCTTTTAGATGTGCTTTTTTTTTTAAATGTATGAAACCCATGACCAAAATAGTCATACATTTTGTTATCATGTTACTTACTGTATGGATGGAATTATGGTGATACATTTTACTGAAAAAAAAAAAAAAGGATTTCCCTTTTTTCTTGGGGACCCCCTAGAACCTCCTAAGAAGCCCTGGGGGTCCTGGGGCCGCAGTTTGGGAACCACTGCTGTAGTGAGTATTTGTTACAGCAGGACAGTGTGTGTGGGATTAAGTCAAAAATAAAGTACAGTGTGTGTGTTCATGGTGATGAAGGAACATGTCAGCCAGAGCAAAACTGTGGCTAACTGATGTGTTTTTAATAGTTTCTGGACAATAATGAAGCTCTATAACACAAAGAACGAAGAAATATCAGGCTTTTATAGAGACACACACACACACACACACACACACACACACACACACACACACACACACACACAAACAAACACTTGGCAGTAGATATATTCACTGTTGGTTTGGGTCTGCACAGGAGATTTGTTGACAATAAAGAAAACCGAATATCACCAGACCTATCTTTTAAAGCTGAACATGTTTCTCTCTCCCACATAGATCATTCAGTTGTTGAACTGATCAGATGTATTTGATCGTATTAATGTATGCACTTTTTGGAGATCGGATCCAACCATTCACATGGAGTAACTCCATGAACGTAGACTTTGGTTTTTCATTTTCATAAATTTCAATTTGTAAGAGCACATACAGCGAGGGGCTTCTTTTATTTTCAAACATGGATATTAAAGAAGGCTCTTTTAATTTGGTAGTACACACGCTGGAGTGATGCTTTTTACGTCACTGCTGAGAAAGGAAACAGCAGCGTTCGGCTTTGGAGACGAAGAGGACATACAAAATCATTACCTCTACTAAGAGTCCATGTTTTTTTTTAGCATCCGTGTCCTCCTTGATTTGAAGGGATAAACGCTACTAGCAGCTGTGTGGAGGAGGGGTGGGGGTGGGGGTGGTGTATCATGTGGATGCTCCGACATTGTTGTTGTCATTTACAATTCCTCATGGGGGAGAGAGAAACTATGCACTATAGCTTTAAATAAAGTGTGGTCTTTTTCTGACCGTACTTTCCACTTCCCACTGTCAACTCTTTAAACTCCTCCATCCATCCTTCCCTCCCTCCCTGCCTCCCTCCCTTCTTCCCCCACTACCTACTTCCCTCCCTCCCTACTTCCCTCCATGCTGTTCTGTTTCAATTTGGTCTTTACTTTCTTACACTTTTTTACTCACTCTCTCTCTCTCTCTCTCTCTCTCTCCAGTGTGCCCATGCAGGCTGCCTCATGGAGCTGTGCATCCAGCTGTGCATCACTATGCTGGGCAAGCAGCTCATCCAGAACAACCTATTTGAGATTGGCATACCGTGAGTACAGAACATAAACTTCTCATGACGCTAACACAGAACATAAGCTGAACCGCAGCATGGATCATAATACGTGGGTTCAGCAAGCCAGAGAACAAATTACGCACACCCACTAAATTGTACTTGTGCCCGAGATGAATCATTTAAATGCCTGTCTGGTTTTCAGACACACCTTGCCGAACTCTGTCAGCCTGCAATTTTATCTGTCTTGCTTACTGCTTACAGTACTCCGTAATGGAAATTTGTAAGTTTGTTGTACTCTATGTACCGTTCAGCACATGGTTGACCATAAGCACAGTTCTAAACTGTGTCACAGATGTAGTTCACAGTCCAAGCAGGGTGCAAAATTAACTCCACTGGCCAAATGGCCAGTAAATGTTCAACTTTCACCAGCCATTCAACAGATTACCATTGTTTTTTGGCTGGTGGTTGAATCAAATCTACCAGCCACATACATTACCAGCATTTGGCTGGTGGTGGATGGTGCTAATTTTGCACCCTGAGTCTGACCATGAAACATATCCAAATGACTGTATCACCAATGCACCACCAATAATTTAGATGGCATGTATGACTGAGATGAGGACGGAACGAAGCATTTGAAGGATATCAAAGATAGCACCCCGAATTGACTTTAAAACAAATGTTTAAATGAATTGTACTGTATTGAGATGTGTACAGAGAGGTGTTTCTATTATTTTTTCCACCCTATTCATATCAATTAGGGTAGGCTAAATACGTCAACACATCTCTGTATAATGCAATGCAGTTCAACATAGAGCTGGACCATATGGAGAAAATCAAACATCCAGGGGCGATTCTAGGATCAAACCTTTATGGGGGGGGGGGGAGGGCTCAGCTCCTAATGAGAATGTGACATGCATATACAGTAGTGTCTAAAGTATTGAGTATTGAAAAACCATTCATTCAATACCCAATTTTAATACCTGAGGAGTAAATTTCATCAGTGTCAGTGAGCCAATAAGCATACAGCATGCTTCTACCAAGATCCAATAATGTTTGTTTGGCTGTCTAATGTCACACGTCATATAGACACATAGGAAAACTCTACATTACACACCGACATGGGGCTTACGTAATAAGAGCTGGAAAATAAATAAAAAGATTAGTGCCGTAATGTTGTAATTTCTTTTTGTTTTATAAAATTAGTATCAAAAGCAGTATTGTTCAGGAACCGGTATTGAAGTCACGGTATTGGTATCGGTACCTGTATCGAACATTTTTGAAAGATACACAGCTCTAGTTGTATCAGACTGCATTAGTGTCAGCTGGACCGAGGTCTTTCAGAGGAATCTTTACCACTAATGTTCATTTATGTTAAACGTCCAATAAAGATAAGGCTTCAGTAATAATACATGTAATTTAAAATGCCCTTTTCATCAAAAGAACTCAAAGTGCTACAGGTTAAAAACAAAGAAGATGAGCAGTTTAAAAAAAAGTCATGTCCATGGATGCATTGGTGTATGAGGAGGGAAACCTTGTACTCAATCCTGGTGGAGACAGGAAGCCAGTGGAGTGAGTGGAGAATGGGGGTAATGTGCTCATGTTTCCGCACTCTCATCAGGATCCTAGCTGCAGAGTTTTGGATGTACTGAAGCCACTGCATACTCTTTCTAGGAATCCCATTGCGAAGTGCGTTACAGTGGCAAGTAACAACCAGTAACAAGTCTTAATGTGTAATTTCCATAATCGTCTGTTGGTGTGTTCAGGAAGCTGAAGAAGCTGCTCCGGAGGAGGAAGTCTGACTTGGACTCAAAGCAAGAGGAGGAGCTGAACAGGTCTCTGCATCGCCACGAGAAAGACCACATCCTGGGTCCCTTCGTCGGCCTCAGCCCTGAGTACATGGAGATGAGTGAGTATACACTACGTGCACACTGCTGCTCTCTGGCTTTTCTTTGGTCTGTACAGGCCATTGAACATCATCTAAACTATTGGCTTTAGTTATTTTATCGCCTGCCTTGAACATGTATAACAACTACGACTGTCCTCAGCAGCAGTTTGGAGTTGGAGTTTATTCTTTTTAAAGTACAAAACGAACATTAATTGAAACCCCTCCAAACCCTGTAATATAACATTCTCGGCCCAAATAATAAATTTTACAACAAATATATATATATATATATATATATATATATATATATATATATATATATATATATATATATATTCATGGATGCCTAGGTAGCTTACCTAGAAAATAAATAGATTTAAATTAATAATAATTAAAAATACATACATATATATATTAGGGCTGTCAAATGAGTAAACATTTTAATCAAATTAATCAGAATTTTCAGTGGATTAATCATGATTAATCACTATTTGCAATTACATCTGAATCGTAACCATTTTTTTTCTGAAATGCATACCAAAAGATACTAGTGCTGTCAAGCGATTAAAATATTTAATCGCATTAATGTCATAGTTAACTCGCAATTAATCGCACATTTTTATCTATTCTAAATATCCCTTGATTTCTTTTTGTCCCATTATATTTTCTCATTTTAATTCTCTTATCAGCATGGAAAAGTAGATTGGCTTGCTTTGTGACAATGTTTTTTTATTGAAAACAACATTGTCATATACGTTATGTTCAATTTCACACTAACATTCACACTTGGAACTAATAATCTGTCACATAATGTAACGCTGTTACCTCGATTTTCCATTGCAGGAAAATCGAGCGTGGCTCGTCCTACTGTCTATGGGTTCATAGCGTCGTCAGCGGCATAGCCGTCGTCATAGCAACTGGTTTCCCGTGACTCATTTCCTGGTTCTCGTTCTCGTTCATAACCAAGCCCCCAGGAGGAGCGCCAAGTCTATATGCCACCATGGGCTTAGCGGATAGCGGTGGTACTGCACTCCATGTCCCAGAAAGACTTTTCACATAGACTTTACATGGTGAAAGAAACGTCTATATTTCAGCGAATAATTTGTTTCAGGGTATATAAACTTACCAGTCCGAACACTTAAAGGTTCCTTGTTTAAAATGTCATGTTTTTAACATTTTTAAGATTCACTAGTAGCGAATAGAGAATTATTAAATTAGAAATGATGAACGCGCATAATGGACGCGAGCAGACCCACGGGACTGCGCCCGCCCACTCACGACTGTTCTCCCGAGGTCACGTAGCGAGCTGTAATAAATAATAGAGCTAGATGATGGTTGTAATTCACCATGTGTCATGTTAATACGTCCATGGTATTATTTTATGAAGTTATGATACATCCGAGGGATGTGTGTGTTTGTAAAGCGTGGATGTGGATGTAACGCCATTAGCGTTTCCCAAACTGGTGGGGCTATCGGCTAGCTAGCTAGTTGCTAACATCAGGGGTGCTAGCTATATGCCTACACAACGTTACTACAGACATATTATTACATTGCCTTGGTTCTCTCGTATGATACACCCGAGGGCTGTATGCTGTAAAGCTTGTAACGTGGATGAAGCCATGGATGAGCTTTGTTCACTAAACTGCAGGCTAACTGCTAGCGCTAGTTAGTAGCTAGCTAGCTAGTAGCACGACGTAACTATTAAATCTCCTTGGTTGTCTAGCTAAATACATCCATCGTTTATTTAGCTAAGCATTAAACGATCGGGGACAACGAAAACACAATGTTTAACGTCAGTGAATGTTTTAGACAATAAAAACGGCGAGTTTGTGAGTTCGCCACTTGTAAGAGACCCGCTCATGAACGAGCATGTTGTTACCGGTTGCTAAGACAACGCAAACAAATTGTTGCTAGTGCGCGTGTCCATCGTGACGTCATGGGCCAAGAATGCGGAAAATCCGAGCTCCATGTTGTCTTAATGCGCTTTTGAGCACTCTCATTGGAACTTACGGGGCTTCCCGCC
>CM042426.1:34961618-34966618 GCA_023631565.1 Gymnocephalus cernua | reverse complement strand
ATACATTTCACCACAACGACGCTCCGCCACTTCTTCTTTTTTATCCAAGTGAGGAAATAAAATATTTGCAGTTCATATAGCCGGGTTGAAATTCATATAGCGTGTGCGTGAAGACCCAATAATCACTTCAGCTTATGTCATGCAAGAGAGACAAAAATAAAAGGAAGTTTGACATTTAAGGTGTGTTGACTGACTCATGGCGTCAATTCACGGATCAAGTAACATGCAAGAACACATTTACCAAAATTTGGCAGTAGCTGCTGGCAATAGCCTTTGAGCGGCACAGTGAATTCAATATTTTTTTCTCAGTCTATAGCTAAGTGGCAAAGGCAGCAAAACATCCTTTCATTCTATATGACTAGTGTAACTTGTCATCGTAGTAACAGTGTGCACACGTCACAGGTGCGTTCCGGTAACTAAACAAATAGCACCACACGTGTGTGGCTGTGTTGAGCAACATGATGTGATAAAGATTGTTTGGGTTTAAAACTAAGGTTTAGAATTAATGTCACTCCCAGACAGCAATATGTTTCCTCTGAGGAAAAGCTGCCTACAGGATTCCCGAACTGTCAGTGCGCCATGACAGGGATAGGGCTGTGATTAAAGGTGGTGAATATAGTGAATGTGTTTGGCCATTACTGTCATAGCCTCTTATGTACCACCTATAATAATGTGTTATTTCTGATCCCACCCCGTGTGCCACAGGTGCGCCACAAAAGAGGCATGACACCATGTGTAACATGTCAATTATGTGAGTCTCCCGGTCAGTGTGTGAGAGTTGGCAGCAACAAAATTACCCACCATGCCTCATAATGTAAATTCAACATTTACGTTATGGGGGGGGGGTCATTGAAACCCATACTGTGGATGGTATGAGGATTCAAAGGTCACCTTCAGTTGTGTCTTGAAGTAGATGAGACATAAAGTCTGGAAATAATCTAATCTTGAACGCTATATTTTACTCTGCATTCTCTTTCTCTGGGAAAATAAATGGCACACACACACACACACACACACACACACACTTGGAATAATAACAACTATAAAGTAGAATGGAGGGCGATTTGTACTTGTATTAAAATGTGGCATGTCATTTGCAAGGTTATTTCGGTGTTAGCTTTCTTTATTTAAGCGCCTGCCGAACAAAAGCCTCCATTCAGCACAGGCACTCCTACTCCCACAGCTAATGGATTGTAATCTAAATAGAACACACACACACACACACACACACACACACACAGCAATATTTCAGTCATACCTTGTTATGCACACACACAGCAGAAAACAAACGCCTGGGAAATGCCCAGTATATTGACATGCAGCACAGTACTGATGAGTTAAAGGACATACCTGCACTATTGGATTATCTCTTCAGTATATATCCATGCAGGCTGTTCTCATGAACCATTTGTACAAAAAGCTACGTAAAGTAATGCACTGTAATTCGTAAGCATTCCACATATTTTTTGCTGCATGCACCACACTGACTGCCGCTGTATAAGAATGCTGTGGACCATGTAGGGAGGAGGTCGGAGTGGACAGGTGGAAGGGTGGATCATAAAACAGAGGACTTTTTAGCAAGGTGCCAGGCTTCTCTCCTCAGAGTGAAGCCTCCTATGGCGCCATTTTGATGCTAATAAGCTATCACCCCCCATTAGCATCCCACTGACTGCCATTCATTTTGGCGTCACTTTGACAGCCAATAACTTTACATCTGAAGTGTTTAAAGATTTCATTTGACCATCATTTATTTCTAAAGAAACATGACAATGTATAAAAGGCTCCATTACCTTGTACCTCACGTTATGGCTCCGTAGCAGACGTTTTTATAAAAAAAGGCTAACGATTGTGTCATAACCACGCGACTTACTGTCGCATAGTACAAGAATTACCGTATAGTACAGGAGAAGCTCGCAGGCAGTTTGGGCGTACATTAGCTGTTTAGTTTAATTGCTAATGTTAACTAGCATTTTAGTTATCAATAATTAGCCTGTGCCTATGTTATCTCCTTACATATACCTACGCTCTCCGTCTTTGCAAGATTCAGAATGATTCAGATTCCTCTTGGCACAGCTACCAGAAGACTTACAACTTGCAGACACGTTGGTCACGTAACATCTACGGCGGGAAGCTCAGTTTGCAGCTGCGCAGTAACGCTCGGCTATCACCGGAAAAGTGCTGGTAATAGGCTTCACTTGTCTTCGTCAAAAACAGCGGGATCGCTGTGTCCATTTTATATACTGTCTATGCTTTTTAGTCGTGGAGTATAGTTTGCTTCCTGGCGAAAACAAAAGACTTTCACCCAAGAAATGCGTGTTCCTTGGGAGTGTTTCATTTTTTTTTTGGCCGCTGCTTCGAGGAGTAAACCTCTACATATGTGCACCTGCTCTACCAACTGAGCTAACTCGGCCACGGGAGTGTTTTAATTTAAACTATGATCCTTTTCCTAAATTTAACAAGTCGTTTTGGTGCCTAAACTTAACCGGCAAAGTCACCTTTTATCGGTTAAACTTAACTAGCAACTGCCGCTGATATGGCGACATCTTACGGAGCTCTGTAACAGCCTACCAGTAACCTATTCACGGGTAAACTGAACGACAACTTTTCATGTGACCAGTGGCCTATTTTCGTAAGATATCATACGTAACGGTATGCATACATTTTTGTCGTACGAGCCTCTTATGAGAATGCATTGATCCATGCATTAACAATCATTGTTAGCGTTACCTGATGAGTGCTGATAGACGTCCAGTCTATCCACAGACACATTGTTTTTCAGTAATAAGTAACTCATATGTTAAAGGTAAATTTGTAAATAATGTACGTATAAAATTAAATTATATTGATAAAAAAAATTATTTGCGCAGTCAGATGATTTTTCAGGACAGCAGTGTCTGTGTCAAATGGAATGCTTTGTCAGCACAAAGACACAAATTATCACAATTGCCAAAATGGTAACATTAGCCAAAAATACGAATATACATCCTTATTGGCCTATTTGAGGAATAACATGAAACTCATCTTGAGTATGTAGGAGTATCCAGACAAAGACAGCTGTTTTATTTGTCGCTTGATTCAGGTGCAAACACATCAGCTCACACATCATAGGGCAAGCCAACATGAACAACAATAAAATAAACTGTGCACATTCTATCACGTTCATTGGCCGTCTCCACATTACCTCATTTAGGACAATATTGCCTAGCATGGGCTTTTGTAAATGGAAAGCAGAGATATAGATTCCAGGAGCACTGTTGGATATCAATCCCATTTATAGCAGCAGCCATGCCAATTCAATCTACCAAGATATTAAGTGTGTATGCAATATTTGTTTGTATAGTCAATTCTTCTTTGCACACATTCACTGGTCTGCTACCTCCTCCCTCCGTCCCTCCTCCATTATGCTTCATCTCACTCTTTACATCCACAGTAAAAGGCGGGCTGTTCAGGCCACCCTCAGTGAAAGACTGTGGGTGGACTATGGGTTTGGTCCTCTCTTTACTAGAATGAATCCATTTGAAAAGGGTCAAATGTGGCCTTAATTCTGTTATCAATGCTCATAAGGGGAGGTTCAGGCTTGCAAGCAAATGTTCAGTCCTCACTGCGTTACTGTCTGCTCTGTGCAAAAACACCTTCATTGTCTTCATCATTCCTCATCAGTGAAAGCTTGACTGGCCAAGCCCAGTGGGAAAAGTTATTTTGGCGTCCAGGGGAGGCAAAAAGTCCCGTTCAGGTGATATAAACAATGGCTGAGCACTTCAAAGGCTTGGAGCGCATGAAACTCTCTCTTGAATTATCAGCACAAAAGATGAGCAACTCTGTAATATCACAATATCGGTTCTTTGATCAAAAGGGGAAGATATATAAGCTGACACGCCACATGGTTTGTTAACACAGAGCCATCTGAGAAGCCGTCGTTGGAAACTGTATGGGAAATTTGATTAGTTGAGATACTGACTGATAAGACAAATTGTCCTCTGTTGTAGTTCAGTGCTTAGCTTTTTCATTGTTACCTCTTCTGTTTTGAATGGTCTAATCTCAACATTGTGTAGCCTATGTTCCCCTTTGTGTTCATTGTGTAATGTCATTTTGGTGTGTTCGGTTCATGTAAAGGTGTCGTTGCTTGAGTTTACTTTGGTTTAGTTGACCTCTTTCGTGGGCTCCATAGAAATTGAATGAGAGTATAACGGACATTGAACGGTTTGCTGTGGTCATTAACTAGTTCAAGATAAAATGGTTATTGTTTTTAACACACGTCAGTGTACTTCTCCACTGCTTGTTTGTCACAAAATCTCACCTTAGTGAGTCCGCAAGTTGACGCAAGTCGGTTTATATGGACGCTTTTGCAGCAGTTAGCCGGCTACAAGAAAAATAAAAAACAGCCGCCGCTTGATTTTAATGGGAATTTATTTCCAATGCGCTGTCTGCCTGTCAGCAACAAACAAAAGTTCTTATTCAATATGTTAATGATGCTCAGTTCAGATGACCATCCCGTCTGTCCACAGAATCAGCAGCTGTCAGTACTTTCTCTTCACTTTCTCTTCGTTTTTATCTCTTTACCTCCACAAGTCAATTTTCAGTTGCTGCTCTGTGCGCACAAGAGGACACCGCAGGCTCTAGTGTCGTGAACCCAGAGGTGCGGCCTGATTGCAGTCAAGAACGCAGTGTTTTGTGAAATGTCGTTGTGTTTTGTGAAATGTCGCTGTGTTTTGTGAAATGTTGTTGTGTTTTGTGAAATGTTGTGTTTTGTGAAATGTTGTGTTTTGTGAAATGTTGCGGTGTTTTGAGAAATGTCGCAGTTAATCAAATAATTTCCGTGACTAAATTGACTACATTATTTTAACAAATGACGGAAAAAATCTGAAGGCCGTCCGTTGTTTTCACTGATTAGAACACTGAGAGTGATTTACTATAACTTTGAATAATTCACACCCCATTCAGTTAAACTGACGGCGTCTGCTCCATACAGCAGTAGCAGAGACGCAGCACAGAGTAGCAGG